>CP139509.1:338583517-338926209 GCA_021014915.2 Artemisia tridentata subsp. tridentata
ATCATACTCTATTGGATACTCTATTGGATACACCATTTCTGCCTGGCGTCCATCATTCCCGACAGGGATTGCTTCGTCTGAGCTAATATAAACCGTGCTTTCTCCTCCAATCATCAAGTATTTATAATGTCGGTCGTCTCATTCTTTGGACAGACTATTTCCTTCTGCTGCAGGGCTTCGGCTGTTGGATTTCGCAATGTGTTTTCATCGTAATGAAATCAATAAGTTTGAATATACCATGTTCGTTACTTGGAATGCAATATCTTGGAGTAATATAAATCCAGTATGTATTTTTTCTGTTTGCTTCATCGGGCTCCATGGCTTTACCATCTCCTACATCAAGAAGCCATGAAGAGAACGAGCTTGTCAGATTTCTATCATCTTCATTAAGTTCGGATTGTAATAGCCACATTTTTTCTTTAAGTTTACAGATCTTAAAATGTTACCATAGTTCTAACTCTGCAATCGAAGAGGTTATTATCTCAGTTTTCTATGTGTCTTTTTTACAGGAAGAGTTTGTCGGAAGTCCCCGCATAACATAATTAATTTTCCCCCAAACGAAATGTCAAGAGCATTAAGAAGGTTTATAAGGTTCTATCTAATACTTCAAAGCATCTGCAATAGTTTATCGGGGCTTTGTCCCAAATTATCAGGTCGGTCATCGCTAATAAGTCTCCCATCTGAGTATTTTTTTTTAAATCTTTGATGTGTCATTCTGTGTAGGTAATTATTGTTGTCAAGTTTACTATTTATATTTTTCTGACTTTACCTATTAACAAACACTAACAGGCAGTGTACCCGCTCAATTGTATGTTTGTTGGTAAGTAGAGTTTCGATCGCTAAGAGTGGACGTTAATACTTAATCTATCAGTATTTTAATTATCTAAGTTAACCTAATTGAACTAAAACTAACGCAAATGGGGGTTTTCAGCCTAAGAGACTGGCACAAGTTTAGGTTTAATAAAGTAGTAAATGAGACTAATAACACACATAAGAAGATAAACAAACGATAAAGAAGGAGTCAAGCTCGATAGTAAGGAAAACGTATTAACCAAGTTAATCTAATAAATACCAGATTTGTCTACGTGTGCAATGATTGTACTACATTCGTTGGTGATTTCTACTGTAAGATAGGTGGTACTTCTCCCTTAACTCGAGGTTTCTAACAGATTAATCCTGTCACAATTAATCAAACTCGCATAATGTTCCACTGGTGATTACAATCTATTCACTTATGAAATCGCTACTAAGGCGAACTATGATTGCTTTATTATAAATTTATGCCCTAGATTTACTTCCAGTAGCCTAATGGTCATAGCACTATTGATTTAGTTATAAATCCAAATAATATGCATCTTTCCTGAACTTAAGTCATCATCCACTTTACACAGCAAATAGTGAGGTAAGGATTAATTCAACGAACATGAAATAGTTGAATAAAAGTATGCATATTAATCACATAGACGTGTATGAAGTGATAAACATAATCAACGAGCAACGAAAGAGTAGACAGTCAATATAAACAAATCAAAACAATAAATTGTCATAAACTTGGCTAATACCTACAGGTATTAGCCCATAATCTCAGCAATCATACACAGTATCATATTCAGAACGATTAAAGTAGAATTCAAAAGAAAACAATACGCTAACCGAACGATTATAGAGGAGTATAATGATTACAAGAGTTTTCCTATGGAATGATAGCACTATCAGGACCTTCTTGTCTTCTAAAATCGTCTAGAAATCGTACTTGGTGGTTAAAAGCTCTCTGAAAACCGCATCCTAGGTTTTCTATTTATACACATCGAATACAGGTCGATACGGCGTATCGAGGTAATTTCGCATGGGGGCCAAGATTGTTATATTCCAGAATATTCTTCAACCGCCTTCCAATACGGCGTATCGTTACAAATGGATATGGCGTATTGGAGTCTTCCCATCTTGGTTATCCTTGTGAAGTAAGGGCATGGATACGCCATATGACAGAAGTGGATACAGTGTATTGGAACCAAAACAGTCTTGTTCTTCTTGTTAACCAAAGTTTCATATACGGATTATTGTAGGATCCAATACGGCGTATGAATCAAACTCAGGAAATGGTCTTGAATTCGTCTAAGTCTTGGTATACGACGTATTTGTCTAGAATGATACGACGTATTGATGTCAGATTCAGTAGACTTTCTTTGACTTTACCAGTTTAGCTCCAAAACACGATCTTTTCACTAACTTTCACCAATTGCTTGATAATAACTGAGAAATACACAAATAAGCCATTAAGTATCAATTCTCATATAGAATGATATAAAACAAGCAATATAAATAGGATAAAAGATGTTGTAAATTAGTCATTATTTGATGTCATCAATCTTACATAAAGACTCGTCCGTTAGTTCAAGTGGAACCTTGAATCAAGAATGTGTGGTACGTCCTGACGAGAGTAGCAACAAAGCAATACCCGAAGATGCCACCGCCAAAACAATTATATCCGAGCATAGGGCACTGATTATGGTTTTCCAAAGATATGTTTTCCTAGTGCCTCCGTGACCATATACGAATATCAACTCCTACCAATTAGACGCATAAGCACTTATAAAGAGATCATATATCTACTTCTGATCGATGTTCAATTTCTTTATAGAACTGATCCTTTCTTTCAGTAATAGTTCTCGATCATAATTCGTTTCCTCCATTAAAAGTCTGTTTTTTAAGTCGTCAAGAAAATGTGGCGGAGGTAAGGGTAAATCAAAGTCTTTACGTGACTTGGAGAGGCCGTTTAATATAAGTTCCAGTTTGTATAATACGTAACATTCTAATTCCGGGTGATTGATGCGGATGTTTTGAATACTAAGTGATTTAGATATTCTTAGAGGGACGCATTTGCCATTTCTTGCCAATACTTTTTCCATTGTCTGAGAGGATTCGTCACCTCTAAATACATAAACGATTTACAATTTTGTGATGGAAAAGTAGCATTATAAGGTAGAATAGCTCCCTTAAACTTGATTTATGTACGTTAATCGACCAATGGATGATTTGTTCTATTTTTTCCTTGGCCTCCTGCTTTTTGCATCGGTGTACCATATGAACTCCGATGGAAACTCTATATATGTCAGATGGTGACCTTCATCAGAAGAAGCATTAAAAGCCAGTAACTCATTGAGTGTTGTCATTTTTCATTCAGCGTTATTCACAATTCCTTTCAACCGTTCGTTGACTCTAAGTTGATATGTAGCATGTATGGAAGATGTACAACCTTGGACCGTAGGCTCTCTACTACGTATCTCAAAATTGAGGATTCTCCAACAAGCTTCATGGGGACAAATATACCGTCCTTCAAAGAAATTCTAAATTTCGTCAACATTTGTTTGTGTCTGGCTAGTCGAACCTGAGGGCTCACCAACAGGTCTCGTGATGCGCACAACAATTTGATCTGTCCCTTTTGAGATGTAATAGATATTTGATTAACATACTCCAGCCATAATACTCTACATTTATGTGAGCATGGAATGCAATACACTGTGCTCGGTTGTACGGAACTATATAATTGTTGTCTAATCTCACTTGACGTTTATTTGCATGGATGCCCATATTCCTTCTTCGGTAGTGCACGTACCAATCTTTATCGAAAAACGTGTCTTCGTTATATTTATTTGGAAATTTTTTGTTGCAGATTCCTTCTTGCATGCACACTGCATCGGAGTTAACTAACCTACAAGGTTCGTGCACCATTATTTCTGAGAAAACTTTATACCCTTCTGGGATAATTTGTCGGATCCGGTAACTCGGCAGAAATATAGCGATCAACGTCTTCCCCATCTTTTATCTTGTCACTTGTATCAACCCACAACAGTGTATGACAATATGGCAGACCCCGTTTTTGAAACTCGATTGTTGAAAAATCAATTAGGGCCAACGAAAATGCATCAAACATTATATTGCTGACATTTTTGCTCAACACATTTGAATTTTATTTCTTTCTTCAATAACTCAACCACAAAACATGAAATTGAATATTAGAATCCTTTGATATAAATGTAATCGGAGTTTCATAAACAACCTTAAATAGCCTCTTTAATAGTTATTCTAATAAATATTTAACAGAACCAAATGGGCTAGCTCAGTTGGTCATCAAGGGTGACTTTGGGGAGATTGTTACCACATGCGAGATATTTCAGGTTCGAGTCTTTCCTTGGGGATTTTCCTTCAAGGTGGAATCTGTAGGGTTCTGCCCAATAGATGCGTCGATTCGAGGCTGCAAGGGACTACCTTTTGGGTATGTACTGTGGAATCGAATCACTAATTATTATTCGAGGTTGGCAGTGACTACTTTCTGAGTAAGTACTATAGAATCGAATAACTAACTTAGTATTATACTAACTCGTCTAAAAAAAATATATTTAACAGAAAAATATTAAAATCAAAAAATATATATATATTTTTTTGGAAGGTGACTTTCAATTTTTGGTTTAGAGAGTCACACCTGCCACAAGGCAGGCCCTCATCCACCACAAACCCAGACTATGTTGTCTTAATCGGGTCCACGCTGGCGTAGTGGGGATTCAACGACTTCCGCCCACCGTACTGCCTCAACACGAGAATACTCGCTGGAGTAACAGCCGGATGAAAACCGGGTCCGGCTCGGATTCAAGTCTCCGCAACAATGGCTCAAAGACTCTCCTCTTCATTGCCTGATAACAACAGCGCATGTGGCCCGCTCCCATGTGAGAACTTCCCGGTTGATCACCCAACCGGGCTGCTCCCACAGGGAACTCCTTAACCCCACATACCACTTACCACTAGACCACATGGCCGTTTAATTGATATATACTTTTAGCCGCAACCCGTGTCATCGTTAAAAGCGTAGGTTCCCGTCAATCTTATAGCAAAAACCAGTGTTTAAATTTTTGTCCTTTTGTGACTTTTAGCCAGGTGTCGCCACTAGAAAGCTGCTGTAACCAAAAGTGATTTCCGTTGTTGTGCAATTTTCTCCAAGCTCATCCAACTCTTCATCACTAATATGAAATCTCAGGTTTTGAATATTGACACGACAAAAATACTTTTTAACCTTCACTGCACCAACTGTGAATAGTAGTTAAGGTTAGTTAGACTCAAGTCGATCAAGAAATGGATTAATCAACTAGGGTTTTGTTAAAAACAACTCTATGAATTATGTATAAGCTTTCTATAAATGTAAAATTAACATTTAATGAACACTTAATGAACTCTAACGCTCTGTTCTCGAGTTTTTTTTTTAAAAGAATGGAAGGGGATTAGAAGGGAAATAAAAAATATGGGTGTTCTTAAGTTTTTTTAAGAAGGAAGAGGAGGGGACGGGAAGGTGGGAGGGAGGGAAGGTATGGGCTTTCCTGTAGATATATGTTCCGTCCAATTTTGGGGGGGTTTGGAGGGGAAGCCTATTATAAACATATTGAGCTTGTGTAAAATTACCGATATAACCTCATTATCCCAGAGCAAACAAATATCGAAACAGAGTACCTCCTGTGTCAGCACAAAATCCTTTCCAGTTCATCCAATTTGTTTAATTAATAATTGTTGAGAAAATGCAAATGTTCTTTATCTTAGCACCTTCATCTCGTCTTTTACATGCAAGCATCTAATGGTATGACTTCAATATCTACATATTTTTCATTTTGATACTCAGTAATACAAAGGAACAATCTTAGACCCAAGTCTGAACCCGCATCCTTCACAGCAAGATATATGCTTCCTATCCTTTCAAAACTACATTTCATCTCCTTTACATTGTTCCATTTATGGAAATCCGAACAATGAAATGAACATGGTAACATTAACAATATCTAAGCTATATATTCCATATCTGTTGTTCCATCAAATGCCTAAATAAAAAAAATGAATTTATTTTAATACAGTAGCAGTAGGCATCTTTGTATTTTGAATGGTCTTTAAATATTTTTTATTTGTTTTTAATCTTTATGTATTAATTATGTTTTGAGGGTATCTTGGTAATTTTGGTACCTTCCTTTTCTTTCCTTGCAACTAAAAATAAAAACTCGAGAACACAAATAAAAATAACTACTTTCTTCATAGTCTCATTCCTTACTTTCCCCTTCCCATTCCGTCCCCTTTCAATCTTTAAAAAAAAAAACTCGAGAGCATAGCGTAAACATTTCATAATTAACATCACTTACCTCTTTTATAATGATTAAAAATATATAATTATGGAATATATAAGTTCATTAATTGTCTTTTTCATAAATTTAGAATACTTACACACAACCCATAAAGTTGTGTTTAACAAAACCCAATCAACTATTACAAAACAATTAGCTTTAAAAATAAATAAAATTTAAGAAAAAAGATATTCTTAGGTGGCGTTTAGTTGGAAAACATTTTCTTTCGTTTCCTATTTCTTGTTTTGTAGGAAAAGGGATGGCAGTTTTATTTCCACAAAACAATAAAAAATTTAGAAAACGCGTTTAGTTTGAGAAACATGTGTTTGTGTTTTTCATTTTGCAAAACTAGAAAACATGTTTAAGTGTTGTTATTTTCTATCTCAATTCTATATTCACCTTTGAAATATTATAAAAACATCTTCAAAACACAAAAACAAATATTATAAACTAACTAACTAAATTATAAAATAACTAAAAACATATAATACGAGAAAATAAAGAATTAAAAAAGTAAAATATAACATCAAATAACATGAAAAAATCTTAAAGCGACTATAATTCGAAAACGTAAAATAACTAAAAAAAGTTTTTTTTTTTTTTTTTTTTTTTTTTTTTTTTTTTTAAATAACTAAAAAAAGTTTTTTTTTTTAAACTTTTTCGTCTGTTTTTTACGTTTTTTTCCATTTTTTTACGTTTTCGTCCGTTTTATTACGTTTTCGTCTGTTTTTTTAAAGTTTTCAAAGGTTTTTTTTACGTTTTCGTCCGTTTTTTTAACGTTTTCGTCCGTTTTTTTATGTTTTCGTCTGATTTTTTACGCTTTCGTCCGATTTTTTACGTTTTCGTCCGATTCTTTACGTTTTCGTCCGATTTTTTTACGTTTTCGTCTGATTCTTTATGTTTTCGTCCGATTCTTTACGTCTTCGTCCGAATTTTTACGTTTTCATCCGACTCTTTATGTTTTCGTTCGATTCTTTACGTTTTCGTCCGATTCTTTACGTTTTCGTCCGACTCTTTATGATTTCGTCCATTTTTTTATGTTTTCGTCTGTTTTTTAAGGTTTTCATCAATACTTTTACGTTTTCGTCTGTTTTTTACAATTTCATGTGTTTTTTTACGTTTTCGTCCGTTTTTTACGTTTTCGCCCGTTTTATTATGTTTTCGTCCTCTTTTTTTATGTTTTTTTTACGTTTTCGTCCAATTTTTTACGTTTTCTTTCGGTTTTTTACGTTTTCTAAATTATAGTGTTTTCATCAATTTTTTTACGTTTTCGTTCATTTTTTACATTTTCGTCTATTATGTTGTTTTAAGAAAAATAGAGTAGAAATAGGAAATCGGAAAATGGTGAAAACAAAAAAAAATTGTTTTGTGGTTTTGTTTATTAGAGTTGGAAATAGGATTTTGTGTTTTGGAAAATATTTTGTTAAAAAACGCTAATTTGAACGTGATCTCTGTTTTCCTTGTTTTCTACAAAACATTTTGTGAAAAACAAGAGTGTTTTTCTCAAACTAAACGCACCCTTAATATTCTCATATGCCGTGTCATCATTTTAGATGTGATTTAATATCGACATATGATATTTAGCCCATTATTATTAGGAGATATTCTTAACTGACTTTGAATAATTCAATTTGCTGGATCACATTCGGAGGATTTCTTAAACAGTGTTATCGACATCGTATTTTAAAAGAATCATTCAATTCGCTGTTTGCATGTACTTTGTATTTTAACTCCCAAGAATCTTTACGATATAACAACCATTCCTCTCCATCACGAGAACTCTATCCGTTGGCGCCAAAATTTCATTTTATGCTAATTCTCACCGTTGGTGTTTATTTTCCGGCGTCACATAGATTGTTTCCGGCGAATCGATTTTCTGGTATCACCATGTAGATGTAGATCGATTGTAAAAACATGTAAATTAATATACAAAAGATCTTTATTTCATCCTATAAATCTAGACAAGAAAATATTTGGAAGATGTACGTGGGATGTCAATATTTAACATCCTTTTGATCTAATCATGTTATCTTTTATAAATTTGAGATATACATTTCATCATTTATGTGGTGAGAAACATCGTCGAAACAAAATTTCAGTCACTGGAGAAACTAATGTCTCTGAAATAAATGTCAGTCGCCGGAGAAAAAGAAGGTGCAGCAGTGAATAGCAACGAGGGTAGGTTTTGGTTTGTAATTGACTATAGACGAAAGTTGAAAAAGGATGATAGCAACGAGCTTAGGCTACTTGTAATGGCGACCCAACCAAGGGTCGATACTTGCAAGCATTTCCTACAAGACTGCGATATAGATTATGATCCGATACATAATCCCCGTTAGGACCAAACTTGGACTCCGTGTCAACATGGGTCCAAGTAAGATTTAAGCATCTCTAAATCTCTAATAGAGGTTTATAAATCATGTCTATAGTGACATTGAGCTTACGTAGAGTTTATACACATAAATCTTCATCGGAGCAAAAAGTCCATAGACGAAAGAGAAACACTAGTTCATGTGTATAAATAAAAAAAGAAATAACTCGAGACCCATTTATACTAGTTCCATTGAATTATGAAACATATATAATGATGAGAAAAGTTCAATTGCTTACCCTTATTTTGGTGTTTACCAAGGGGCAAATCCTCACCATCCATCTATTTTAATCTAATGGTGTAGATTAATCTAAGATTTAATTTTTTAAACCTAATTTTTCCCCAACTATATAAAGTTTTATTTTATTTTTTTTCTCATTCGCTTTTTTTTTTCACACACAGTTTGTGTGTGTTTTCTCTCAACTGTTTCCCTCCATAAATCAGTTACGTTTTTCCTCCACCGCAACACCACCGTTACTCCACCACAACACCACCGTTACTCCACCGCAACACCACCGCGACACCACTGTTACTCCACCGCAACACTTCGTGTGTGTTTTCCTCTACTCTCATTCCTTACCTCCAAAAATTAGTTATCCCGATCCGATCACCATCACCATCACCACTCCGATCACCATCACTGTTCCGATCATTGTCATCATTTTTATGGCTTCTTTTGATTTGAAATAACCGTTTGTTTTAGAAGCAGATTTGATTGATATTGTTGTGGTTGATAATGTTGTTGAATCGGTTGATAATTATGTGAATCAAGTTGTTAACATTTCTTCTTATCAAGTTGCACACCAAGTGTTTGATAAAATGTGTGAGTAAAAAATGTTTTGATAATGTTGTTATCTGCTCCTGTAATTTTGCTTATTAATTAAGTTGTTAGTTGAATTTATGTTTTTAACTGCATTTGAATGTTGTTTTTGTGTCTAATTGTTGTTTTGAATCTGCTCTGTAGCATACATGTAGTATCACCAGTTATATTTGAAGTTGATAATTATAAGTTGGTTTTGTTAGTCTGTTTATTTATAAGTTGTTTATATTAAGATGTTTAATTTGCTTATATAATATTTTTGACATTTTGATGAGGATGAAAATATAAGTTTGTGGGGATAAGCTGTGAGTATAAGTTACTGATAAGTTGTTAATTATAGTGTAATATTGCTTATTATTTAAGCTGTGAGCATAAGTTATTGATTAGTTGTTCATTATAGTATAAGTTACTAAAATTTCCGCTTGCATTGTGTCCTTCTCAGGTTACGCAGGAATGGAAAATCGTGGCATGGGGTGATGGTTGCACTGTACGAACCCTGCATGAGCTTGCCTTGGATGCACTCATGGCTCATAGTAGAGATATACATCCTTTTTCTTATATTAAAGTATACATTTTAATGAGATATGGATATCCAGTTGATACGTTATCCCAAACTGTAGATTAAGCATGAGCTCGTAATTCTTATGGCCTTTGTATATCATGGTCCCTTGCGTATCTGCTGGTTGTAAGTCAGTTCCCAACCCAAAAAACTTTCCATTTTCAACCCATTGGTAGAGTACTAACTATAACCTTGATATCACGTTTGATATCACATGTGTGTCAGCTTTCTTTTATTTGTTGAATCTGTTGTGATGATGGAGGATCTTATGATATCACAGGCGATATCAAAGGTGTTTGACCTTCTTCAATTTGTTTGTGGAGATGTTGGGCTTGTTTGAACCACAACTGCAGTTGTTGTTGATTCTTTTGTTTGATGGATTCCTTTTTTGCAAATTTCAATCACAAATAGTTTGGTGATATCGTCCCTTTTTATGCCACATACAAAACAAACAAGTATGCTTTTTAACTTTTAATATCTCTTGTGATGTTTCATTGTTTTTGTACATTTTATGTATATTATCACCTGAGGTATTTCTCTTTCCAGGTTCATGATAGTTTTTGCGCCTTTTACTGAAATTGACATTCACAGGAGATGTGTTAATATTGGTTTTGGTCTGCTTAAGAACGAAACTAATGAATCTTAGGTATGGTTACTCCAAGCATTCAAGAAAGCTTTTGTGTGTTATCCGAATATCATTGTAACTGGTCAAGATGGTGCAATGCGAAAAGCAATTGCAGTTGAGCTTCCTGGTTCCAAGCCCCGGCTTTACATGTGGCATATCATGCAAAAGCTTTCAAATAATGTAAAAGTTTCTTTATTAATTAGACTGTCATAAATTAGAAGTTATGTATCACTTGTGATATTTTCATTTCTCTGTATAATTATGTTGTTTTGTATCAATAAAATGTGCTTTATCACTTGTAATAAAGCATGAAAATGTTTACATCATTTATAAGTTTACTTTTTTTTACTTGTTTCTCACATGTATCACTTGTGATATTATTCTTGAATTGATATATATGTTGACCTTCTTTTTGCCGAATCGTTATGTTACTCAAAAGCATTGCTTAATTAATCATATTCTTTTTTGATTTTGAGAATATGTCAAGTTTTTATTTTCATAGTTTTCTTCATGAAGTCAACGGTATTTTTAAATGACTTTTCATTAGTATCACTTGTGATACTCTAATAAAATTACCGAAAGAAGGTTATATTCAGATAAACTAAAAGCATTGTTTACAACTGAATAGAAATTACCATTGTTTACAATTTAAGTAGCAAGAGAAAATTACAATTTAAGTAGCAAAAGAAAATTACTAATTGATGCTTTTGTCTTTTTATTTTCTACAACTTTATTCTTGCCAGCTTTATAAGCATCCCCTCCTTTTGTCTTCTTTCCCACTTCATTCTTTTTTTGCAGCCTCTTCTTCTTTTTCAACAAACGTCTTTGCTTTCTTATATGCAGTCTTTGTTGTCAGTTCAACAGTTAATGTTGGTGGTTGTAGATCCTGTTATATCACAGGTGATATCACAGATGTTTCTTCAGTATTTGTTGGTGGTGTTTCTGTTTCTGTTTCTGTTTTTGTTCTTGGTGTGTTTTCTAAGCTTAAACATCTAGCAGCGGATTTTGTTAATTTGCTTGGTATTTTTAGTGTTGTCGGTGATGATGCTGTTTCTTTGTTCACTTCTTCAACCCTGCATTTTTGCTTCTTTTATTCTTGATAGTTCTGAGTTTTATATTCAAATATGCATAAAATATATACCATGTTAGTGTATGAATAGTTCATTGTTTTTTAATATCATACGTGATATATAAACTGAATAAGTATACGTCATCAAAAATCAGAGGTGATATACTACCAACAAGCAATCATTACAACTGTTGTATCACATGTGATATACTACCTATAAGCAATCATTACAACTGTTGTATCACAGGTGATATACTACAAATAAGCAATCGTTGCAACTGTTGAATCACATGTGATATACCACCAATATGCAATCGTTGTAACTGTTGTATCACAGGTGATATACTACCAATAAGCAATCATTGCAACTGTTGTATCACAGGTGATATACTACCAACTAATACTAGATTCAAATACCGCTATTAAACATATCGAAGCATGCCCAATCTATCCATTATGCACATATATCTACCACAAATCTAACAAAAGCATGTTACAGTCGCAATATTTATTTTAGCCTGTTAAGTCTCTCATAATATCACAATAATCATCTAACTTTCACAACAATCCCTCAATAAACTACTAAAATCTACAAAAACAACAAAGTGTTCATACTGTAGAATAAATATCCGTATTTTTAAGGATACCATTATAACATTCTACTACAAGTATACATACACATTCTACTGAATGTGTATGTAGCACAGGTGATATAACACATAAGCTAAATGTTAAATCAAATACGCCGCATACATTCAGACTTTTATCACAGTTAATTCTTCTAAAGGAGACATGCTTATATGTTACAATATACCTTTACCTTTATCAATCTCTGGAGATAGAGTCAAAATTTTGCTTTACGACACAACTGCATTTACAATTTTGTTTAGACAGTAACACAATGTCTGCAATTTTTATGTGTAAAGCTTTATTAACATAAACTAATTGTTTAAAGCTTCTATCGTGTCCAGATGCACATAAATATCATCTTCTATATTTTTTTCAAAAGCAAAAACTTAATCTCTGATGTATTTTTTTCAAAAGCAAAAAAAATACACTAAAAATCACATCAGATATACTAGCAATATAGTTATTATCTTTACAAGTGCTCATTATCACATGTGATATACTACCAAAAATCGAAGAAAACCACTTCAACTGTTCATCATCACAGATGTTATACTACCAAAAATTGAAGAAAATAACTACAACTGTTTTATCACAGGTGATATTGTTGTTCCCTTTTCACACTTAGAAGTAACTACAAAGTTAATCTAATTGTGTTTATGACTGAGATTAATGTATTGATTAATTATAACAGATAAACAAAACGTAAAGATAAAACACAAGTTTTTCAACGTTTAAATTCTTATTAGAAATCAATCAAAAGAATCTATTACCCAAGTGTTTGCGGAAAAACACTTGGGATTGAATAGACAAGGTATGGTTTGTCTCCTATCTAAACTCAAGTTATTCTTGAGTGGTAACAATATCAACCCACTGAGCTATCTCAGGGACTTGGTTACTCTTTGTAGGAAAAAAGTGGTTTTGTGAAAGTCTAAGCTTTTAATGCACAAAACTTAACCCACTTTTCTCCTATATGTTCCTATTTATACACAAGTATAAAAGAGCACCTATGATTAAAAAAATACAAAAAGAATAACCTAGCGTGTCTGACAACTACAATAGTATTTGTCATTTCCAAGAACCAATAGAAAAAGCTAAAAGTCTTTCCGAATGTCAGGTCTGACACTTCTTGACTTTAAGCCGTTTTAGGGAAGGTTTGTTTCTAGCCCGATAAGACTTCTCCTTATCTTCTCAAACTCTTCCTGCCTAATCCCACCTTTATTTCAGACTTCTGATTCTTCAGTCTAGGTCTTCAATATTCAGTTTTCAATCATTTATTGTTGTGAGGAGACTGGGGGTTCAGTGAGTTCTTGTCAAATACTCACTGAACTCATTACCTTCTTCTTTGGCTTAAGTGACACTCAGGAAGTTCCGCCTCACTGAATGGTGAATCTTTCTTCTTTGACTCGTCCTAAGCATCTTGAAGGTAACTCGCTGAGTGACTGTTCACTCAGTGACTTGAGAGTGTTTAAGGTTGATTAACACTTGGCTAATTTGTGTCCAAATCCTATTTTCAGGATGCTTGGGTACTAATGGACCCAACAATCTCCCCTTATTTGGATATAAATTATTCCTAAGTGTTTTGATCAGTTATAAGTAAGCAAATGGGCTTCTTCTCATACTAAATATACTAGAAAGCTATGAAAGGATACTGATATAACAAAAAAAAAAACATGGGCCATCATTTTATTAATAACATTACAAAGTCCTAACATCTAACATAATACTCAGGGTTCTTGTACTCCGCCTTCCAAGATACCCAAGAGTTCCAGTTTAGCTTTCTTCGACACTAACACTTCTTTGTCAGGTCGCTCATTCAGCATCCTATCCAACATCTTGACAAACTCTTCATTTTCAGGGCCCTTCATTTGAAGTGCCATTAGCTTGTATGCTAGGAGAGTTGTCGTTTCCACAAGGTTGATATCACTGACTCGCTGGAAGGCCGGTTGGTCAAACTCATCGACAAAGAAGATACCGTACTCAGGCTCCTTGATGACCTGGTTGGGGACAAACTTGACTCCCTGAGGAGGAATCCTGTCGTAATGAAGGGCAGCTATGAATTGTTCAGGCTCCAGACCCACAGCTTTTCTTTTCCTCCCGGTCTTCTAAGTAGGTTCAGGGATTGACAGTCCCTGAGAAGCAAGCGCCTTCTCATGATCTATTCCTAAACTCTTTGCTACCTTTTCCAGTTCTTCGTATTTGGAGTTCATGGCTTTTAAAAGAGTTGGAACGATCTTGCCTTGCTTCTTCCTCAGGATGGGCATCATCATGTCCCATTCCCTTAGCCCACAGTCTGAGAACTTGAAGGGCTTGTTTACCTCAGACTTTCTTGGTCCCCTGTGAACCGTAACGCTTATAGGCTTGGTCAGGTGAATGGTCATATCAGTGATGGTGCCTTCTCCATTGGTCTTTGTCATTTGCCACATATACCTCTCATGGGTATTCTTCCTCCTTTCTTCTCTAAGCTTGGCCTGTTGATTGTGTTCCTGACTGAGGTCAGCCTGAAGCTTGAGGAATTCTTCCCCCTTGATGTCCTTGTCAGTCTCCTTGATAACCTCCTTAGCAACCTCAAAAATTACTGGTCTGTTGAGTTGCTCAGCTTTTTCTTTGGCCCTTCTTATGTCCTGTTCATGCAAGACTACGGCCACTTCCGCTGGAGTTCCATAGAATTTCCCTCCACCATCCAATTCAACCTCAAATGGTGCATCAGGGGTCTAGATGAATTTCAGTTGATGCCGGGACCAATTGCAGTTGAGGAGGATCTTCTGTCACCATGATTCCATTCCCTTTGTCAGTGGGAGAGGGTTGACTGGTGGAAGTCTCAGGCACTTCTGTTGCTATAGTTTCAGGTTGTACAAGGATTGTAGCAACAACAAGTCCTGAGGATGAAGGCTGAGGAGTAAGATCATCAAGTTTCTCCCCCTCAACAGATGCTGAAACTTCAGTGTATGCACCTATTGACTGAGGAGTTGGGGTAACCGGAGAGGTCTGAAGAATAGACAGGATGCTGGAGACCATCTTCTTTATGTCAGTGGTCTCATTCTTCAGTGTGGACATTTCTTCGGCCATGGCATTCTGAGTTGTTGCGAGTTCAGTGACCTTGGTGGTATAATGGGTGACCAGCTCATTATGTTTGTTTGAGAGCTGATCAAAGGCTGAGGGTATCTTGGTCAGGCACTCCTTGGAATCAGCGACTGACTGTTGAATAGAATCTTGCTGAGACCTTATGGTTTTAAGATCCACCCCCTGAAGAAGCTTTAGAAGCTCAGCAATGTTGGTGGAGGTGGTCTTCTGAGTATCCATGTACTCTTTCAGCCTTGTTATCAGGGTTGGGTCATCTCTCATTTCCTCCTGAATGGAATCAAGAGTCTTTAGTATGTTGGTGAGCTGCTTATCTTGTTCAGTACCCATACTATCAAGAGAGTCCCTCAGGTCACCGATTTGTTTGTCATTGAGTTTGGCGACCTGATGTAACTTGCCCTGTGATTCTTCAACAGTAGCCCTGAAGTCGGCATAGGAGACTGCCGCTTCAGTATACTGGTTCCATTGTTCTTCAGTAAGCTCATGAAAGAGAGCATGGTTGGCCTTGCGAAGGAATTTTACCAGCTGCCTTTCAGTGAGTGGAAGAACATTATCGTACTTCTGCAGGTATTAAGGAGTAGCAGAAGCAGATGAGTGACCTGATGATGATGATGTTGTTGGGTTGAGGGGTTGTTGATCCTCAGGAGGAGGAGATGATTGTTGTTGTTCAGGGTGCTGAGGAGAGTTGTGTGTATCAGTCTCCATTTCCTCAGCAGCAAAAATTTCTTCGTCCCCAAAATCTACCATCTCCTCATCGGATTCTTCATCCATGAGATTCGGAATATCCGCAAGATTAGGAACCTTGGCTGAATCCGGCTCCCCCTCAGAAGAGGGCTTGCCTTCGCTATGGCTAGGTTCTGACCCCTCCAAGTGCGCTGAGTGGGTTTTCTCAGCCTGGACTGTGGAGTCAGTTCCCGAGTGACTGGATCCGCTATGAGGGGTTTTGGGTTCCATATCAGCGGGTGGTTTCAATCCCTCTAAGTCTTTTTCCCCCTGAGTGCCTTCAAGGACTGGTGGGTGTTTTCCAGTACTATCATGAGGCAATGATTGGTTGAGGTCCCCCTTCCTATCAGGGTTGTACTGCCCTGCTAGGGATTTAGGGATCGTTTCTCCCTGAGATCCTGAGTGTGATTTCTCAGGACCGTAAACAGGATGTGATTAGGTGTGGGTCCCCTTCTCAGTAGAGTAGTGCTGCTCTACCGAGGGTATAGAACCTTGTACTCCCTCAGGTAAAGGTTGTGATTGACTAATGCCTTCATCGGGATGTGAGAGGGTGAAGGTTCCAGAGGTCACTGACTTGTGTATGTCAGTAGAGCCATGAGGAAAGGTTTTGCCCAAGAACACTGAGGATGATTTCTCAGTACCCTCCGTTGGTGTTTGTTTTAAGGTCAAGAGGGTCTCAAGAATGGGTGTCTCAGAGGTCTTGGCCGTTGTTTGCCTTTCTTTAGGCTCTGAGGCAGAAGTCTCAAGGGCGAGTGGTTTGGGTTTAACCAGCTTCTTGGACCCTGCCTTCTTCTTGTAAATAGGGTTTATTCTGTGATTAAGTAATGAGGATGGTTTACAATATAAATAGAGACACGACATGCTAAACTACTATACGGGATTGGCCCAATACAAACTATGACGCCATACAATATGAGTCCACTAACAGCCCCCCGCAGTTGGAGCAGGAGAACGGAGAACGCTCAAACTGGTCCGAAACTCATCAAACAATGCAGACGGAAGTCCCTTAGTGAAACTATCGGCATACTGATAACGTGAGGGAACATGCAATGTAAATAGGGTTTATTCTGTGATTCAGTAATGAGGATGGTTTACAATATAAATAGAGACACGACATGCTAAACTACTATACGGGCTTGGCCCAATACAAACTATGACGCCATACAATACGAGTCCACTAACACTTCTTCTTCTCCTTTTTTGTAGGAGAAGGTACTGGTGAGACAAAAAAATTTCCCCTGAATAACTATTAGCATGTAGTTGGACAGGGGGACTGGTTGTACCTCAGTAAGGTCTCTTGAATAGTTGGCTTTGTGTAAGACGTCAGGTTTAGATCCCTTAACGTTTAGCCTAACATATTCAGAGCCTAGTAAGTCCTGAAGCACACAGGAAATGAACCTAGGGTAAGACATGTGTTTTAGCCTAGATTTACCTAATAGCTTGGCTACGAGGTCTCGAAAGATTATTCCTCCGATGTCTATCTTTCTACCCTCCAGGAGACTAAACACCATCAATTGTTTTAATGCATTCAATTGCTCCGTGGAGGATTTATTGCCTCCAAGGACCTGAATGACAAAAGTCATCAGGATCCTCCAAACAGGTGGGAACCAGGTCTTAATGATAGGCGCTTTGGCCAAAAGGGTTCCTGGGGCCACTTCAGGATGTTTTTCATCATGTGGCCCTAGTAAAAGCAACTCGGCTTTTACTTCTGTGTCAGTGGGGTGAGGCTCAAAGTTCTCATTGAAATCAAGACCTGTGGCCTTGATGAAGGTTGGGTAATCCAGGGAGAGGGTCCTTCTCCCATTCATCACTGAGAATGTGATTATGGAGTCTTTGGTGTCCTCAGGGCTTGTTGTCACTGTTGTGCACCAGAATTCCCTCAGATAGTCATGATATATGACTGAGGGGGGTTTTGTAAACGCCATAGCAAGAAAGCAGTTTTGAAGATATTTGACTACATTCTTGTACGCCCAAAAATTTTTGGGGTAGGAAAAATTTCCTACGACGTTATTTTTTGTCAAGTCCACACCCTCCATTGTGAATTCCACATTTGGGGCGTAGGTGATAGCTTTAGAAGCAGCCATTAAAGAGTCTTGGTTTTGCAAGAAAGAGATGGTCTGGGACTAAAGATGAACAAAACACACACTAGTTTTTGAGAGAAAAAGGGCAAGAGTTTTGCTTTAAAATTTCTAAAACGTGTGTGTGTTGATTTTGTTTGCGGGTATTTATAGGAAAGTGAAGAGGATTGTGATTTAGGAATTAAGCGAATTATTCTCAAAGTTTTGAAAACAGTTTTGTATAAAACGTTTAGGATCCGCATTAAATGCCTCCACTCCACTTTCCTGGGTTTTGCGCAACAGTCGAGGTGAACAGTTGTGCCATCTACAAAAAGTGTAATTTGCAGAGTTTACATCATCACATATTTTTTATGTGAGAGAAGAGGCATTAAATGCCAAGTGGGTAATTGGGGGCCCAGAGGTGGATGCCAGAAGGAAAAAGAACAAATATTCTTATATTAAATAAGAATTCAGTTATCAACCTCGAACATATACTAACGAGATACTTAGAGCATTTAAGTTAGCATTGAATGTCATTTTGAGGGCCCTGAATGACTTTTCATTCAGTGAGGGGTTTAGGGAAGGTGATTCAGTGATCTTTTTCACTGAGGAAGACATAGAGTCAGGGACCTGAGGTTTTCAGAATTTACACTTAGTTGGATGGATTCAATCAGTGGAATGATTCTCAATATCCAACATTCCTAATTCAGCTTTCAGTCTTGTGAAAGTTGGTTCATCCAAAGGTTTGGTGAATATATCAGCTAGCTGATATTCAGTAGGAATAAAGTGTAATTCAATGTCACCATTCATGACATGGTCCCTGATGAAGTGATATCTAATATCAATGTGTTTTGTTCTCTGATGAAGAACAGGGTTGTTTAAGATGGCAATTGCACTTGTGTTATCACAAAAGATGGGAACCATCTTATACTGAATTCCAAAGTCACTGACTTGACTTTTCATCCAGAGTACATTTGTACAACAACTGGCTGCTGCAACATATTCAGCTTTAGCTGAGGACATGGCAACTAATTGTTGCTTCTTAGCACTCCAATAGACTAATTTTTCACCAAGAATTTGGCAGGAGACTGAGGTGCTTTTTCTGTCCATGTTGCATCCAGCATAGTCAGAGTCTAAGTATCCTTTGAGATCAAAGCCTAAACATTTTGGATAGTATAATCTAAGGTTTTGAGTTCCTTTCAGGTACCTGAGTATCCTTTTCACAGCTGAGAGATGAGATTCTCTTGGGTCAGATTGATATCTGGGACACAAGCAGACTGAGAATTGGATAGTAGGCCTTGATGCAAGTAGATACATCAATGACCCAATCATCCCTCTGAATAGAGTTTGATTGACTGGTTTACCAGTAAGGTCAGGACCAAGGTTGTTTGGTGGAACCATGAGAGTTTTGACTGAGGCACAGTCACTGAGCTCATACTTCTTCAGTAGGCTTCTGACATACTTCTCTTGACTGATAGAGGTTCCTTTATCAGTCTGCTTGATTTGCAGTCCAAGGAAGTAAGTCAGTTCTCCCATCATGCTTGTGGAAAACAAGAAGGGGGGTTGAATAGTTTTACGTCTTTTTATTTTATTATGAAAACCTTTGTTACTTTTAAAAACTTAGATTCGAATTTAAGTGAAGTCAACTCTTGAACAATATGAACAAATATAAGTATATCTAAACTAGCAATGCAAGTAAAGTAATGTAATAAAATGAAAGACAGAGATGGAAAGATCTAACCGAGAGACAGAGGATTTATAGTGGTTCGGCTACAAGGACACCTTCCTTGCCCTACTCCACTCCCCGAGCATCTAACCCGAGAGTTTTCTTCACTTATCAACAAGCTCCCTTATGGCGGAGAAAACCTTACACAACTTTTGCTTACACCGGCTTAACGACACAAAGCTAAATGTCGGGTTCTAATCGTAGCTAGAACCAATCTCACAACTTCACAACACAACTTCTTCACACCTTCTTCACGACTTCTTCACACCTTCTTCACTATAGCTTCACGACTACTTCACGACCTAGCACTACTTATGTACTTCTCTACTTCTTCACACCTTCACTACTTACACACCTTAACTTCACAACTTCACTACTTACACACTAATCTAACCTATACAATTATACACACACCTATCTAACAAATATACACAACATGTCTACTTCTTCACACCTTCACTACTTACACACCTTAACTTCACAACTTCACTACTTACACACTAATTTAACCTATACAATTATACACACACCTATCTAACAAATATACACAACATGTACAAATGAATGAATGATTTACAATTATGATACACCAACAACTTGGATGGAAGAGATACACCAAGTTGTAATAATTCTTGTCTTGAAGGATAGAAGTATTCTTCTCTTGCACTTGAGAGGTTGAAGCTTTGGATCACTTGAAACAAAAGCTTATAATTATATGATCAAAGGGTTTTTGAAAATATGAAATGAGATCTAAACCAGAAAGTTTTTAGTGCAAGAGGTGAGAAAAAAATCCAGGGGAAGGCTGGTATTTATAGGCAGAAAATTGGACAGCTGGAAGGCTACTGGAGCGTGCCAACCCCCTTAAATAGGGGGCGGTCCCCTTAATTTTTAAGGGGGCCGCCTAGCAAAATTAAGGGGGCCGCCCAAGCCAACCGTTGCCCAGTTTTGTCTTTTTGTGAGGAAGGTTTTTCTGGAACATTTTTATTGATTTTGGTTGAAAATTTGAATTCATAAATTTATAATGAATTAAACCTTTTTATTTATTACCAAAAATGTTTTTCAAAAATATATAAAATGTTTTTGACATTTTATAAAAAGTTTAAAGATTAATAAAATTGTTCCTTTGATCATATAATACATTAAGCACTTGTTTATTCATACCTTAAGTGATTAAGTTGTAGAAATGAATATTTACAACTAAATACTTGTTTATTTGATATGTTTATGTTTAATGAGTTTATATTTTGTTATCATTAAAACATAGAGATAAGAATAAGTATTAATATTGTTTTTAGGCATTATTTATGTCAACAATCTCCCCCTTTTTGATGATTACAAAACTTAAACTCATTAAACCAAAAAGTAATTTTTGGACAAGTATTTAGTGAGTTTACATTCACTTCTCCCCCTTTTTGTTGAATCAAAAAGGTTATGCCGACAAGCTTTGTTGGGACGAGAACTCCCCCTTGATGTGTGCTCCCCCTTGTTCGAGGGCACCAAGGAGACGAGCTATGGAAATCTTGGCTGCAAAAACAAGTTAAGAAACACAAGACACATATATATGCATAGCAAAAATATTTAGAACAACCAACTAATGCATTCAAGATGATCATGTATAACATATGAATCATCATTACATTACATAAAATGCTTAAAACATAACGATTACAACATAACTTAAAAACACTAATGGTCCTCATATTGCCAAGAAGAGCGATTGGACTTGCTTGCGACACAAAAGAGTGAGGGATTTTATTTTGGGGCGGAAGGCATATGGATGGGTTTTAGTTATGTGATGGTGAGGGAATTGGAGCGGATCCAGTGATGTTATATCGTCTTAGGGGTGGAATGGGATGAGGACGAGTGAGTAGATTTTCAATCCAAGAAATATCTTCACTTAATTGGAGAATTTGTTTTTGAAGGAAGATACAACAAGGGCAATAGTGGGTGTGGTTTGTAACTTGATCCAAGTTAAGAGAGTGAGGTAGGCAATTTGAGTATGGTGAGGATGGAGGTTGTCCCTTGTTGCATTGTGTGAGGTGCATAGTCGGAAGATCACTAAGATCATGGATTTGGTTAATCTCTTCATGAAGCTTTTGCCTTTCATGAATGGAGATTTGGTTATTTGGTGGAAGTGGATGGTATTGGGGTGTATGATTTGAGGTAAAGTTTGATGTTTGACCAAAGTGATGAGGGTTTTCAAGAATTCCATTGAAGTTGGTTTGATGTTTAGGGTAGTAGTTTGGAATGAATGTGGATGTTTGTCCAAAATGATAGGGTTTGTGAAATGGTTCAATGGAATGAGGTTGTGATCTTGGTGAGTAGTTGGGAATAAATGATGGAGGTGTTGGATGTCTAGTCACACCATTTGTGATGGATTTGTTGTGAGGGTGAGGTTTTCTTTTCCATCCCGGTTTTAGGGTCATCCTTGCTAGCTTTGAGGATTTTGGTTTTGGGTTGATGGGAGAAGACATGATGGGATGAATGAATATGGTGAGGAATGGGGTTATTTATAGTGGAGGATTGATGTGATTAAGGATGGATAGATATGTTGGGGTGATCAGGACAGAATGTGTTTGTGAATTTAGGGAAGGATAGGATGAAATGGGCTAAAAATCAGAAAAAGATTCTGTGAACCCATCTAGCAGATGGCCGGTCCCCTTAATTATGGGCGGTCCCCTTAATAATTAAGGGGGCCGCCTTATGAATTAAGGGGGCCGCCCATCTGGTACCATTCTGGGTTCCAGAAATGGATTTTTCTGTAGAAATAGGTAAGGATGGCTATGTTTTGAGCTTTTGGTTTTAGGCAAGTCCCACTCTTTAAGGCAATAGAGTAATATATATGGCATATAATTTAAACAAATAAGCAAGCAATAAATTATATCTAGCAATTTAGAGAATTAAAGCAATTAATCATTTAAGGCAAGGGTAATGGAGCAAAGGCACTAGAAACTAATGGGGAATAGGTGATGGAACAATTGTGAGGATGTGATTAATAAGCTTGTTCTAGTGTGTGCCTAATGCAACAAATGTGGAGATGTGATTGTTTCGACTTCTAAATGCAAAAATTTCCTAAGAAACAATCCAAGGTCTCCTTGATTTGATTTTGCTCAATATATGAATATCAAAGATATATATTAGATTATATACTTTGACAATTCATGTGAGATCTTATGCATGAAAAAAAATGTTTTTAGCATTATTCAACAATGTAAGGAAAATGGTTTTCATGTGTTTTCCTAGATATGAGAATGATTTGTAGAAAATAGATTGGGTTTTGTTTATAAATATGTTTATGCAAGAAAAATATTTCCCAATCTTTTGTTTTGTGCAAAACAGATTCCTAGACTCAGATGAGAGGAAAAAATAAAAATAATTTTACAGACAGATGGCCGGTCACCTTAATGACAAGCCGGTCCCCTTAATAATTAAGGGGACCGCCTTTATAACATTAAGGGGTCCGCCCATCTGGAAAAAAAAATTGTACCAAAAATGCAGAAAATTCAGTCAATTTGTTCCATCATCCCTAGGCCTAAACGTAAGTGGTTAAAGAGTTCACGCTTAAGGGGCTTAGTGAATATGTCTGCTAAGTTATCTTCCGATGCAACCTTTTCTATAGATATGTTCCCTTTTTGAACGTTATCGCGGAGGAAGTGGTGGCGTATTTCTATATGCTTAGTCCTAGAGTGTTGAACGGGATTCTTACTTAAATATATAGCACCTTTGTTATCACACATAATTGGGACATTATCTAACCTAATGCCATAATCTACGAGAGCTTGTTTCATCCATAGTGCTTGTTGACATGCCTTTCCAGCGTTTACATATTCGGTTTCTGTAGTAGAAATAGCAAGAGTGGTTTGCTTCTTCGAAAACCAAGATGTTAGACAACATCCCATGAACGTGCAAATTCCGCTAGTGCTTTTTCTATCCACGTAGTCTCCCGCATGATCCGAATCCGCATAGACGATGGTTTCTATGCCGGATCCCTTAGGATACCATAATCCTAACTGTATAGTGCCTTTAATGTATCGGAAGATACGCTTAACCGCTTCTAGGTGAGAGGTTTTGGTATCCTCTTAAAAGCGAGCACAAAGGCAGACACTAAACATGATATCCGGTCTACTTGCCGTTAAGTATAGTAAACTACCTATCATTCCTCTATACTTAGTGTTTTCTACGGACTCACCCTCTTCATCTCTTGTGAGTTTTACTTCCGTAGACATCGGTGTTTTCATGGGCTTAGCGTCTTCTAATCCAAATTTCTTAAGCATTTCCTTAATATACTTAGATTGATTAAAAAATATTCCATCTTCTAATTGTTTTATTTGTAATCATAGGAAGAAATTAAGTTCACCCATCATACTCATCTCAAACTCATCATGCATGATTTTGGCGAATTCATCACACATATCCTGACAAGTCGATCCGAATATAATGTCGTCGACATATATTTGGACAATGATGAGATTTGGACTTTTCTTTTTCATGAAAAGAGTGTTATCTACCATTCCCATAGAATAATCATGTTTAATAAGAAATGCTTTTAATCGATCACACCAAGCTTTGGGAGCTTGTTTGAGTCCATATAAAGCTTTCTTGAGTTTATAAACATAATCAGGTTTTGCGAAGTCAATGAATCCTGGAGGTTGTGCCACGTATACCTCCTCATTGATAAAACCGTTAAGGAATGCACTTTTCACATCCATTTGAAATAACTTAAAGTCTAGGGCGCATGCATAGGCAAGAAGTATCCTTATAGATTCTAACCTAGCTACAGGGGCATAAGTTTCGTCATAATCAATTCCTTCCTGTTGATTATAACCTTGGGCAACTAACCTAGCTTTGTTCCTAGTAACTATTCCATTTTCATCTAACTTTTTTCTATAAACCCATTTAGTTCCTATGATGGTCATGTTCATGGGATTTGGGACTAGTTCCTAAACGTCATTAGTCTTAAATTGATTTAGTTCTTCTTGCATAGCCATAACCCAACTTTCATCTTTTAATGCCTCATTTATATTTTTAGGTTCTATAGTTGATAGGAAACAAAAGAAGTTATTTTTATCTTGAGCTTGTGATCTAAGGGTTCTTTGATTTAGGTTTCCTATTATATTATCTAACGGGTGTGATTTAGATTCCTTAACATTTACAATTTTGTTATCTCCTAATGTTATATCAACATTATCATCGCCTAAGGGTTTAATTTTACTAACCTCAATAGCTTCTTCTTCAACTAGGTCATCATCTTCTAAGGGCAATGTCTTAGGTGGTGGTGGAGTTTCATCAAATGTTACATTTAAGGACTCTTCTACTTTCATAGTGTGTTTATTAAGTATTATGTATGCTTTACTATTTTGCGAATACCCTAGAAAGATTCCTTCGTACGACTTAGGATCAAACTTAGTAAGGTAATCTTTTGTATTGAGAACAAAACATTTGCTCCCGAATACCCTAAAGTAATTTAGATTAGGTTTTCTGCCTCTTAATAACTCATATGGGGTCTTTCCTAAAATTCGCCTAATTGAGACTCTATTTATTATATATGTTGATGTATCTACTGCGTGGCACCAAAATTTTTGTGGGATAGATTGTTCATTTAGCATTGTTCTACTCATTTCTTGTAAGGTTCGATTCTTTCTTTCTACTACCCCATTTGATTGTGGAGTGCGAAGAGCGGAGAAATTGTGAGATATTCCATTTAAATCACAATATTTTCCGAACTGCACTTCGTTATCAAATTCCCGACCATGGTCCGTCCTAATGGATACTATAGAACATCCTAATTTGTTTTGAATCATTTTACGAAATATTTCAAACTTATTAAAGGCTTCGGTTTTATTACTTAAAAATCTAGTCCACGTGTATCGTGAATAATCTTCTACAATTAATAAGGTATAACGGTTACCTCCGTAACTCCGCACTGCGGATGGACCAAAAAGGCCATGTGTAATAATTCTAGGCATCTAGTAGTGGAGACTATATTCTTAGCTTTGTGACTAGCATGTGTTTGTTTTCCCATTTTACAAGCATCGCAAAAGTGTTGGTCATATCTTAGGTATGGCAAATTTCTAACTAATTCCATAGAGGCTAGGGATTGTATTTGTTGCATAGTAGCATGACCTAATCTCCTATGCCACAATGTAGAGTTTTCATCTAAGGTTGCTAGACATATTTTATCTTTCGGTTTATTTCCTAGTTTCATGACATATACGCCACATTTCCTAATTCATCTACCTATGACCTTACCGTCCTTAACTATTTCGCTATCTCTATCGGTAAAGGTAACTCTACACTTATTATCACATATTTGTCCTATACTAAGCAAGTTGTATGTTAAGTTATCTACATGCTCAACATTTTCAATAGTTAGAGAGTCTTGACAAATCGTACCTTTGCCAATGATTTTACCACGAAAGTCACTACCGAAAATAACGTTACCTCCGTTGTAAGGCTTGTAAGAGGAGAATAGCTTGCGATTCCCCGTCATGTGCTTCGAGCATCCACTATCCTTAATCCATTCGTCGGGCTCCAAATTTATTCCTAGACATATTTCATCGGTGGCTTGAGCTACAAGACATTTTTCGTCGTATACTTTTTCCGCTTCATCTTTGTCGCTATCACTCCATGCTCCGCTAACAAAGGCGTTTTGGTAATCATAACCCGGTGGCTTCGGACATTCGCCAACGAGATGGTTTTGGCTTCCACATCTAAAGCACTTTCTTTTCCTGTAGTTATCATTCCTATTTCTTTGAAGTGATCTTCTTTCATCTCGTGGTTGTCTTGTGAATCTTCCTCGTCTCTTGAAAAATTTCTTGAACTCTCTTACGGCCATTGCATATTCTTCGTCTTCACTATCGTCACTTGAGTCGTCATCATCACTAATTTCCTTTTTGGCTTTTAGCGCAAGAGATTTTATTTGATCTTTCTTACTCTTGACCGTTTCCGAGTCTCTCTTTATAATTTCTTCATGGACCTTCAAGTTGCCGATAAGTTCATCAAGCGATAGCGTCATCAAGTTCTTCGATTCTTCAATAGCCGTGACCTTCGCGCGCCATTTTGGATGTAATGCCCTAAGAAATTTCCTTACACAATTTTTGCTAGAAAAAGTCTCATCAAGTGCTTTTAAACTTGTGATAATAGTGTTAAATTTAGCAAATGCATTATCAATAGATTCCTCTTCAGGAATTGTAAATTGTTCTTATTGTTGAACAAGAAGATCTATTTTGTTATCTTTGACTTGACTATTACCTTGGTGAGTGATTAGTAAAGAATCCAAAATTTCTTTTGCGGTTTGACACATAAAAATTAGTTCATATTCTTTACGTGGTAACGCATTATAAATTACCATTTTAGCCTCATTATTTTTTGCTAGTTTCTTTTTCAAATCATCATTTTGTTTTTCAAAAGGTACAATTTCATCTATTTTAGTTAAAGGATTAATTTGAATAGGGGGAAAGTCACCATAGGTAATAACATGCCATCGATCAAGATCTTTTGATTTCACATAAGTTTCGAATCTATTTTTCCAATAAAGAAAACCATCACTCTCAAATAGTGGTGGTCTTTGCATGGATTGCCCTTCTAAATATTTTTCAGATTCCATAGATCGTTTCAAGTTTTAAAATACAGTTTATTTTAAAAATCTTGTTTGACATGGCTCTTGATACCAATTGTGGAAAACTAGAAGGGGGGTTGAATAGTTTTACGTCTTTTTATTTTATTATGAAAACCTTTGTTACTTTTAAAAACTTAGATTCGAATTTAAGTGAAGTCAACTCTTGAACAATATGAACAAATATAAGTATATCTAAACTAGCAATGCAAGTAAAGTAATGGAATAAAATGAAAGATAGAGATGGAAAGATCTAACCGAGAGACAGAGGATTTATAGTGGTTCGGCTACAAGGACACCTTCCTTGCCCTACTCCACTCCCCGAGCACCTAACCCGAGAGTTTTCTTCACTTATCAACAAGCTCCCTTATGGCGGAGAAAACCTTACACAACTTTTGCTTACACCGGCTTAGCGACACAAAGATAAATGTCGGGTTCTAATCGTAGCTAGAACCAATCTCACAACTTCACAACACAACTTCTTCACACCTTCTTCACGACTTCTTCACACCTTCTTCACTATAGCTTCATGACTACTTCACGACCTAGCACTACTTATGTACTTCTCTACTTCTTCACACCTTCACTACTTACACACCTTAACTTCACAACTTCTCTACTTACACACTAATCTAACCTATACAATTACACACACACCTATCTAACAAATATACACAACATGTACAAATGAATGAATGATTTACAATTATGATACACCAACAACTTGGATGGAAGAGATACACCAAGTTGTAATACTTCTTGTCTTGAAGGATAGAAGTATTCTTCTCTTGCACTTGAGAGGTTGAAGCTTTGGATCACTTGAAACAAAAGCTTATAATTATATGATCAAAGGGTTTTTGAAAATATGAAATGAGATCTAAACCAGAAAGTTTTTAGTGCAAGAGGTGAGAAAAAAATCCAGGGGAAGGCTGGTATTTATAGGCAGAAAACTGGACAGCTGGAAGGCTACTGGAGCGTGCCGGCCCCCTTAAATAGGGGGCGGTCCCCTTAATTTTTAAGGGGGCCGCCTAGCAAAATTAAGGGGGCCGCCCAAGCCAACCGTTGCCCAGTTTTGTCTTTTTGTGGGGAAGGTTTTTCTGGAACATTTTACTGATTTTGGTTGAAAATTTGAATTCATAAATTTATAATGAATTAAACCTTTTTATTTATTACCAAAAATGTTTTTCAAAAATATATAAAATGTTTTTGACATTTTATAAAAAGTTTAGAGATTAATAAAATTGTTCCTTTGATCATATAATACATTAAGCACTTGTTTATTCATACCTTAAGTGATTAAGTTGTAGAAATGAATATTTACAACTAAATACTTGTTTATTTGATAAGTTTATGTTTAATGAGTTTATATTTTGTGATCATTAAAACATAGAGATATGAATAAGTATTAATAATGTTTTTAGGCATTATTTATGTCAACAATGCTCATTTCAAATTTCTTTGCCATCAGTTTTTCAAACTGTTTACAAAGTTTATAACTTGTTGAGCCAAATATAATATCATCCACATATACGTGTACGAGGATGACATCACCATTTGTCCTATAGATAAACAATGTGTTGTCTATCTTGCCTCTAGCAAATTTGTTTTGGATCTGGAAGGCTGAGAGAGTTTCATACCATGCCCTGGGTGTTTGTTTTAGTCCATAAAGGGCTTTGTTACGCTTGCAGACATAGTCAGAAAACTCACTACTTTCAAATCCAGAAGGTTGCTGAACATAAACTTCTTCTTTCAGTGAGCCATTTAAGAATGCACTTTTTACATCCATTTGGTACACCTTGAAGTTCATGTAGGTTGCAAATGCAAGGGAGATCCTGATGGCTTCCATCCTTGCCACTGGTGCAAATGTTTCTTCATAGTCAATGCCTTCTTGTTGATTATAGCCTTTGGCTACAAGTCTGGCCTTGTTTTTAATGACTATGCCATTTTCATCAGATTTGTTTTTGAACACCCATTTCATGCCAATGACTGAAACATCTTCAGGACATTTGACTAAGGTCATGACCTTGTTTCTGTCAAATTGTTCCAGTTCATCATGCATGGCCTGAACCCAACTTGGATGTTTAAGTGCTTCTTTGACACTTTTGGGTTCAATTGTGGAGATGAAGTCCACAAATAGGCATTCATTGGCCGAGGCTGCTCTTAGACTAGCAGCCATGCTTCTGGTGAGCATGCCTTCAGTAGGCTCTCCAATTATATTGACAAGTTCTATATCCTGAGACCTAGTCCAACTGTCTTGAGGTCATGGATATTGATTAGAACTTGTGGAGGCCTGATTGGTAGGGTCTGGTGTAGACACATGATGATCTTCAAGATCTTGAGTGTCTGACTGGGTTGACTGATCACTAAGATTGTTCGGTTCCTGAGCACTTTGTTCAGACTGATTGATTGCATCAGTACTTCTTTGTACTTCAACAAACTCAGTGACGGTTGGGTAAGGAAGGTTGTGAGGGATGATGTAGTAGGAGATGTCAGCATTTACTTGGTACTGAGTGGAAGGATCATTGTCAGGATGATGTTCATCAGTAGGGTATCTTGATGAATCATCAATACATATCTCTTCCACTAAGGTGTTAGAGACACAGATTGCATCAGTGCTCTCATCAAAGGTAACATGGAATTTTTCCTCAGTTTGCTATCTCCTAGTATTGAACACCCTGAAGGCCTTTGAGACAAGTGAGTATCCTAGGAAGTATCCATCATTAGCTTTGGCATCAAATTTCCCTAAGTGATCCTTATGATTATGAATAAACACAGGACACCCAAAGACATGAAAGTAGCTGATGTCAGGGATCCTTCCCTTGAATAACTCATAAGGGGTTTTGCTATGTCTCTTGACAATGATGGATCTGTTTTGTGTGTAACAGGCAATTTTTACTGCTTCAGTCCAGAAGTGTTTGGAAAGGACTGATCCATTTAGCATTGTCCTGGCTGCTTCAATGAGTGTTCTATTTTTCTTTTCAGCAACACCATTTTGTTCAGGTGTGTAAGGAGAGGAAAATTTTTGGGAAATTCCTTTCTCATCACAGAAACATTCAAGTTCATAGTTTCTGAACTCTGTCCCATTGTCAGTCCTAATCTGTTTGACTTTAATGTCATTTTGATTTTCAATGTTCCTGACAAAGGACATGATTGTTTCAGCTGCCTGACTCTTTTTGATCAGGAAGTAAACCCAAGTGTATCTTGAGTATTCATCCACAATGACCAGAGTATACTTCTCATGGTTAATGGATCTAGGACTGATGGGCCCAAAGAGATCCATATGGAGAAGATGAAGGCAGTTCCTTGTTTTGTTTTACAAGATTGTTTATCCTTTGAAAATACAAGTGATGGTAAGCCAAGGACCTTGTTTTGTTTTACAAGATTGTTTATGTTCTTGAAGTTCCGATGGGAGAGTCTCTTATGCCAAAGCCAGTTGAGGGTTTCAGTGGCCTTAGCAAAGAGACAAGTTCCATTCTGAGTTAGACTGGACATGTCTAACACATAAACATCTTGTCTTCTTGGTGCAATAAGGACAACTTCCTTATTTGCATTGAAGATGGTTCCTTGCTTATCATCAAACTGAACTATGTACTTTGCATCACATAGTTGACTGACACTGATCAAATTGTACTTTAGACCATTTTCATAAGCTATCCTAGTAAAGACTATACCTCTATAGTTTATTGAACCATAACCTTCAGTAAGACATGATGAATTATCAGCAAATACCACCTTGGGTCCTAGTTCTTCTACATATTTGTGCAGATGTTCTTTCATACCAGTCATGCTCCTTGAACATCCACTATCTAGAAGCCAAACTGGCACCCTGGCATGTCTCTGCACATATGGTAAACTGAGTTAGTTCTTTCTAGGACCCTCTTTTTGGAGGGCTTGGCTTTAACAGCCTTCTTAAAAGTAACAATTGACTCATGGTCAGTGGTTGAGTGGACAGAGCTACCACAGGTTTTGCATTTGATTGCAGAAGTAGACTCAGTAGACTGAGAGGATGTCTTGGGAATACCTCTTCTAGTCCGAATGACCTTCTCATGTCCTGAGGTGTCATGAGTGGGATCACTACATATGTTACAACTTGTGACCATCAGGAAATCCTCAAGAAGATGGTCATTGAAGCCACAGTGAGGGCAAGGTGCAAAAGGCTTTGCCTTCTATTTCTGTTTCTGCTTAGAATCAGAAGGATACTTTAAAGCTTGTACCTTAAAGTTTGCCATCTTTGATGTGGCTGTGTATGATTGGTGATCAGAGGTCCTGTGATATTCCTTTTTGCATATCATGCAGTAAAGGATTCTAAAACAATCATCAGTGGAATGATTGGTATAGTGACACAGGTTACACCTTTTCAGTGGTTTGGAGGGTTTTGGTTTGGTGCTTGAAGAAGCTGATTTAGGTTCCTTCATCTTAGATTGAGAAGGCTTCTCAGAAGATTCAATCTTCTCACTCAGCATCCTGACAAGCTCAGCCAACTGATCAATTTTGGAGTCAGGGCTTTCAGTTTTTACTTCAGAAGGGGCTGAAGTTGATGAGTCATCAGTATAAACTGAGACATCAGGGGTTTGCCTTTTTAGGATGGTTTTTCCCATTCCTGGCTTCTCCTTTGGAGAATGCTGAGAGTAGACCAATGGTGTGAGGTCTGAGCTAGGTGCAGCTCCCTGAAGGAATTTCAGAGGTAGGAGTGGTGTAAATGATTATGATTCAGACTCATTGACTGACTCAGTATTACTGGGTTGGTCAGTGAGTCCAAGCATATTTTTCAGAGCCTGACTTTCAGGAAGCAAGATTTTCCCAGTCTCAAAGTTTGGTAACTTACTGACTGGGTTGTCCCTGACAATCCAGTCATTTGACTTGGGTTCCATTTCCTGCTCAAAAGATATGCCAGCTGGAATAAAAGCCTTTTCTCTGTGACTTTCATTGGGGGTTTCAGTGAGTTGGTCTATTCCTATAACTTTCTTGTTTTCACTAGGAATTAGGCTCACAGTTTCATAGACTTTGGGGTTCTTTTTAGTCCAGCCATTATAGCCTTTTCTTTGTTAAGTTCATTTTGAAGAGCTTGATTTTGTTTCAAAATTTCTGTGTTTTGAATTTGTAGTGTAACAGTTTCTAACTTGGCTTGTTTTAATACAAGCAATTCATCTCTACACTTATTTAATTCTAACACAAGATTTTATACTTTGAAAGAAAATTAAGCCTTTGTTCTTCTACAAACTTAAGATCTAGACAAATGTAATTCATATAGGACTGCCAATCAGAATCATCATCCATTGAAAGTAAAATGTTTACCTTTCTCATGGTTATGTTGACCTATTCTCCATTCCTTGCATGGCTTTTTCCAACAGCCAGCTGATCACCTTCTGAAAGTGCTATCAGTGCACTCACTCTAATTTCCTCATCTTCTAAGGAGACCTCTTCTTCATCCCAGTCATAGGCTTCAGCTACAAGAACCTTGTTCTTTGTCTGAACAGGTTTAGAAGTTTGAGCTCCCTGAGACGTTGAGGGATTAGTTTCAAGGAGGGCAAGTTTAGCCTTAGCTTTCCTATATTTAGCCTCAAAATCTTTTTGACCCTTTTGAACATTATTGTTTCGAAAATGTTGGGTCGACTGAAGCATTCTAGGTTGAAACTTGCTAGTTCCTGAGGAACTGTTTCCAGAAAATTTATAAGAGGGTTTTGAGATGATTTTTGAATAACAGTCTTTAGCAAAATGACCCTTTTTACCACATTTGAAACATTCAGTGGTTTCATTTGCTTTAGCTTTTGTAAAGTTTGACTGATTTCTTTTGATAAAACGTTTTGAATTAGCAAAGAGTGCCCTTTCTTGGAATTTCAAGTTTAAATCATTTAGGTACTCATTACTAGTTCTTTCATCATCAGAATCCTCTTAAAAATCCTGCACAACACCATTAGAGTAAAAGGCAGTTGATATGGGTGAGGAAGTCAGGGCCTTTTTGTCTCAAGAGCTTTCTTTGAGTCTGGGTATCTCCTATAGATTAATTTGTCTTCATAGACAAACTTCCCATAGATCTCAAGGAGCTCAAGGGTCTGAATGTGGTTAGCATTCCTGAGGCCTTCTGAGAAGTTTAGCCACTTCTCAGGGAGACTGTTGACAAAGCCAACATTGATCTCATGCTTAGACAAAACTACACCATCATTTGACAATTCATTTATCAGGGTCTTGTATCTGGTATATGTCTGAGAGAGACTTTCAGAGTCCTTTGCCCTGAAAGTTTTGTACTCAAGTTTCAGGTCCATGATCTTGTTTTCCTTGGTATCTGAGGGACCTTCAAAGCTATTAATCAAGTCAACCCAAGTTTGCTTGGCTGTAGTACAGTTAATGACTGATTCCATTATATCGTCAGGAAGATAAGATATAATTATGCTTTTCAGGCGCTGGTCTTGATTGACCACCCTTCTCTCATCTATAGTCCACTGAGCTTCAGGTTTGTTTAACCCCTCAGCAGTCTTAGGGACATAAGGACCTTCATTGATACAAGTGATGTAGTATGGTTCCATACCAGTCAAGTAGCAAAGCATTCGCTTTTTCCACTTGCTAAATTTTCCAGCTTCGAGTCTGGGAGCAACAGCCGAATAGCTACCACCCTTTTTATCGACGAGCTGGGGTACATTAATATCAGCCATAGTAGGATCTTGGTTTTAAAAACCTTGAGCACTCTTAGTTTTTTTTTAAAAGATTTTATAAACCAGAGGCTCTAATACCACTTGTTGTTCCCTTCCACAAAGTTAATCTAATTCTGTTTATGACTAAGATTAATGTATTGATTAATTATAACAGATAAATAAAACGTAAAGATAAAACACAAGTTTTTCAACGTTTAAATTCTTATTAGAAATCAATCAAAAGAATCTATTACCCAAGTGTTTGCGAAAAAACACTTGGGATTGAATAGACAAGGTATGGTTTGTCTCCTATCTAAACTCAAGTTATTCTTGAGTGGTAACAATATCGACCCACTGAGCTATCTCAGGGACTTAGTTACTCTTTGTAGGAGAAAAGTGGTTTTGTGAAATTCTAAGTTTTTAATGCACAAGTATAAAAGAGCACCTATGATTAAAAAATACAGAAAGAATAACCTAGCGTGTCTGACAACTACAACAGTATTTTTCATTTCCATTAACCAATATGAAAGGCTAAAAGTCTTTCCGAGTGTCAGGTCTGACACTTATTGACTTTAAGCCGTTTTAGGGAAGGTTTGTTTCTTGCCCGATAAGACTTCTCCTTATCTTCTCAAACTCTTCACGCCTAATCCCGCCTTTATTTCAGACTTCTGATTCTTCAATCTAGGTCTTCAATCTTCAGTTTTCAATCATTTATTGTTGTTGAGGAGACTGGGGGTTCAGTGAGTTCTTGTCAAATACTCACTGAACCCATTAACTTCTTCTTTGGCTTAAGTGACACTCAGGGAGTTCCGCCTCACTGAATGGTGAATCTTTCTTCTTAGACTCGTCCTAAGCATCTTGAAGGTAACTCACTGAGTGACTGTTCACTCAGTGACTTGAGAGTGTTTAAGGTTGATTAACACTTGGCTAGTTTGTGTCCAAATCCTGTTTTCAGGATGCTTGGGTACTGACGGACCCAACAAATATACTACCAAAAACTGAAGAAAATCACAACATTCATCACAAGTGATATACCACCAAAACTCGAAGAAAACGACTACCACTATTCATCATCACAGATGTTATACTACCAAAAATCGAATAAAATAACTACAACTGTTTTATCACATGTGATATACTACCAAAATCTAAAGAAAATCACAACATTCATTAAATTATTATAACAATCCCTCAATAAACATATAAAATCAACAAAAACTGTAAAATCTTAATAAATATCTTATAAAACTCAAATAAGTACATAATCATCACATGCATCACAGTATAACATCAAAAATTAAAAATATATATATATACAAAAATCTTCATAAGTAGCAATAACATTCATAAATAAGTACAAAATTACAAGAGATGCTAATAAAACAACTAAATAATTAGTCGGAAGCATCGTACCTTCATCTCGAGACTCATTAGGTTCATTTGAACCTTTTTTTTTGTGGATCTGCTTGTGCACTCGATGATCCTTCCATTTTTAAATTTTTTTTTTTTTTTTTTTTTTTTTTTTTTTTTTTTTTTAACATTTAAAAAGCTGTTTGTTTTTTATTTTGGATAAAGAGAGAAAGTGAGATTTGTTGACAGGGAATTTGTGGAAAGTGTGGGGTCTGGGGTTGGGTGGGGTAAGTTTGCTGAATTGGCAAAAGTGGCCCCTCCGTGTTTTTTATTTTTAAATTTTGTCACTTTGATCCAACGGTCAGATTTTGTCCCTTGGTAAGCAGGTTTTTTTTGTTTTCTAAATTAAAGCGACTCATATAATGATAAACTATATTAGTGGGGTCAATTTATAGACTTAAGAAGTTTATACCATTGGAGATACTTTTTTCTATGAAGTATTAGTTTGTAAAAATAGGATAATGATTTGTCATTGCTATTGACTTGAGTATAACATGTTAAATCCACCTACACTATCCAAGATAAAGACACTACTACAAAAAGGAGTTTCGAGACCTATTGTACACGTAAACAAGACCGGTTTTCGATATGGTCTCTATGAGGGGGGGTCTCTATGTGAAAATCAAATGAGACCGGTTTTCAAACCGAACTCTATTTTGATTTCAAGACCGGTTTGAGGATAAAAACACGTCCATAAAATAAAAAGAAGACCGGTTTTTGTCACTAAAATAGGCTTTTAAATACTAATAGGGACCGGTTTGCATGGTAAAAACCTGTCTATTTGCTTATTTTTTTTATTATAAAAGAGACCGTTTGGAATTGCTTATTGAAACTACTAGTAGCACTTTCAATAAACAATCCCAAACAACCGATCAATAACCAATCCCAAAAAGCCACTAAAAATCATGCATTTGGAGTAATACTGAGTTCGAGCCAACCAAAAAACTTTATTAATAAGTACACAAGTTAACTTCTTCACCTCAAAATGAAATGTATCGTATCAATGTGTAAACTTTTAGCTAAGCCACAACTAAAACAAGTTACAGCTAAAAATCTATCATATATCTAAATGCATTTGTGCATTGAGAGCTCAATAGAGACCCAGCATTCTTAGCTCTGTAACATGGCTCGGGTCAAGTTCAGCAACATCCTTGTTGACTTCTTTGTCTTCTACAATGTACTCCTGGTATAAGAAAAAAAACAAGACAAAGTTGAATACATGTCAAGAGTTGTAGACGAAGAAATAACCCATACCTTGCTTTTAAAGATCTGCATAAAGCCTAGTACTAATGGCAACATAGACATATTTGTCAGTTCATGTTTGGCAAGGATGTGATAGTGGTGTTCGTTGATTCGCTGCCCACATATTATGGCTATAAAGAAGCCATACAGCAAGCCCACCAAAACGATTGCTAGGACTGAAATTAGAAAAAAAATGACAGGTCTTTACATTGTAAATGTGTCATAGACAAAAGACATACTGATTCAGAATTATGTGTGTCTTGCATAAACCCAACAACCCAAAAAATCTACAGGCAAAAGTTACTTGGCATTTGTTGGCCGGGTGGCTAATAAAAGAGGTAATTGAACATAAATGTAACTGTTTGTAGCCTCCAGGTTGTCTTGTCTCTTTGGCTATATAAGCAGTTTTTTTTTTTTTTTTTTTTTTTTTTTTTTTTTTTTTTTTTTTTTTTTTTACCAAATGATAAATACATGGTGTGGATTGAATTAGCAAGACACAAGTTTCTCCCTCTTGAATTACCACTCACTCGCCAATAAAATTATTAGCAGGCAACGCTGTGACACAGTGACTGTGACTTGAGTTGAAGTTGAGTTGTGGAAAATATGGAAAAGATATTGGATAGAGTGTACCAGCCATTGTGTAGAATCCATATGGATGTTCTTCATACCCAAACATTTCTCGAAGTTCATCTCCATAGAATTTGTAGACCAACACACCTAAGAACGCTACAATCAGTCATGAATGTCCAAACAAAGATCTAATCATACGCAAGTTGCTTGTAATAGAGACGCCATAAAAAGGATTCATGTAGCTGCTTATCAAACATGCTAACAAAGTGAATAGACTATTGTTGATGTCATACAAAGGATAACATACCAGTTGAACAATGACGAAAATGAAAGCATGATCTCTTGCAACGAGCAAGTGAAACTTGAACCTCAACCACCAACGGTCGGTGGGACATTTGCACGAAGTATAAAGGCAGCCCTGCATTCAGTGCAGTGAGAGAAAGCAAAGCCTTCCTGCAGGCAGATGAGTAATGGGTGTTAAAGGTGTATAGTATGAGCTGCTTTAAGAAAAAAGGGAATGGAAGTTAGATACCCTGGTTGAGCGCCAATTGTCAAGACAAGACCTGTGGACATATTTCTGGGTGCCTCTGCAATGGCAAGGCGCAATGAGATCTTCACCTTCGGTATCAAGGCATATGCGGCACTGTGATTGGTCTGGAGTAACCAAGCTAGTGTTTTCATCATCATCAGGATGAGGAGGAGTTTGTTCAACAGATATTGAGCAATCACTGGTGCTATCACCTAGAGTAGTACTTGTCTGTATCTCAAACGTAGAAACTGAATTGTTGTTGTTGTTGTTATTTAAGATGGGTTCGGTTTCGGAACAAGATTCATCACTAGTCATTTTATGATGTAATCCAAGTATGTACCATTTCAGCCAGCCACCCAACCAACCAAATTCTGTACTAGTAACATTTAAGGTAATTATTAGTAATTAATAATTCTAACAATCTACTACATACAGGCAGCAGATCTTGAACAAATGAAATGATTCATTCCCATGATTTAATATAATTAGAAGAAGAAACAATTAACAATAATAATAATAATTATGAGAGATTGGCTGACCTGAACAATTATTCAGTTAGATGAAATTTGATAATTACCTCACCACCAAAAACAAAGACCTGATTCAACTTATTATAAACAATCAACTGCAACAAGAAGAAACCAATGAAATTGCAAAGGATGAAGAAACGCCAACTCGATTCCCAGGCCAACAACCTCTTATTAACAAGCTAAACTATAGCTAGGTGTTTAATTCACTATTGTGCTCTAATTACAACAAATGAACGACTTGTATTTTTAAAGCCTTGTAACAGAATTAACTATTGTTAAAACCTTGTCTTATGAACTCATCTGACATAACAAATACGAAAGGCTTACACATGGAAACAATTTCATCTAGTTTTAATAATTGTATGATAAATTCCATTTGTTTGACTAATCTAATTAAAAAGAAAAACTTCATTTTGTTAACAAAGTTCGACATTAATTCTCCATCCAACCTTTAATCAGATAACTCTACTTTTTAATAAGAAAAGGATAATTAAAATAACTAAAATTATATACAAATTCAAAATCAATACATATAAAAGTACCTGGTGTTTTCGGATAAGAAGGGTGCTAAATGAGATGAGACGGGGCGTGGAACTGCAGCAGATGTGGAGATTGGGTTAGGGTTCAAAGGCAGTTGGAGGGTGATGGTGTGAAGGTGGAAGTGGTTTTGATTTGGTGGCTTAATGATGGCAATGGTGCTGGAGGTGGTTTGGTGGCAGGAGTAATTATGGAGAAGGGGGTTAGGGTTTGGTTATGTTGTGTGGGAATGAAATTTTGAGGTGAAAATTCAAGTTTTCAAGTCCCGCCATTCACAGATGGTAGACCGGTGGTTGATTAGAAAAGGGTCTTTTCGGGTCAAACAGATTAAGACGTGTTTTAAAGTTACCAACAGGTCTGGATAGCTATTTTTTATAGACCCGTCTTTAGCATATTACCCGGTCTTGATATATTTTCCAAATGGAGACCTGTTTGAATTATAGAAACCGGTCTTAATCTTATTTTTCTAGGTGGAAAAGCTTTACGAGACATGTCTTTTTATAAAAGGGTCTCCATGCAGGGGTCTCTATTCTTGTTTATGTAGTAGTGAGAAAAACAGTAAGAATTGAATGTTACCAGGTCAAACGGTAGCACGTTACCATTATACCAAAAGCAGCATTACTGTTGACGTATGTGTCCGAACGGCCTATCTTGACCGGTCATCCGGACGGCGTATAGTCGTCCGGACCTACTGGAGGACACACGACTCTTCCGGCCAATATCACTGTAAGTAATAGGACAGGTGGCATTTACCTATTGACAGATGGCAGCTGCAGACACCGCCGCCACCGCCCCAGGATTTACGGGATTATGTCGGGGACATGTTCCCTGAAAATCCGGCGCCGCCATTCCAGGTATCGAGGCTGAGTACTATAAATACTCAGCTCATTTACTACTCTCAACTAACATACAACATGCGTTTATTTCTCACCATATTCTATAGCCCTTCCGGAATACCAAATACTTACTCTCACACTGGAGGTGGGTCCTGGGATAACACGCGGGGCGAGCCTAACGTGTGCTGTTGTGTGCAGATATCCGGAGGACCTCAAATAGCCGAAGGGACCAACACCCAAGCCTCCCGGAAGAACCCTAGCTGAGTTCAACCGGAAGGCCATCTTTATTTGTCTGAAGTGGTTGCAAGAAATTGCTTCAACAAATTGGCGCCATCCGTGGGACCTTCCGCTCGATCTGCCTGAGGTTCGGGATGACAGGTCCTACACCAACGTTTGAAACGTTCGAGATGACGGGTACTACCCCCCTCTTCACCCCTGTCCGAAACGCGGGAGGAGGCGGAGGATCCGGAGGAGACCAAGATCCTCTAGATGCCCAAACCCTAATCGCAGGCCATCTTTCAGCTTTAAAAGAATTGTTCAAACAACCAGGCAATCGCAACCTGGTGAGCCCCGGAATGCTGAGGCTCGACGACGGGTATGAAAATTCGGAGGAAGAAGATGTTGGAGGGTCACCCTACGGAAAGGGAAAAAAGGCGGATGATGATTTGAGCAAACCATTTAAGGAAATGATCAAGTGCCCATTCACGATAAGGATCATAGAGTTCTCATCTCCCAAGCACAAGATACCGACGAACCTGAAACCGTACCAAGGAACCACCGATCCGGATGACCACATCAATCGTTTCACCGGAGCGGGAAATCATGAAGAGTGGCCCATGCCCGTATGGTGTCGAATGTTCCAACAAACCCTGGATGGGAAAGCCAGGGGATGGTTCGATAAGCTCCCGACGGGAAGCATTGATAGTTGGGACGAACTTCAGAAGAGATTTTTGAACAGGTTTAGCATGTTAAGAATAAGCACCAAGGACCTAACAGAGATCAATAAAATTCACCGAAGAGCGAATGAAAGCCTTCCGGACTTTAAGGAAAGATGGATTTGCGAGGCCAACAACTTCCCGGACGCCCTGAAAATTATGCAAATCGGATCATTTCTGAATGGCCACCACTGCCCGGAGTTAGCCAAGAAATTCTCAGATAAGATTCCTAAAACCGTCGACGAGATGTTAGAAAGGATCGATGATTTTGTTCGGTCCGAGGAGGCCTTTCGGAAAACAGAATTGCCGAAAGGAGAGAGAATGGAGTCTCGGCCTAACCCGTATCCCAACAAGGGTGACTACCAATCAAAACCCCCTATGGGAGATTACCGCCGGAACAGCCCTAAGGTCGGATTTAAAGGACGAAGGAACGATTACTATGCACCTTATGTCGCTCCAAGGTACGGTAACGCTGGGAGGATCGACCCTCGCCGAATGGATGTCTGTCGAAGTGATACAAGGCCCATAGACTTGGACACCCTTACCAAGACATCGAAGGAAATATTGGCAACGGAGCACCAGCTGAGGTTACCGCAGCCTCCACCAACAAAGGGAAAACCGCAGAAGGATTGTGAGGACAGGTATTGCGACTATCATGGGGAGAAAGGACACTTCACTGACGACTGCTGGCAACTCAGGGAGGAGTTAAAAACTACGTTGAGTACAGGGAAACTGGACCATCTGGTGAAAGACCTCAGGAAAGGAAGGAAAACTAACCAAGGAGGTAACAACCAAGGGAATAAAGGGAAAATAATCAATATGATCCGAGACTGTAGGACCTCTCGGAAAACGGAAGAAACTGAGATAGAAGAATGGATGAATGTGCCGATAAGTTTTCCGGCCATTTTTCCGGAGAATATGTCAGACGAACCACTGGTAATTGAAATTGAAGCTGGGGGAAAGAAAATGCATGAGGTCTACGTCGACCCTGGCGCCTCGATGGAAATCATGTACGGGCACCAATTCGAGTGTCTGGATCCGGCGGTCAGGGCACGATTGAAGGAGGTTAGCACAATTTTGATGGGATTCGCGGGAAAACCCATAAGACCACGAGGGGTGATAGACCTGGAAGTCTGTTTCGGAAATCAGGATTTGTCCCGAAAGGTCAGCTTGGAATTTGCCGTAATTGATTCGCCTTCCCCCTACAATGCCATACTGGGACGCATCGGTTTAAAAAAGTTGCGAGCCGTACCTTCAACTGTCCATTCGATGGTCAAATTTCCCACACCAGGCGGCATAGCAACAATGGTCACTCGGACAAAAGTATGAAGACATCATGGTACGGGGGAGGGACCTGTTGCAAGGATAAGAGAAATCGGGGAAAGAGCTCATTCGCCGCAGGGAAAGCGAGGGGACACACCGCATGAGCAAAGGAAGGAACCCATCGGCGGAAAGAAGGACGGGAGGAAGGCCCCAGGGTTTTGATCGAGAGAACCCCGACAGACCCTCCAAGGTACGAATGACGGCTCAGGTAATCGTCAATACGAAATAACTAATGGAATACCTTTGTTATTTTATTCTATCCTATGATTATGTGCGAACTAACGGAAGGAACGCAAATACTCTTGTAATTTAAGACAGGCAATATCGCATATCAAGGAAGCAAAACCTATAGGAACACCATCTGCTAGAGGCACGAGCCCCTCAAAAGGCTGGAAGCTTACCGGATGAAAACACACGAGTCGAGAGGAGAGGGGCAGAAAAGCGCCGCGAGCGGGACGGGCGATTAAATAAAAAATGTGTTCGCATAAATAGGGTTCTTTGTACCTTTTGTAACGCCCGAAAGGGTTTGATGTTAACTATTCTAATGAAATACAGTTATGCAGTTCCCTACCGTCGAAGGGGGGCAGTTTTCCCACAATACCTCCTTGAAATGCTTGTGATTTCTCAAAAGGACCCTATATTGACTATTTTTAATATTAAATGCAGTTATTCCACCGTTGGAGGGAATTGTCCCACCATTGGAAGGAGTTACCCCGCCATTGGAGAGAAGCAATATTTCTGAGGAACATCTCAAGAATACTAGTGACATTCTGGACATAATTAGAAAGTGGCCCCCCCGAGAGGTTCACGCCCTCCGGGGAGTGTGTGGTCAGTGTCCAAAGATGGTTGATACCCGGGAGGGGGTTTCCATAATCCTGGCGGAAAGGCTGAACTACCTGTAATATCTCGAACATAATTAGAAAGTGATCCCTCCGAGAGGTTCGTGCCCTCCGGAGATTAGTGATCAATGTTCATTGTTTTCTAGACATAATTAGAAAGTGGCCCCCCCCGAGAGGTTCACGCCCTCCGGGGAGTGTGTGGTCAATGTCCAAAGATGGTTGATACCCGGGAAGAGGTTGCCATAATCCTGGCGGAAAGGCTGAACCACCTGTAATATCTCGAACATAATTAGAGAGTGGTCCCTCCGAGAGGTTCGTGCCCTCCGGAGATTAGTGATCAATGTTCATTGTTTTCTGGACATAATTAGAAAGTGGCCCCCCCGAGAGGTTCGCTCCCTCCGGGGAGTGTGTGGTCAATTGATGCGTGGTTTTGCAACCTTACAACAGGTTTTACCTCTCGAGGGATCTCAAGAGGCTTACAACCCCACCAGGCAGTGTACCTGACCGATGTAGTATAGTGTAGTGGTAAGTACGGGGGATTGATCGTTCTCCACAGGGAATAGTGTTCGTTAGGTATGAAAAACTACTCTAATAGGTCTAAGGGTGAGAGAAGATTCTTTTTTATGTTTTTATAATTTTATGAAAGCAAGTAAAATCTCGGGTTTGAAAGAGTGGGCGGAATTAGTTGCTAGTCAACTAACCCAAGTTACTACGAATGCAAATAAAATAAAATAACTGAAAATGAAAATAGTGTGGTGAAACTTATATGGAGAGAAATGTGTTTACTTAGATTTCCTTACTCCCTAACTATCTTTTACCGGTTGATTAGTGTGTATTAATCGCGTGGATGACGGGTGTATTTCTTAATACCAATCGTGGGGTGGCGTACGTACTTCCCCAACTCTATAAGCTCCTACTTCACTCCTATGTCGAGCTGGCTAGGAAGCTCCTAACATGGGATCACTAGAATTCGCTCATGCATTAAATACAACCATAAAAACCTTTAGTACGCATTGGTTCATGTTTCTTAAGACGTTCAAGCAAGTTACCGAATAGGAAGTTAGCCAGTTTTCTTAAGCCTAACATAGATGAACAATCATCCAATACAACTAATAACACACTAATAACCAATAATCAATAGCTAGGTTTCATTAGATCTAAGCAAACACAAAGAAAACCTAGCCTAGCATGTTAAACAAAAGACAAGAACAAGATAGAATCAAACAACACATAGACATATTGAATGATTAATTGATAACTTATCTTCAATGTAACATGGAAGATCTCAAGGAAAAAAGCCTTGAAAAAGCTGCTAAAATCGTCTTAGGGTTTCCTCCCAAAATTACACACAAAGTTCCACACTAATGACAAAAAATTGCAAAACTATATATAGAGATTAAGGGCTGACGGCGTCACGTTGTAGATTCTGACGCCGTCACCTCGCCGCTTTTAGGGTTCCCGGATGGCCTTCCTGACGCCGTCCCTCTTTAGACCTCCAAAATCCGTTCTGGCTTATCAAAGCTCGACGCCGTCAGAAATAAGCTTGACGCCGTCCCTCTTTAAATTAAGCCGTGACGACCTTGATCACTTCAAAGGGTGATGCCGTCAGATTTTTCATGCAAAATTCTCTGGCTTATCATGAGTAATTTTCATATCCACCTTTTTCTTGCCAAGCCATGACGCCGTCTGGGGAAATTCCTGACGCCGTCAAAGGTACTTTTCAGCCGATTTTGAGACTTTGTCGTTTTCTTCACTTTTATGCTCCAAAAACGTCCAAAATGCTTCCTTTTCCAGATTTCTTCTCCAAAGTACCTAAAATGACAAAAGGAACGATTTAGGGCAATATTTGATCAAATAAATACGATTTAGGGCTTAAATGACCCCCTAAAAGCGGTACACTTTTCGCTTCATCATCAATGTCCAAAGATGGTTGATACCCGGAAAGGGGTTGCCATGATCCCTGCGGAAAAGCTGAATCGTTTGTCATACTTTGAACATAAGTGAAAAGTGACCCCTCCGAGAGGCTGGCCCCCTCCGGAGATTTTTGTGGTCAATGTTCAAGGAGGTACCATACAACCACTCAAAAATGCATAGACTTGTACCTCCGGAGCTATGCAAATAGTAAAGGTAATAACAAACAAGTGCTATACGTTCGTAATCATAAGTGTGTTGCTCCAACGTAAATATATATTTCCGAAACTATGCAAGTAGCAAGGGCAATAACAGACAAGTGATACGATTCATAACCCAGGCAAAGGCCGAACGACAACAATTGTCCGGCATGTGTCGGGGGTCGAAAATAGATAAAGAAAAATAAAGGGATAACCCGTAAGAAGTCTAAAATCGGACGAGCAAACCAAAGCAGCAACACGTTTGAAGATCCGAGTTGTCCTATTCCATTCCACATGCAGTACCATACATAATATATAAAAAAAAATGATGAAGAAAAAAAAGGGGGGAAGTAGGACAAGGCAACCATTGATAATCGCAAGTTCACAAAATCCGACAGGTTCGTTCAAATTTTCGAAAGAACACCCCATCATGTCAACCGGAATATAAAATCCTACTTCCAAGGTAACACTGAAACCAACAAACCAAAAAGAGAGAAGCACTACAGAAACAAGCAAAATGATAACACGAAGCATGAAGCATGGCACATACGAAATATGGAACGGTCATAAATATATACAAACGAATAAGCCATATGAATTATTTGTAATAAATTATTACAGTCATCCGGATATAAAAATATTGTTCTTGGCTCGAGGGCCTTACAACACCAAATTGAACCAAATTGTGTAAGTGTTCAAGGAGCCGATTCATCCCTTTCAACAGTTGAACCCTCGACATTAGCAACCCCGGCTTTGGGAGCCCTGGAAGATGATCCCTCGGCGGCATCGGCAGTTAGGCTCTTGGGAGAAGAAGCTGGTTCAGGATCGGGGAAGATTTGCAGGATTTCATCAAGAGACTTAAGGTAGGAGCTGCTGATTTTCTTGATGTACGGATACTCTGCGGTGAACAACCCATCGTACAATGGGTCGAGCTTCTTAGCCGCATCCGCATCCAGGTCTTCCGTCTTGGCCAAGATAGCGGTCACCTCCTCCGGCGTGCAGCCCACAACCACGCCCTCCATGAAGCCGGATTGCGAGGACAAGCTGAAAGGTCCCGCCAGATGCTCCTTATACTCATAACTGCCCAATAGCCGACAAACGACCTCCGGGAGGACCTCCTTAACAACCCTGAACCTATCCCCTTCAGTGCGGCCCACCCGGGCAATAAGATCCTTCTTTTGCTCTCGGAGGGCCAGATTGTCCTTCACCTCCTCACCCAGGTTAACCTTAGCTTTTTCCAAATCAGCTTCCAAGGCACTGATTCGTTCCTCCGCGGCCACCCTTTCGTCCTCCACCAACTTCTCCAATTCCTTCACCTGTCCCATCAGCTCCGACTCTCTCACCATACAAGTAGAATGCTCGACCTTCAGCTGTTTAAGCTCACCCCCGTTCTTTCCGAGGTTTCCGCAATGCTGGTGAACACGATACAGCTCATTGTGGTCATGAAGAAGGCCCTCGAACCGAAGCAACAAGTTCGACTGGGCAGCGGCCCCCATACCCAAAAGTCTCCAGGCCCTTTGAGCGGCCTCGGCATCCCCCAAACCTTCCAAAAACGACTCTTCTTTCGGAGTCGGTAGGTTCAGCATCAAGTCCCGACAGACCTCCCAGCTGTCCAGACGGTCATCCTTGCTCACTTTCCACATCGGCACACGCAAAGATGTCGAGTCATCTTCATCAGTCACTTTGTCCTTTCCGCGATCAGGAGCAGCAGTGGAGGAACCTCCTGCATTTTCCATAAGAGAGAATAATAAAGTTAAGTAACGACTATTGTCGGAACAAAGGCAAGGGACAGGGATCAACACTTCCTAAATTAAAAAAAAAAAGAGAAGAGAAGAACTTACCAACACCGGTGGTCTCCGACGCGAAGCCCCCGCCGATACCTCCTGGGATATCTGGCTGTTTTCTTCCGGCCGAAGCATCGGGCCCCTCCGGCTGTTTTCTTCCGGCCGAAGCATTGGGCCCCTCCGGCTGTTTTCTTTCGGCCGAAGCATTGGGTCCCTCCGGCTGTTTTCTTGCGCCCGAAACACTGACGCTTTCTTTTGGACCCGCCATACCGGCCCCCTCATTTGGCTTACTTCGTTTAATCTCTCGGAACATACCACCACCTGACGAGTCAGGATGAAGACGGAATCTAGTCCCCTGTGTTTGAGACTGAGATGTGGGCCGGACAACATTCTGGTCCTGTTTTCTTTTCCTGGCCTCCAAAACCTTTGGATCAGACACTTCGACCCTTGTCGTTTCGACCGTCTCGTCCGGGATGACGGCTTGGGGAGCGGCAGAAGCGGCCGTATGCGTTCCGGAGGACTGGTCCTTCTGGACCACGGGCACATCCTTTCTAACCTTGGGCTTCTTTAAGTATTGAGACATCGTGATAGCTGTGAAAACAAAACATCAAACGGTTAAGATTTTGCGCATACATACCGGCCGAAGTACAGCTAAAATAACGAAACCACCCTCAGTAAATACTCCAAGTACAAACCAAGGGCATCATTCGGCAATTAATCCATCGTCATACCCTTCGGGGGTAGACGTGGATATAGGTACGGCAGAATCCTATGGCCCATGTAATCCTATGCACAGCCAGTTCGGGTAACCAAAAGGCGAACCCCTCTGACAAACTTTGAGAGGAAGCCCTTGACTCTTGGAGAATTCTCGCGAGTGGAAGCGGACGGAATCGACATGGTTTGACCGAGGGAAAGAGGAATGCGGCCAAACAACAGTAAAAACAATATATGCGTGAACCAAACTGCGTGAACCGAAACGTACCTTTATAGAAGAAGGACAAGTGTGGAAATCGAACGGGCAGAATCACTCGAGCTGGCTTGCAATGATCGTTCGAAAGGCAATACCGGAAGGCATCTCGGTTGAAAATGTGGAATTGCGGTAGTCAAAAACATACACCAGTAACGCTATTTATAGGAAGAACGCAGAATGCGGAATGTCACATTTAGCAAGACGCTGACGTGGCAACACCTCAACGCGCGTGTTTGGCACACGCACGCGTGTCAACACTCATCAATTAAGATCTATATTAAATAACCAAAAAATAATAAGGAATTGTAAATAAAGGACAACTCCCGGTCAAACCAGTACATACATGCTCCAGCCTAACGGCATATCCTTCGGAAGGGTCGAACAAAAACCCACAATTTGTTTGAAATATCACACTATCGGTACACCCTGACCCATCGGGAAAAAGCAACAATTAATCTCCGAAAAGAATAGCAACGGTCTCCGGCAAATCGGAACCCTCGGGCGATAAGGTCAAGCGGACGCGAGCAAAAGACAATTACTAATCTGAACTGTAAGAAGTGCACGTTGTAAACCAATAGAGGAGCAGGAGAGGTACAACGATAGCTTCTGCACATCAAAACCATGTCATGTCAAAGACAACTCTTAAAGTATTAAACCATCGGCCGAACCGAAAGGCAAGTACAGCATTAATCCAAATGATCTAGGCCAAAAGGTATAAAAATATTCTTTAAGTATTACATCATCGATCTTCAACCGATAATGCAATACTGGGGGGACATGTTGACGTATGTGTCCGAACGGCCTATCTTGACCGGTCATCCGGACGGCGCATAGTCGTCCGGACCTACCGGAGGACACACGACTCTTCCGGCCAGTATCACTGTAAGTAATAGGACAGGTGGCATTTACCTATTGACAGATGGCAGCTGCAGACACCGCCGCCACCGCCCCAGGATTTACGGGATTATGTCGGGGACATGTTCCCTGAAAATCCGGCGCCGCCATTCCAGGTATCGAGGCTGAGTACTATAAATACTCAGCTCATTTACTACTCTCAACTAACATACAACCTGCGTTTATTTCTCACCATATTCTATAGCCCTTCCGGAATACCAAATACTTACTCTCACACCGGAGGTGGGTCCTGGGATAACACCCGGGGCGAGCCTAACGTGTGCTGTTGTGTGTAGATATCCGGAGGACCTCAAATAGCCGAAGGGACCAACACCCAAGCCTCCCGGAAGAACCCTAGCTGAGTTCAACCGGAAGGCCATCTTTATTTGTCTGAAGTGGTTGCAAGAAATTGCTTCAACAATTACTATAGTCAAAATGAGAATAAAAAGTCTATGTTGTTAAAAATTAATCATTTCGGTAACTATGTGGAGGATTTTTGGTTTTTACCCGAATATATTACAACGTATTGTTCTTATACGTTAAATTGTATATGTTGTCACATATAAGGATTAATCGATCTCTCAATTGTTCAACCTATACTCATCACAACTGTTATAATCATAGCTTATATATTCTTATCAAATAAAGAGTGAATACGATTTCACTGACTGCTAGTCGTACACTTGTTCGACCGCATTGTTCATATACGCAACATTGTTATGTTGACGGTGTCCATCCAGATTGGGAGTTCGGGACGTTAGTGAAATCACATGATCGAGATTTCTGTGTACATACTAAAAGCTTCCGTACGTGTATAAGTTTATTTATCACTCGCTTTATTATCGTGTTTATCCCCAAAACTTGACTCGTAAAGATTAGAAAGATCATTCTTAAAATTAAACAGAAGTAACTAACCCATGATATTAGATCATTCATTGTTACATCAAACATAAATGAAGTACATTGATGGATATGGCATGTCCATTTATTTCGTTGAAAAAGAGGCCGGATAAACACACTAATGGAGCCATTTCCATATGTAACACACTTTAAAATTAAAACGTACACTCCGTATTAAAGCATAACATGTTGACTCAATATCAATTAGTAAGCTTCAGGATGAGCAATCGCATATGACTCGAGGGCCTTGAAGGTGTTCTTAAATGATTCTTTGAATTGGTTAATAATCTCTTCAGTTGGTTTAGCATCACCTTTGCACTTAAGGACGGCGCTGTTCTTGAATACGGCTCCTCCATCAGCAGAAGGAACGAATTTAATATGATGAGTGGCTGAGTCTAGTATGCCCCTCAAAACATCACCTTCAAAAACCGTGTAGGTAACGCTAAAGTTGCTTGGGTCAATGGCATCAATCTTTTGCTTTCCAGATGTGTATGGGACGGCTGTGTAGCGTTATAGAACCATTAGGCCAACTGAACATAATAAGTACGTAATAATACTACTAACGTACATCTCATAGATTATATATTTTTTAAGTTAACCGATTACAGTTAGCATCAAACATAGTTTAATTATTTACTTAATCTACTTACCATCGCCGTATGTAGTGCTCTTGATGCTTCCAACACCGCCATCACCTTGGACGAGATTGATGGCTTTGAAAGTTTGAGGTTCGACCTTAGGTGCAAGGGTGTCGAAGTCATGAAAAAGTTTGAAGCATTTATCAGCAGAAAGTGAAGAACTTACTTCAATCTCACTGTTGATGACAGACATTATCAAAAAAAAAAATTGAGAAATTATATATGTAAGAAGATAGAATGAATTTTTGTTGTGATGAATTATGATTGATCACAGAGGTATTTATAGTGTTTGAGGGTTGGCCAAAACGCTACCGTTTTTTCAGGTGTACATAATAGTCGTTAGTCATGAAAATTACATAATTGTAATTTACATTCCATTGTTGACCATGGCACCTTATCTTAGTTTAGTCAAATTGAAAAAGAAGATAAGATTTTTACTACTACGTTTGTTGTTTTAAGCATCAAAATTCAAACCTAGCTATATTACGCATCTCTTTCCCAATTAAACTAAGGCATGCAGGGAGCTGGCCTGTTCTCACTTAATTATGTAAACTACCAGGCACATGCTCTGCTACTTGTTGGAATATGGAAGTTGGAATAGCTTAAATACAACTAAAGGTGTGCCTATTGGGGGCACACACGTTAAACACTTAGAGTATGTTAAATTCTTCGCGTATACTTCGAAATGTAAACCAAAAAGACATGAAATGAACTAGACAAGACGCCTTACTTGTCCTAACCAGTGTGGCCAGCTTATGAAGGATCTAGAAGGGATCTTGGTGTGTCTAGGTTCATTAAAGATAAGAAGGAATGAGAGAGTTGTGATAAGGCTTAAAGAGAAAGAGTTCTATGCTTATCATGAAGTGTTTTAAGCTTTATCATGAGTGAGAATGAGAGACTATATATATAGACCTCCTATCTCAGCTCATGTGAGATACGACACAAATTAAAAAAACTAAAGCAAATTACTAGATTTCTTTTAGTCAATATATACGGCTGGCTACTGACAACACAAAGCAACATTACTTTTTGTTTTGTTTCTCCTGTACGTAGCAAAGTCATATATAAGTAACAAAGAATTCATTCTTTGTTTATTTTTGTCTCGTTCCTCCTTTAAGCAAATCAAACGTATCCCTCTTTGGGATTTGATTTGGGTCAAGTAAGCTACAACAAGAACACTGTTTGGGGCTGTTTTGTTTTTGACATTCGATACTTGGTATTTGGTTGATACGTGATACTCGGCTAGCATTCCGGGCATACTTGGTTGACGTGTTTGTGTGAGCAACTGTAGAGGTAGTATATATTTACTACTTAGTTTTATTTGCGGGTGACTACAAGGGTTAGTTTTCTATTTAGTTTTCTTGTTCCCTTTTATTTGCTTTATGTGTTTATTATTTGTGTTAATTCTAATAGCCAAACTAGATCCAATATTCCGCTGCGTACTCATAGTGTTAATTGGTTAACATATTATAAAATCCCAACACTACTATCAATATATTTTATATTTATAAAAAATATTTCCAATATTATTAAGTAAGTACATTAGAGAAATGTTATGACTACGTAAAATTTACAAAATAATTTTCACAAAATAGGGTGTACGAGAGATTTGTCATTAAATAAATGGTGAAGGAAGAAAAGTGTAACGTGACAAAAATTAAATCCAACCATTAGATTTTCATTTTGTTTTTAGATCTACAATCTACTGTTCATAACAAGTAGATTGATACCAAAATTTTATAAATCCTACTAAAATACATAAACATTTAATACTATTCATATTTCCGTTATCAGTCCGTTAGGTCACTAATTTCATCATTGTTCATCTTTTCCATATCAAATCGTCCCACAATAAATCATTCCACGTTTTATTTTCCTTTGATTATGCTATATCCACTCTCCCCACTTTAACCGTTATATGGATTCGTCAGATTCTCAAAACCCTAATTTGGTGGGTTCACAAATTGGGGTTGATGATGGTACGAAATCAAAGCGTACTACGAGAAGTCAGTTAGGGGCTATGAAAAATACTAAGCAAGCTAAAGGGAATCGTAAATCTGCTCATGTTAGTTTTAGGCAGGGTACTCAGAAGGGGGGGGTGGTAAAGGTAGTATGAATAACAAGGGGATTGAGGGAAGTGATGGAGTTGAAGGTATTTGTGGATATGGGGAAGGGTTTGAAGAAGGTTTTGATGGTGATGTAGGGTCTAGCATTGATGCCCAAAGTTTAGAGTCTAGAAGTGTTGGTGATCCTGAGTCAGAAAAAGATATTGAAGGTATGGTTAGGAAAACTAATGATATTGATAAAACTGTTAATGATGATGAAAGTAATATTGGTAGTAATGGAAATGAAGGAAGTTTGAGTATTAACATAGGTGAAATTCCTATCCCAATGTCTGAGAATCCTGTTCTTAGCTCTAGGAGTAGCCCTGTTGTTAGTCCTAGAATTTTAAAAAGAGGTGAGACTTTGAATGATAAGGGTAATAAGGCTAATGCTGACTTTTCATTTAATAATGTGGAAAAATAGCCTAGTTTACAAGCTTCTTCTGTAGGAAAGAATTCTAGTATACCTACAGAGGTTACTAATGAAGGTGGGAATGCTGAAGGTACTAAGTGTAATTGTAGAGACCGACCCACTTCTAGATCATACAAAGTAACACAAACTTGATGACACTCATAAGCATATAAATCAAGAACAAGAGATATGTGGATATTTGCTAGTCTAATGATTATATTCAAAGTGATATTTGCTAGTCTAATGATTATATTCAAAGTGTGAAAATAATACAAAGACTAGAGAGGGTTTCTTTTTCTTTCACACACACACACTCTTTTTCTTTTGTAAATAATGAGGCACATCTTCTATGAAGAGATGTGTGTGTGTTTATACGCATGCCATCAAACATACATGTGTTTGATGGGCCTTTTTGTTGGACTAACTAGTGGACTATACTTGTATTACACATATACAAGTTATAACTAACAAAGCTAATACATATAGCCCACTAATCTAAACTAAATATTATACTTGACACATTAAATTGTTAGCAAATGACCATCACTTTATATTGACATAAAATGATTGCTAACAATCTCCCCCTAAGGGATGGTCATTTCAATGATGCTCCCGTGATTGGTCTTTAGATTTTGACATCTTGAACTTCGTGTGTCACTGTATAATATCCTTCATTCAGTGTTCCTTCATGCGCTGCGATCTTCAAGGAATCGTCTTTTGGTCTGACTTGCCTTGATCTGCTTCTTCTGTCCAGATGCGTCGTCATAGCAGATGATGATGGTTGATAGACTTTCGTCGGTACCTGCATAAGACAGTTAGCAATAAATCGTCCAGCGGTCATCATGTCATGAGGCAAGATCTAAAGATCTCATTAAGACTCATACAACTTGTATCGTTTTGAGTGAACACAAGTGTATTGCATAGGAAGTGTTCCTAAGAGATCTTTGATGAATCTCATGTCTCTAGACTCAATTATGTGCGTTTTGTTTTTAGTCGTCGGAGGCATGGAGCAGAGTGCCACCTTTTCAATATCAACACATCTCGGAGTGAGAGGTCGATAGATTATGCAGTGTTCTCCGTGCGAAATGAAACAAATATCTTTTAAGAGATATCTGAGTGGCAAGGAGGGGTGGTGCAAATGCGTCACTGGGTCCATGACGTCTTGTCTTCAATACCAGTATCACCTTAGTGAGTACCGATAGCAGATGTATTGACCCGGTTTCTGTCCTAAGTTTTCATGGAGGGCTATTTCTTTTCACCCTTACAAAAACTTTTCTTTTTCATTCTTCAACCCCTTCTTTCTCCTTTCTCATTATACTCCTTTTTTTCAATCTTACCTAAGGACTTCTAATGCTAAGCTATTGGAATTGTCCTTGGGCAGATCCCTCCGGTTCTGGCGGATCATTGGACATAACCTAACCATAATCACCTTATTACTCCATGATTATCCTAGATTATTTGTCACATGCCATTAAACCTTGTGAAAATCTCTCAACGTGTTTACGAGAAAACACATTTTGTTAACACATCGAGAGTTTTGCATTTATGAAACACTCCCCCTTCACATGTGCTCATGCATTTTTGTAATAAATTTCACATGTTGGGTAGAGTTCGCACATTTGAATTGATCGACTTTCAATGAACATAACCTTCGCGGGACACGCTTACATCACTAGTTAGACTAGTTTGAAGTTATTACCCGTCCTGGTCATATTCAAAGATCATCTCTCGAATTGGTACTTTCGAATCAGACAAGTCCTTTGCGAGACACGCTTACATCACTGGTAAACCAGTTTGAAATTATTACCCGTCCAGGACATGTCTTTTCGAGAACGGACATTTAGTTTCGTCAATTCGAGGGTTATCCCTGAGTCTTGAGATTCAAACCACAAAAACTTTTTGATCACATTTTAATCTCATCTTCTCCCCCTCAAAAATAGCATGCATTGATATTTTTTATATCAATTGATGAAAAGCAAGACGTTTTGGAGAACAAGATGGATTTGAGCATGAAACGTGGAACATTTTTCTTTGTCAACTCCACCTTAATCAGAGCAAATGGTTTAAACCTTTGAGTTTAAAAAGCATTTTGAGGTCTTAGAGGGAGTTGTTGTGAGCACAAAATTTATAAAAAGACTTTGAAAAATCTATTGAAACAATTTTGATTAAGTGCTCACGGGTTTTAGCTTTTCGCCATTAACATTGCGAGTTCTGATCGGAAATAATCAGAAGTCATTCGATGTAGCGCGGGTTTCGTACTGAAATATACGAAAGCCTTTATGAAGAAATTTGAGAAACGACATGTTTTAGAAAAACATAAAAAATAACTCTCGCTCAAGCATCTGTACATGTCCGTATCATTGTTGAATGACATATCTAGATACGTACAGAATATTGATTAGACAAGAGACATGTCGTGAGAAGAATATTTTTGGTTTTTGTTGTTTTATATTTTTTATGTCTTTTTGAAGTTTTCTATTTTTTATATTTTTGTTTTTGAAAAAGTATATATATATATATTTACCAAAAATATATACATATCTATTTACAAACATATTTACACATATATATTTACATGCGAAGCTTTATGAAGTAAATCAATAAGATTCGAGAAGACTTTCTAACTCTTCGGTAGTTAGGCTTCGCATCCCAATTCGACGAACTAAGTTTTCAAACCGCTCTTTTGGGAGGGCCTTAGTAAATAGATCGGCGAGCTGGTATTCAGTCTTTACGAAAAACAATTCAACAGTACCCTCTTCAACGTGTTCTTTTATGAAGTGGTAGCGGACTCTAATATGCTTGGTCTTCGAGTGTTGCACTGGGTTGCACGAGATGGCTATGGCACTTTTTGAATCGCAATACAAAGGTATGCGGTTGAAAGAGAAACTGATGATGTACCCTCCTAACGGGTCGAAGGACTCCCCTTCGAGCCTGTAGAAAGCCCTCCCTTCGGAGGCCCAGGTTAACCTTCTAATACGTTTCATTGGCGTAAAACCATTCGCCTGCGAATGGTTACCATGTGGGAATCCGCCAATCGAAGCCCTAAGCCCTTCGGGGTATTCCTGACGAAGGGACTAACACGAAGGATCATCCAGACCTGGTCAAACCCACGTCTCCTTTATCCTTTGGCTTCCCGCTAAAACAGAGATCGTGGGCTACAAAGCCCTAGCGGTTACCACTTTCCATGGGACGCCCCCATGATCTCCGAACTATGTGCAACCGCCCACTATGTCCTATTTCTCCCCTATAAATAGCATAGTCGGGCCAAGAACAAGGTAAGTAATCTTGAGTTAATCCACAAATTAACTTCACTCTCTAAATTTACGACCTACATTACCATCACACATACTTACTCGCACGCCGGAGGTGGTTCGCAGGGTCCAACCCCTACGCAATCACTTAACGTAGTGTCTTTGTATTTCTTATTTTCAGGTTAAGAACAAGCTTGGCGCAATCTCAACACCCCATTATTCCTTTGATCACCATCGAAGGCTTGGTTGACAATTATTTGTTCAATCAGTGGCGCCATCCGTGGGACCGCTACAATTGGTCTCGTTAATTCCGAGCTTATAACCTACCAACCAATTTCACTATTATTCCGGCATGGATCAAGGAAAAGAAGATACTCCCCCACCGGGTTTCTCTACCTTAACACCAATACCAACCGACGACCCTAATAACCTTCCCCCAATAACCGCCTCCACCTTCACAACACGTTCTCACCCAGAAATCACAACCAACAATCATGCTTCGACATCAGCCAACCCAGAACCTGTCATTAGCCTAGCCTTTGTCGAAGCCAACCACGAAGTGTTGGAAACCCTTTTAAGGGCTCGTAACAGGCAAGTCAGGAATGCTGAAGTGCGAAGGGAGTTGGAATATTCAAGTGATGAATACGATGAAGAAATGGAGATGGAGCCTAGGCCTCCGACTCAAGGGCCAACCCTATCGGCCTTAAGAATTGGGTCTCCAATTGGTCGAAGGCTAAGAAAAAGGTCCGTTGGTTTCGAAGGAGTCCCCGATAGGGCTCCGACAAGAAGAGAAGGGGCGGTTACCGAAGGCTCTAACGGTAGGAGTCAGCTTAGGGAAGAAAGGGGGGTGACTTTGCCTCCATTACTAGCTGCTCATCTTGGAAGGACTGAAGCTGGGGTTCCGTTGCAGCCTTCTCACGCATCAGGCGTAGAAGGCAATCCGTCTACAATCAATATGGGAGGAAATCTTCCTCCCAATGGTATGTACCCCTCATTCTAAACTCAGTCTTATCCTCAAAATTTATATACTCCAGTAAATGGACAGCCTAATAACCCAAGCTTCCCTCAAAATTATGGGAGCATACCCTTCGGCCATCCTATGGCGTACCCTCCGTACGCCATGGGAAACAGTTACCCGTTTGCCATGAATACACCTTATCAGTCCTACCCAGGTCAGACTCCTATGGGAATGCCCCCAAACAGCAATCCATACAATACCGTCCCCATGTACGCACCACCTTATAATTGTCTATATTCAGACCCTATGGGTTCAGCTACACCCTTCTTTAGGTGGATAGAAGATTACCCGTTGCCTGATGGGTTGAAAATGCCTTCACATGTCGGGACTTATGATGGGAAAGGGGATCCGGACAATTTTTTACACTTGTTCGAAGGGGCTATCAAAATGCAAAAGTGGGTTATGCCGGTGGCCTGTCACATGTTCACATACACCCTACGGGATTCTGCTCGTATTTGGTGGAATGGGCAAAAGCCCGGTAGCATCGTCAACCTTGATGATCTCAAAGCCAAGTTCCGGTCACACTTCAGTCAGCAAAAGAGATTCACAAGGACTCATTTAACGGTGCACAACATCAAACAAAAAGACAATGAAAGCACCAGGGCATTCGTTACTAGGTACACCGATGAGACTTTACAAATTTTGGGTCTTCATGAAGATCAGCGTATTTCTGGTTTCGTACACGGCCTTCGGAATCGGAGTTTGGTGGAATTCTTGTCCACTGACCTTCCGACGACTTACAAGGGATTGACCGAAAAGACATATACTTGGATTGAAGCAAAAGAGGTGTCCACTAATGAAGCTCCGATAGATAAAGATAGCAACAACAAGTTTTCGAAGCATTCTTCGTGGGAGGGGTCCAAGAACAAGAGCAAGAGCAGAGATAGGTTTTCTCCGTACAACAAAGGCCCCAACCATGGTTTGTTAAGCAGTCTAACGAAGTCTCCAAAGGAAATACTTGCTACGGAGAGGGCAGCCAAAGCCTTCGAAGCGCCTCCCCGTATGACAAGTAAGGGCAAAAACAGGGATACCAGCAAGTACTGTCACTTCCACGAAAATTACGGTCACGACACAAACAGTTGTAGGGAGCTGAAGAAACAGATAGAGGAAGCTGTGAAGTCCGGGCAATTGGCACACTTGGTTAAGGGTATGAAGAAGGAAAAGGAAGAGACGCCCGACACCACTCCTCTCGAAGCCCCAATACTCATGGTACGCTGGGGCGAAGCCAGCTTGAAAAGAAAGGTAACGGAGGGTAACGAAGTAGGGGAGGTAACTTTTCCTCCTCTCGCAGGTCAAATCCCTTCAAATGATCCGGTGGTAATCAAAGTCCTCATTTTCAACCGGGAAGTGAATAGAGCCTATATGGACTGTGGAAGCTCCTGCGAAATCATCTACGAGCACTGTTTCCTCAAGCTTAATCCTTCAATCAGGTCACAGTGAATTGATTCGAAGATACCCTTGGTAGAATTTTCTGGCGAACATTCATGGCCTCTGGGAGAAGTTCCGTTGGAAATAACGATTGGAGAAGGCAAGCTCACAAGGACAGAAACCCTCATGTTCGCTATCGTAAGGTCCAGCTCTCCTTACAACTTGTTGATAGGAAGGACCGCCATGCAAAAAATGGGGATCGTAGTCTCTACCATACACGCAGCGGTAAAATTCCATACACCCTATGGGATAGGCACCGTCCTCTCCACTTACAATCAAGAACATACGGGAGACAACGGTAAAAAGATTAGAGAAAGTCCAGAGGAGCCTCCGAAGGTCATCCTAAGTTGTACAGATGCCGAAGAACGTATCGTGGTGAATGAGCTCTATCCAGAGCAAACGGTGGTAATCGGAAAGCAACTCCCTGCTAACTTCAAAGCAGACTTGGAGAAGCTACTCAGAGCCAACAAAGACGTATTCGCATGGACGTATTCAGATATGACCGGGGTTCCCAGGACTCTCATGATCGACGGCAAGCCTTTCGGTACAGAACATAAGCTTAACGAGTTCAAGCACATTGAACCAATTAAGCAAAAGCGACGAAGCCTAGCACCAGAAAGAAGTGCAGCCGCCTGTAAAGAGGTGGACGAGCTTGTACAAGCAGGAATTCTCAGAGAAGTGAAATACCAAACTTGGGTTGCTAATCCAGTTATGGTAAAGAAAAGTGATGGAGGGTGGCGTATGTGTGTTGACTTCACCGACATCAACAAAGCCTGTCCGAAGGACTGCTACCCTCTACCAGAAATTGATTGGAAGGTCAAATCCCTTTCGGGGTTCCGTTTGAAATGCTTTCTGGATGCCTACAAGGGGTATCACCAAATACAAATGGCAAAGGAGGACGAAGAGAAAACAGCCTTTTACACAGGAAAGGGTGTCTATTGTTACAAGAAGATGCCCTTCGGCTTAAAGAACGCAGGAGCTACTTATCAGCGTTTAGTAGATAAGGCCTTCCATAAGCAAATCGGAAGGAACTTGGAAGCCTATGTCAATGACATGGTAGTCAAAAGCAGAACCGAAAAGGACCTCCTCTCTGACATTCAAGAGACCTTCGATCAATTACGGGCAATCAACATGAAACTTAACCCCAAAAAGTGTTCCTTTGGCATGGAGGAAGGGAAATTCTTGGGGCATTTGATAACGAAGCAAGGGATTAAAGCTAATCCTTCGAAGGTTAAAGCCATCACTGATCTTCAAGCTCCAAAGTCATTAAAGGAAGTCCAAAGCCTCAACGGGAAGCTTGCGGCACTTAGCAGGTTCCTTTCGAAAGGGGCAGATCGGTCTTTACCATTATTCAAAACACTCAAAGGGTGCACAGATAAAAAGACTTTCCAATGGAGTTGCGAGGCGGAAGCAGCTTTCGAAAAGCTAAAGGAATTCATAGAAATCTTGCCAACACTAACGGCCCCAATCAAAGGCGAAGTGTTGTTCATGTACATTGCGGCTTCCTTCGAAAGCATCAGCGCGGTGCTTTTAGGCGAAAGGGAAAAGAAACAAGTCCCAATATACTTTGTTAGCAGGGTTCTACAAGGAGCTGAGCTAAACTATCCGGAGTTGGAAAAGCTAATCCTTGCTTTGGTTTATGCTGTGAGACGCCTTCGAAGATACTTTCAGGCTCATCCCATCACAGTCTTGACTGACAAGCCTATCAGACAGATATTGTCGAAACCCGAGAAATCAGGAAGGGTAGCCAAATGGGCTATCGAATTGGGAGAGCATGAAATAGAATATAAGGGTCGAAACTCCGTCAAGGGCCAGGTACTTGCGGATTTCCTAGCTGAAACGCCTTCCGGACCTAACCAAGATAAAGAGGTTCCTAAGCAACAGCCTTCGAGGACGATCGAAGGATGGAAGCTGTACACAGATGGAGCCTCAAGTTCCGATGGTTCGGGAGCAGGTTTAATGTTGGTTAGCCCGGAAGGAAAAGAGTATACTTATGCATTACGCTTTGAGTTCGAAGCCACCAACAACGAAGCTGAATACGAAGCTCTGTTAGCCGGACTTCGGCTAGCAAAAGAAATGGAAATTCAGAATCTATCCATTTTCGTAGATTCCCAACTGGTTGCTAACCAAGTCAAGGGCTCCTATGAAGCAAGACAGCCCACCATCAAGCATTATTTGGAAACGGCTAAGGAACTTCTCCAAGGTTTCGAAGCCTATGATATAGTACATGTCCGCAGAAATCAAAACAAGAAAGCAGATGCCCTAAGCAAGTTGGCGTCAATGGCATTTGCTCATTTAACGAAGGAGGTTTTGGTAGAAGTATTGGCTGATAGGTCAATTGAACGGGGCGAAGTTTCCGACATCGTAACCGAGGAAGGCACCAACTGGATGACTCTGATTAGGGAGTATTTGATCAGCGGTATCTTGCCAGAAGACCCTAAACTAGCTCGGAAGGTCCGGGTCAAAGCTCCCCAATATAGACTTATTGGGGATAATCTATACAGGAAATCCTTCTTATCCCCGTGGCTTCGTTGTGTGGGACCAAAACAGGCTTCGAATATCATATACGAGGTTCACGAAGGCTCTTGCGGTTTGCATGCAGGCCCTCGCTCCGTTGTCTCAAAAGTGATGAAGCTTGGATATTATTGGCCATCCATGCATAGGGATGCAATAGAAATAATACAAAAGTGCGAAGCGTGTCAGATCCACTCCAAGGTCCCGAGAATGCCTAAACAAGACATGACCTCCGTTACATCAGCATGGCCTTTCTGCCAATGGAGAATTGACATAGTCGGACCCCTTCCAGTTGCTCCAGGGGGAGTAAAGTTTTTGGTTGTAGCCATAGACTACTTTACCAAATGGGTTGAAGCGAAGCCCTTGGCATCAGTAACAGGAAGGCATATGGAGAAATTCGTATGGGAACACATAATCTGTCTTTTTGGTGTCCCTCACATTATCATCTCCGACAATGGAAAGCAGTTCGCCGAAGGGGTGTTCCCAACCTTCTGCGAAGGCCTAAAGATCAAACAATCATTCACTTCCGTTTATCATCCCCAAGGTAATGGGCAAGTAGAAGTCACAAACCGGGATATCATAGAAGGAATTGAAAAGAGATTGGGACGAAGCCACCATGGGTGGGTAGACGAGTTACCCCAAGTTCTGTGGGCACATAGGACGCACCCTAAGTCAAGCCACGGGGAGACTCCTTTTAGCCTCACTTATGGAACAGAAGCTGTTATACCATCTGAAATAAGCATCGAAACGGAACGCATCGTGAACTTTGAAGAAAAGACAAATGATGAAAAGGTTCGAGAAAATCTCGATCTTCTGGAAGAAAGAAGAGAAATAGCTTCGATCAGGGAGGCTGCCCACAAACAGAAGATTGAAAAGTACTGTAACAACCGAGTTCGACCCTCCACGCTCAAGCCAGGTGAATATGTCCTTCGTCTGAACAGTGCAAGCAAAGCAGAATACGAGGGAAAACTAGGGCCAACATGGGAAGGACCCTACGTTATATCAGAAGCCTACGGCAATGGCGCGTACAAGCTCGCAACGCTTAAAGGAGAAGTTATGGATAGAACTTGGAACGGTACTAACCTCCGTAAGTTTTACATATAAAACTTACTATAAAAGAAAACACTCATTTTGTTTTTACAATTTCATGTAACGCATTCTTCTCATCTGGGGAAAGAAGCATTAATGGTAGGTGTCCTAGTATTCATTTCTTAAAATGATGTAATCCTCCCTACCCAATTAATGATATAACGCATTTCCCTCAAATCTCTTGTTTCGTTCTTTACAACAAAGATTTGTCCAGCCAAGTAGTATAAAAGTTTCAATGTCGAAGGATGTTGCAAGGCACAAGCCTTGTGTATAAATAACATCCAGTACAATTCACATTAACTTTCCTATGAAGTCTTAGGGTATTAAAAGCCCTCTGCTACTTAAGGATAAAGACGGAGTGGGTCGCGACCCTCTGTCGCAATCAAATTATACGATTGCTTAAAATCTTGGTCCAAAATACACACAATAAGGTTATAACCTTAGGTTGTATGTGTACGCTCTTGAAGTGAGCGTAAGAGAAGATAAACATGACAATAAGAGTGGGACATATTCCACTAAATTAGTACAACCAAAGACTACGTAGAGTCTTAATTATCATAATCACAAAAAGGAAAACTGTCTAAAGTTACTGGTCGAAGCCCAGCGACACAAAAGATAAATTGTTCAAACAGGAATAAAAGATAAATTATAGCATGGTGGGGAATCATTTCAAGGTAGATCAGAGTTGGACTTCCTTGTCGAGGATGAAGGTTGGATCTTCATAGGCTTCTTTGCCAACAGCTCCTCTATTGAAGCCAATGGATCTTTGATCACCTCGGAAAGATATGGGTACTTTGTTGAAATAAACGCATCACCAGCTTCATTAAACTCTCGCTCCGAATCGGGGCGATAGTAAGACACCTTCGACAAAACAACGGGTTTCTCTGTCTTGGTAACTTCTTCCAAGGCGGTGCACGTTCCGTAGAAGATGGCTGTGTTCACAAGTCTCCCAATAACTTCCCCTACCTCATCGCTACGGTACAATTCCATCGTCACATGAGGAACAACTCTCGAAACTACCTCAGCTCGGTCCCTCTCCAAGATTTGCAGCTGGGATTTAAGATCATGGAACTTATCAACAAGGTTAATCTCCTGCTCAGCCAGCCTAGACCTTTCGACCTCCAGGCTTGTACATTTAGACTCAAGCGCGGCAATTTGGGCTCTATAGATGGAAACTTTGGACTCCTCAACCTTCAATTTATTACACCTCTCCTGGGATTCTTTCAGTTGGCTTTCGAGTCTGTTAATTTTGACTTGCATATCTTGTACGAAGGGGTTCTTCTCAAAGTCCTCCATCACTTCTTTACACTTAGCCTCCAACTTATCATATCCCTGATCCCTAGCTTTTTCTTTAGCTAAAATATAATCCATTTTTACCCTCACATCCAACAACGTTTGTATTAATTCCCTTGTTCGCGAATTCAGATGATTATCCAAAACAGCCTGCCTAGCGTAACTTTTGGAGTGAAAGTCGCAAAGTTCTTCAATAGACATGTTATCCAAGACTCCTTTCCAGCTGGTAGGCGTCATTTTTTCAATCAATTGTCGACAGGCATGTGCATTAGGAAGTTCCACAACATCGGGAAGGCCTGAAAAAGAAAGGAAAACAAGTTATATGATGCATGGCATTTGATACGCATGAAAGATGCTAGCTTACTTGGAGTAGGATCATCAGGGATCGATAGACGAGTGGGTATAAAAGTTTTAGAGTGTGACCCTTTGGCCTTCACAACTCTCGTTGGAAGAGTGGGAAGGGCTAATTTCCTCTTTGGAGGGCTCCTTACAGACATAGCAGCCTTCGCTTTACTACTTTTCTTGTCTGAAACACCGGAGGACCTTGCAAGCCTCGTTCAAAATTCCTTGATAAGGGGGTCATCGGAATCTGCAACAGTTTCAACAAACTGCGGGGTTTTGTCATTCTCAATTGACATGGATGGAGAACCTACCCCATAGCTTATGTCTTCTGGCTCTTTAGGGACAAAGATAACTTCTCTAACACCACGAGCCACGACGAAGTTCCTGAATGCCATCCCTGCAGAAATACAAAAAGAAGAGATAAATATCATCAGATAAGTCATTTAGTTTATTTTAATAGGTATGCACATACTTTTCCCATTGCAGATTATCGCAGGTTCCAGTGGAGAGCCTTCCCAATGATCTACAATCCCCGCCATAAACAGTATCGGCTCAGGAAACGTTTGCACGTCAAATGGATGACGTTCAAGACGTTGGTAAAGGGGATAGCTTCTGACGAAGTGTGGCAAAGGATCATCAAAACGTTTCTCGTCAAAACGAAAGTCTTTGTCTAGCAACGCTGGATATTTGGGAGGTATGATAGTGTCTTGCACATAGAAAAACAAACCTTTCCATTTTCTTATGTTGACAAAAGGTTTTGTTATTAAACAGGGAACATCAGGTTCACTTCTTTTGCCTAAAGTTAACCAATCACCACCAGGGCAAAGGTTGATAAAGCCTCTAAGCACGTTAAGCGTGGGCTCATAACCATAAGCTTTGCATACAACAATGTAGGTGGTTAGTTTGGCTAAGCCAAACGGGTTCAACCTGGAGATATGTACTTGATAATACTGTAAAAATTCTAAGATTAGTGGATGAATAGGAATCCTAAAGTTGGATTCCATAAAAGCATGAACATACAACCCAACATATCCAGCAGGGGCATCAAAGATATTTTGGTTTTTGTTTGGTAGCATAATTTTAACTTCTTTGGGCATAGGGTATTTTCTTAGAAACTCTATTAAAGCCTGTTCTGATAAAGTACATTTTTGTTGCCTGATAATCCTTTTCGCTGCCATACTCATCTTGTATTTGTAACAATGAGAACGAAGAGGGATAATTACCTTAAATCTCTGAAGAAGCACAAAGCACAGTACTGTGTATGTGTATTTTGGGCGCAAAGAAAAAGTATGATCAGGTAAGGACTAGCAAGAGTTTATGCACATCTATTGACAATTTACCCTAACCGTCCATGTGTACTCATAGTTTGAGACTTTGAGAAGCATACGGATTTCAAACCATTTTTTCAATTTTGAAAAGAAGTTTGGAGTTACCGATATAGTAGCTGCTGCAGCCTAGGGTGTAGTAGTTGGAGAATTATTAAACCGCATTTATTGCGCATAATTTGTTTAAACACTTACCTTTATCTCGTCCGAACTTGTGATCGATAGGATAGAGTGTAGAAGATTTTTCGAGTCGAATGCAATTTATACTCGTACGTATATATCACTTTCGACTGGGGGGCTTGATGATGTACCCTCCTAACGGGTCGAAGGACTCCCCTTCGAGCCTGTAGAAAGCCCTCCCTTCGGAGGCCCAGGTTAACCTTCTAATACGTTTCATTGGCGTAAAACCATTCGCCTGCGAATGGTTACCATGTGGGAATCCGCCAATCGAAGCCCTAAGCCCTTCGGGGTATTCCTGACGAAGGGACTAACATGAAGGATCATCCAGACCTGGTCAAACCCACGTCTCCTCTATCCTTTGGCTTCCCGCCAAAACAGAGATCGTGGGCTACAAAGCCCTAGCGGTTACCACTTTCCATGGGACGCCCCCATGATCTCCGAACTATGTGCAACCGCCCACTATGTCCTATTTCTCCCCTATAAATAGCATAGTCGGGCCAAGAACAAGGTAAGTAATCTCGAGTTAATCCACAAATTAACTTCACTCTCTAAATTTACGACCTACATTACCATCACACATACTTACTCGCACGCCGGAGGTGGTTCGCAGGGTCCAACCCTTGCGCAATCACTTAACGCAGTGTCTTTGTATTTCTTATTTTCAGGTTAAGAACAAGCTTGGCGCAATCTCAACGCCCCATTATTCCTTTGATCACCATCGAAGGCTTGGTTGACAATTATTAGTTCAATCAGAAACCATAATCCGTGAGTTGTGTTCTCATCCAAAGGACTTGAGCACAACACGCAGATAGAGACTGATATGTGTCTAAATACACATATGTTTTACCCTGTTTAAGCCCACAATAACGTCCAAAAACACAAAAATAACCATAAATGTTATAAATATCATTAAAAATGTGTTTTTATATGTTTCAGATGCAAAATGATTAAAATCAAGTGAAAACGAATAAAGTTTGCATAAATGGCAAGTCTAGTCCCTCTAATTTCAAAAGTTGTCAAAATTAGTCCTCAGGTGTTTTAAATTGTAACAAAATACAAAATAGGTCCTTTGGTTTATCTAACTTGGCAATAATGGTCCTTGTGATAACTTATGAAATGTTTCAGGTTTAGTCCTTCAAGAATGCAGAAATTACAAGTTTAGTCCTTGGGCTTATTTATTATATAAACCAAATCCGGAACCTTTTGCTTCAATAAACCCAAAAATCCAAATAATAAACCCAATCCTATTACCCAGCCCAATCCCAAAAATCCTATGACCCGGCCCACTTTATTTTAACTAATAATACGGGGTCAAACAAAACCCAGAAGGAAAGTCAAACTTTCCTTCTTCTTTCTCCATACCGCCAAAACAAAACCACCCTCCAATACCACCATCTCCACCGCCCTTCTGACACCACCCACCCCCTACTCTTATATCACTTCACCTAACACTGCAAATGCATTTAATGCATCTTCCCCACTCCCACTAACTAAAACAGACAAATTAACACTTGTCCTGTTTTCCCGCCAAAAGTGAAAATGGATGAATGAGATCAAATTGAGTTAATCCAAGGGTGCAGAAAGATGAAGTGATGTCGACAAAGGATATCCCACTTTAATTATGTATAAATAGATAGCTTTTGTAGCCTTAATTGAAAAGTAGTTAAAGTAGCATAATTCGTATTTTCATTTCCAGTAGCTTTAATTTGTAATTTCAAATTTCAACAATCAATACAAAGTAATTCTAGTGTGTTTGTTGTTGTTCTTTGTTAAATTGTCAGTAGTTAATGATCATACCAAGTTTTCTGATTTTCATGTACTCTGAGAATTAGAACCTTGATAAGTAGTAATTGAATCAGCTTCTCAGTTGTTTGTAATAGCTTATGCAAGCTTTATATAGCTTATTGTAAGTTTATTATAGTGTAATTCTGTTCTAATTCAAGATTTGAAGAAAAGTCAACCAAAGTCAAAGAAGCAACCAAATAAGCTATTCTGGGGTTAAAAGCTATTCAGGAAGGCTTGTGTTGGTTTTCTAGCTTGTGTGAACAAGCTAGGAGTGGTTCTAGTCCTTGGTTCTTTTTGCCACAGTCCAAATTAGTTGTAAGCTTTTTCTCAATATTAGCTTAATTTTGCATTTTACTGTGCTAGTGCTTATTATTAGATTATTATTATTGCTATATGCTTATTGCTAGTTTCTAAGTATATTTGTCTAATTTTATCAGTAGTTAGATAGTTTGGTCTTTGTTTCTCTTAAAATCAGTCACAAAAGACCAAAAATAGTCATTAGTAGTATAGCTGATCATAGTGCTTAATTCTGTTTTATAAGTTGCTTATTATAGTTTATAAAAGTCATTTAATCAATAAAAGTCAGTATTCATAAGTTAATTTATCTGTTTCCTTTTAGAATCCAAAACAGAACCAACCAAAGGGGTGTTTGGTTTTGTGCAGTCAAAGGGTCAAACATTGGTTTTACTGTACATTTACCACAATCCCAACTTTGATCTAGCTTTTATAAGCCATTATAAGCTGTTTTCAAGTTCTAAAAAGTTATTTAAGTACAAAATCAAGTTTTTGGTTCTTTGTGTTGATTTTAGGCTGTGATAGGTCCAAATAAGCCATCAGCAGCCATAAGCTCATATTGCCCATTTTCTTGACTTTTCTGAGTCACTTCTGGATCATATAGAGTAATCACAAAAGGTGGTCACAAGCCCTTTGGCCTGTGCAATTCTGCATAACTCTGCATAGCAACTCAGTGTATACTGAGTTGCCTGAGCAGCTGATCTCACCTAATTTGTAGCTTATATACATAAGCTCTGGCCTAGTTTTTTGTGTTTCTGAAAAGCTCATACTAATAGCTTACTTTTGCCCCCATAAGCTTGCATCTCAGTGCTTATTTGGTCTACTTAATTTGCCCTGCTAATTTGCTTTTTTCTGGAATTTCTGATTGAATTTTGCAACTGCCTTTGTGATCATTTGATTAATCTGTGGGTTAAGCTCTTCCATTTAAGTTGTTTTGTGCTTATGGTAGTGTATTAGGCCTGTTCTGAGCATATGGTGAAGTTTCTAGCCTTTTAGCTTATTTTTGGCTTATTAGCAAACTGCTTATCTGCCCAAATCTGCTTATTGGGCTTAGTCAACTTTTGATTTTATTTTTCATAGCTTTTAAATATTAAATTAGACTTATCCTGAATTTTTCAGATTTTTCCTAAGTCATTTGATATTTTTAATCTTTTTTATTAGTTTCTAATAGTAATTAAATCATAATAAATAAAATAATAATCAGAAAAATATAAATCTAATTTTCATAATTTTCTTTTGTCATTTTTAATCCTGGAAAAATATAATTATATTTTTAGACCTTAAGAAAAACAAAAATAGAAAAATAGTGATAGCTTCTATTTAATAGAATTTATCTTTTTAAATTTTAGTTTAAGTAATTTTCATTTTTATAATTTTCTTAGCTTCTTTTCATCTTATAATATTTTTAGAAAAAGTTTTAGAATTTTCTTTGTTCATTTAGTATTTTTTATAAATTTAAATAGTTTAATAAATAATTAAATAATAAATAATTAGTAATAATTAAATAAAAAGTGTAAAAAAAATATAATTTAAGTTTTTAAATAAGTTTTTAGTAATTTTACATTTTTAGATTTTAATTTTCTAAAATTTCAGTTTTTGTCCCATTTTTAGATTTCCTGTTGCGCGTTTGTAATTCATTCTAGTCGCGTTTACATTTATTGTGCATAATTGTTTATCGTTTGTTAATTAAATATCAAAAAGCAAAATCAAAAGCAATCTAAATCATCAGTCACTCTAATCCTAGCTTTTCACAGTTTGCCCATTCACACCTCGTTGGGAAACGATTCGGGTAATTACTTACCTGTCTTCACACTACACACGAACGTGAGTTTTTGCAAGTATCCTTTTTTACAAAGGGGTAATTTGTAATTATTCACGCGTATCCGCTGTCTGCATTTATTTATAAGTGTATTCAGCACGGATCAAATTTTGGCGCCGCTGCCGGGGAGGTTGTGCTGCGACTATTGTGTAGAGTTTTAGCGATTAGTGATTCGAGATCCTTCTATTAGAAGTTCCTATTTCCCATAAACAATATAAAATACAAAAATATTTTTCTTTTCTTTTCTATATATATTATTATTATTATTATTATCATATAAAAAATAAAAACACCAAAAATAATTTCCGTTTTCTTTGTTTAATAAATAACAAATAAAATATTACCATCGAGAACCAAGACAGAGTACTACCTAACTGGGGGTACGACCATAATAAGTTCCCAAACCAAATATTTAAAACTTTACCTTTGTATCACTTGCGAATATCGGCTCACCTTTGATTGATAAACAAACTATACGGAGGTTTAAGGATAGTCTGACATTAAATTGTCGGACTGAAAGAAGTGGGTTTTTAAGGAGCATAATTGCCCACCTTTGCTTCTCCGCCACTCTGTGCGTTTATCTTTTAGAGAGCTACCGTACGCTTGTTGATTGTTGGTTTAAGTTAACTTGTGATTTGCTTCTGTCTTGTTTTAATTGGAATATTTTACTTAGTGCATGCGCACTCGTTCTTTCACGTCATCAAGCCCTTTACGTGAACTCGTAGAAATTTCGAGAAGACGTAATCGTAGACGTGCTGCCCAAATAGTCGAACCCGAGATTCGTACTGTTCTCACTGATAATATGGCAGACGAACGCACAATGGCTGAAATGCTCCAGGCACCCACCGAGGGTTACGGAGATGCCATCGTTTTACCAGCCATCGATTCTGATCATTTTGAACTGAAAACACATTTGATTCAGCTCGTGTTCACAAACCAATTTCACGGGTTTGAACGAGAGGATCCATATGCACACATTCGCTGGTTCAATAAGTTGACCTCTACAATCAATTACAAGAATGTGCCGCAAACAGTTATCAAATTGATGCTGTTTCCATTCTCACTTGAGGGGGCAGCCCGAATTTGGCTGGATAAAGAACCCCCTCGATCCATTGAAACCTGGGAAGATCTCGTAAAGAAATTTGTAAATTATTTCTTCCCTCCATCAAAGACGACTAATCTAAAAAATGAAATTGCTGGATTTCGTCAAGGTTTTGATGAGAATTTCGGAGAGGCATGGGACAGATTTAAAGATCTCCTAAGAAAATGCCCACATCACGATTTCACGGTGTTACAACAGATAAATACGTTTTATAATGGGTTGACCCAAAACGATCAAGATGCACTTAACGCAGCCTCCGGTGGCAATATCTTGAATCGTAAACCTAGAGAGGTGGTCGAAATTTGTGAAAATAAATCAAAAGTTCCTATTTCTCGAAACAAAGTGAATGTTCCTGTCACTCCTACTTCTTCTTCATCCGGTAACTCATCAGAGTTAGCCTTCCTTACGGATTCAATGCGTTGCATGATGAAGGAAATGAAAGAACTGAAGAGTGAAGTTCATAAACCGGAACAAATCAAAGCAATAAACAAAGTGTGTGAAACTTGTGGTGGCCCACATGCGTATTATGATTGTCAAGCAACCGATGCTTCTCTTTACTCAGCTCCCGTAGCTGCAGTAAACCAAAATCAATACCGTCCGCATGCTGAGACTCAGTACCAAGCACCAAATGCTATGGTCCCACCTGGTTTTCCACCCGTGCCAAATCAGAATAATCAAAATCGCTTTGTTCAAAATCAGGGACAAAATTTTAACAATTCTCAAAATTTCAATCAAAACCGAGGTCAGAATCAGGGTAATCATAACCAAAAGCCATGGAATGTCCAAAACCATAATCAGACATCCTCAGATGAGTTGCTTAGGCAATTCATAAAATCTCAAGAGGAGACAAATAAAACTCAATATCAGACAAACCAGTTGTTGGTTACCCAAATAAATGACATAAAAAAGTCTTTAAATGATCTACCTTCTACCTCGGGAGGTCTCCCAAGTAACAATGTTGTCAACCCTAGGGGTGAACTCAAAGCTGTCAGTACACGTAGTGGTAAATCTCATGTTGGATTCAAGGTGATAAAGGACCCAGTACTTCCCACTAACAACGGAAGTGCTAAATACGTCCAACCTTCGGTCATCCAAAAATCTACACCCACAATTGCTCCTCAGCCGTCAAGAATAGATCCTACTCTATCACGATTTACGGTTAAAAGTTTGTCAACCAAACTTAGTGAGCAAAGAACAGCCAGATATTATTCCGAAATGCTCAATGCTGTTCCTGTCAGTGTACTTGATGACAGTGATGATGATGAAGATACCACTTTCGTCAAAGCCATCACCACTCGGAGTGGTGCTGCTTATGAGGGGCCAGCTGGCCCTATTCCTCCTCCGTTGTTTGAAATGGAAAAAGAGACGGAGGATACAACGGACAAAGTGCAAATTCCAAGCCCACAAAGTACAGCACATGTCCATCCTCCGGTTATCCCGAAAAAATCCAAACCAGGAGTTGTCTTTGAATCTGTTAAGACTCCTGAAGTTATTGTCCCTCAATCCAAACCTTACATTCCTTACCCATCGCGCTTAAATGAGCAAAAGCTCCGTGAGAAGGCTAGTCAACAAATGGACAAATTCTTTCAAATCTTTAAAGAATTACATTTTGACATAAGTTTTGCGGATGCTATCATTCTGATGCCTAAATTTGCATCAACAATCAAACACTTGTTAAGCAACAAGGAAAAACTGATTGAAATGGCTAAAACTCCATTAAATGAGAACTGCTCAGCGGTTATCTTGAAAAAGCTTCTGGAGAAGCTTGGAGATCCTGGAAAGTTTCTACTACCTTGTGTATTTCCGGGAATGGTTGAATGCTATGCCTTAGCAGATCTAGGTGCAAGCATCAACCTGATGCCTCATTCAGTATGGAAGAAACTTTCTCTTCCGGCTTTTACTACTACATGTGATATGTGTCTAAATACACATATATTTAGTATTGATTAAACCCACAAAACGACCAAAAACACACAAATGACTCACAAAAAGGTACAAATATCATGAAAATGTGTTTTTATGTGATTCAGGTACAAAAGATTGAAAAACAAGTGAAAAACACACAAAGTTTACACAATTGTCATTTTCAATCCCTGAAGTTTCATAATTTGGCAAAACTAGTCCCTGAAGGTTTAAAATGAATGAAAAGTCAACTTTAGTCCTTGGATAATCAAACTTGTTCAAAATAGTCCCTGGATGAAAGTTTTCTACAAATGGCAACTTTTACCCCTCAAGTTACAAAATTGGCAAAATTAGTCCCTGGGTATTTAAAAAGTGAAATTTATCAAAATATACCCTTGTACTATTCATAACTTACAATTTGGAACCTTTTGATAACTTTTGGAAAAATTACAATTTCACCCCTCAAACTTTGGAAAATTATATAAAAGGTCCTCGGGTGTTTTAAATTGTAATAAATGCAAAATAGGTCCTTTGGTTTATCTAACTTGGCATAATTGGTCCTTGTCATAACTTTGAAATTGTAACAGGTTTAAATCCCTCAAGAATTCAGAAATGACAACATTGGTCCTTGTGTTTAATAAAACCAAAATCCGGATCCAACACTAACCCCATAAAATCCAAATCCTATCCCACTAAATAACTAAACCCATTAAAACCCTACCCAACCCAAAATAGAAAACCCAAGCCCAATCCAACCATTGACCCGACCCACCTTTTCTTAAATAATATCCCAGGGTCAACACCCCAGTCAAACCCACCTTCTCCTCCCTTTTTCCCTCCACACCACTGAGTCATAAAACCAGTGGTGGTTTTGCCACCACTTGCTTCCACATCACCCCCCCAGCTGCTTAAACACCCTCCACCGCCTCACACAAGTTCCAAGGAGCATTTAATGCTCCGTAAAACCCTCACAAGCAACCTAGACAGTCAAAACGACTTTTGGCGCCAAAAAGTAAAATTGATGGTTTGGATTACTTTGACCAATCCAATGGTTCAGGAGTGGTGGGATATTTTCAAGACTCAAGTAGGAACTCAAAATGTTATAAAAGAGAAGAGAAGGAAGAAGGATAGAACACTTTGGGCTAGCCATTGTCACGTAGACTAATTAATCTTTATTGCTTTCTTAAATTAAATGTCTTTTTCAGTTTAAATGTTGTACTCATCTTCAAATTAGTGTAATGGAACTTAATTTATAGTTTAATTTCAAGTTACCTTTAAAATTCATATCTTTTACTTAAATGCAATTTTAAATTTCAAGTATTTCCATTTCCTGTTGATCTTGGTTGTTTCATGGACTCAATAAGCTCATATAAGCTCCTGACAAAGCTCATTAAGCTTTTAGAAACCTTAAAACATCCTTGGTATTTAAAATTCAGAAAAGTACTAAAAAATAGAGAAAATCAATGAAAAACCAAAACTCATGTGATCATGAAGGAGATAATGAAGCAGGTGTGGATTTGGAGTGCTTGGGGTATTAGGAGCTTATTGGTAAGCAATAGGTGAACCCTTGTCCTTGGTTTTCTTGGTTCTCAGCTTGGACTCATTTGTAAGCCTTTTCTTTAAATTTTGCTTATTACTGTTCATGTTCTTTAATTACTGTAATCTTTATGTTTTTATGTTCTGTAGTTGTTATTAAGTGTTTTCAAAGTTTAATTTTATATGTGTATGTGTTAGTTTGTGGAGTTGCCTTATATTTCATTTTTTTGGTTGTAAAAATGGATCAGGAGTGATCCTTGTTGAATTGTGTTATAAATGTTGTTTTTTTCTGTTCATTTGTGCTTAGTATGTGATAATATTAAGTTTGGAACCAGGTTTATTTGCAGATTCATTGAAAACCTTGAAATTCATGTGACAAGTGAGTTTTAAGGGACTGATTGGATCTGCTATGATTTAGGATACTGAGATTGGTTGTGATGTTTATTTCTGTGCATACATGATCCATTAGGCCTTTTGAGGGATTGACACCCCTTTAAGCTCAGTGGTAATGTGTATATGGTCAAATCCACCTTCAATCCATCTCTATGTTCACTGTGACCAATTTTAGGTTTCAATAATTGGATTTGCTGTCAAATCTGTGTTTAAGGGTGTGTGTATTATTGTTCTTGTTTGATGTATGATGCATATGGTCTATATAACTCAGTCAAACCAACAAATCCAGGTTGTATTTAGTATAAAGTCAAAATTGCTTTTCATCTTTCTTAATTAGTTCACTGTTATGATTTTGGATAGCAAAATTCATCACAGTGATGCATAAGTAGATTATCTAGCTTAATTTAGTTTCATTATAGCTTAATATAACATAATCATTCAGTAGAATAAGTTCTAAGTTCATATTAGTCAACTTTTAGTGTTTTTGTAAAAAGTCAAATTTCATAGTAGTTCAGTTCTTTAGAATCTTGTTAATTTTTGTGTGCCCTTATTATTAGGTTTTAGCTTATAATCTTTTGGTATGTTCATATTTTGCTGCTCATCTTTAGTGTACTATTTTTAGTTTACTTTATTAGCCTAGGTTAACTGCTTATTTGTTGCTTTCTTTTTAGCACTTTTCTGCAAATATGCCCTGTGCAGGCAGTTATCTCAGTTTTTCATATGCTTGCACAATCTTTATTAAGTAGCTTTAGCTTGTGTAAATTATTGATTTGTATTGCCCATCTGGCCTAGTTGTTATATGCATACTTGTTTTTCCATTTTTAGCATATTTAGATAGCTTATCACTTCACCTTATTTTGTCCCAACCAAACTCCCTAACTGAAGCAAACAGTTAGGTTGAGTGATCTTCATAAGCTCAGTTAAAAGCCCTCATTAAGCCTGAGCTTGTGATCCTAACCAATCATACTCAGTGTTTAATGCCTGTGTAGCTTTGATTAGCTTATTTGATAAGTCAAATAGAAGCTTATGGTTTGCCCATTCCCAACAGTTCAAATGTTTGAACTTACACCATTACCCATAAGCTCCTAAAAAGCTCATTAGAGATCATAAGCTTGTGTGTCTTAGCTTTTTCACCTACCCAAGTATAAGGTCCATCCTTTAAATTTCATGTTGCAGCCCATTGACTTGGGCTGCAATAGCTTTTGACTTATCACCATTTTCTGAGTATACAATAACCTCAGAAACACTAGCATTTTCATAAGCACATAAAAAGCTCATTACTTGGATTCAGCTGGTGAAATAAGTTTCCTTTAGAAGCTTACCAACCAGAGATCAAGTTCCAATTCTTAAATTCCATGCCCTAGCTTATTTGCTAGGGCTGCAAAGAGCTTTTTGATTGTCCCATATCATCAGTGTATACTGATGGATCAAGGGAAATAAGCTATTTTCAAAAGCCCCTAACAAGCTCATTTGTGAACCAAAATGATTGAGCTTGGGCTTTTTGGAAAGCTAACCAGGCCAACTTGCAACTCCAACTTTCATTTTTCCATTTTGAGCTTAACCCGTCAGCTAGAATGGCATTTCAAATAAGTTGCAGCCCTTGGTTTGGACTGTGTGGAATTGGTAAGTGCTTATTTGCTTATTACTAGCTTATAGGTAAATGCCAGTCCACAAGCTTGTTCATATCTGTTCATAATACTTGTACAAACCTTATTTTACTTTTTGTTTCCTGTGTAAAGCTTTTTCAAGCTTATTTCAAGCTTTGAGTCCACTGTGAGCCTAATAGCTCAACTGAATGACTCATAAGCTCTTGAAACTGCTTATTTCTTTGTTTTTGTTAAGTTTTATTTTCTTTAAATATGTATAATATTAGTATTAGATTAATCCAGAAAAAGAAAAAACCAAAAAACCACTTTTGCCAATAAGTGATAGCTTCTATTTAGAAGCTTAATTTTTGGCTTGTAACTGTTAAGCTAATAAGCTCTTACAGAGCTTATTGCTAAGTTTAAAAAAAAATCCATCTTCATAAAAGTTGCTTACAATTAGCTGTTTTCAAGTTTTGTAAAAAGAAAAATCAAAAAATAAAATAATTGCAAAAATGTGGGGTGTGGGATTCGAACCTTAGACCTCTCGCTAGTATAACATGCATAACACACACCCCCTTCCAACTGCTCTGGGGCACCAGTTCCGTTATAACTTGCAACTCAGTTATATTTAATTAGCTTTGTCAGTTTTTAGCTTCTTTGCTTTTTTGCTTATTATCTGCTTATCAGAATAAGCTGTGTAACCCATTTTATTTTTATTAGATCAGTAATATTGTAAAGTAATTAAATAAAAATTTTCAGATTTTTTAGAATACGTTTAGTATTTATTTTGTATTTTTATTTGTAAATTAGTAAATAAATCATAATAAATTAAATAATTATCAAAAAAATATAAATCTTTTTTCTAAAATTTTCTTTTGTTAAATAGAACCTATAAAAAATATAATTGTTCCCATAGTGTTTATATTTCATAAAATTTACGTTTTAACTTACGCACTTACGTTAGTTTTAATTAATTCGCACGTTTTTAGTTTTCTTTGACATTTTTTAGATAGAACTTACGTTTTAGGTTTTTAGATTTTCTTATTATTATAATAATAACTTTGTAAATATAGTTATTTATTTTATTTTTATTTAATTTGCATTTAAGCCGTTAAGGCATGCAAATTCCCTCTTTGGGAATGTTTGTTTTATTCGTTTTGTTCGTTTACGTTTATTGAAACCTAAACGTACGTTTGTAAATCCTTTTACATTTTAGGGTTTCTGATTGCACGTTTCTTAACGATACAGCTGTGACAGAGCTATGACTATTCACATTCCTAGTGTTAGTCAATCAGATTCCTGTTTTTGTATATTCCATATCATTTCAGCACACACATTCGTTATATTACATTTTACACACCTCGTTGGGACATAACGACCCGGGGATATAATTCTGTACTCCCATGGATTTAAATTGCATTTGGTCCTAGATTAGTTTGACTTTTATGGTTGACCATTCACAATTGGTTAACTAATATAAAGATGACGGTTTAGAACCAATCAAATTTTGGCGCCGTTGCCGGGGAGGTGTGGTGCGTATAACTTATTTGTGTTTTATGAAATTTCTATCCTTTGTATATATACTATATATAATATCATATTTCATTTCCAAAAACAATATAAAACACAAAAATATTTTCTTTTCCTTTGTATATATATATGAAAGATAAAAATACAAAAACATTTTCCCTTTTCTGTTTATATTATAAAAAACCAAGAATATTCTCCTTCCCTTACTATTCATAATTCTGTGAGTGGACCCCACTCCAATTTCTCACCCAATCATTTCGTCATGAACAATTTTAATTCGAGGTCGAGTCAAGCTAGCGAATCGGTTATCAAAAACAGTAGCTTCCTCATGAACAATTTTAATTCGAGGTCGAGTCAAGCTAGCGACTCGGTAATCAAAAACAGTAGCACCATATGGGTTTTCACCCATGTTCCACCTAAGTGTGGGGGTGTGCCCCACATTTTGTATATAGATCTAAAAATATTTGAGAAAATTGTGTATATTAAAAAAGAGAATAACTGTTGTGTTTACCACACTTGGCTAGTAATGTTATCTTTTTACGTTCAAGGATTCGGCATAATAGCCGGGACTTTGAATATTGAGGACAATATTTAGTTCAAGTGTGGGGGGGGGGGGAATTCTGGCGAATTTCATCAAAAATGTTCCATTTTAGTCCCTTTTTCCCCCAAAATGGCCAAATTAAAAAAAAAAAAAAAATTAGTGGAAGTACTATGTACTAAACACAACAAATGGTAATCAGTCCACCATGTCTAACCCACATAAGGATTGGCTAATCCGAGAGCAAACGGCTCTTGGTAAAGATATCTCAAATCCGTTTATGGCTTGCAATTTGCCTAAAATTGCATGGTATTCGACTCACCATATCTTTATAAGTGAAGAGTTGGCTAGCCCGCAAGATTATGGCTTGTGGTAAAGGCAGTGGAAAAAACCATAATTGGTAATCAGCTCACCAAAGATAATAGTAATAATTTATCTAAGAGTTAGCTAGTCCAAAAGCAAACGGCTTTCGGTAAAGACGAATCAAATCCGTTTACAGCTAATGATTTGCTCAAAATCATTTGGTTATCAGTGTACCAAAGTTCCTACTTGAACTGAACCATTTGGCTACTCCAGAAGTAATGGCTTTTGGTAAAGAGATGAAATCCATTAAGTTTTACATAAAAGATTGCTAGGGACTAGCAATAGTTTAGTGTGGGGGATTTGATATGTGTCTAAATACACATATATTTAGTATTGATTAAACCCACAAAACGACCAAAAACACACAAATGACTCACAAAAAGGTACAAATATCATGAAAATGTGTTTTTATGTGATTCAGGTACAAAAGATTGAAAAACAAGTGAAAAACACACAAAGTTTACACAATTGTCATTTTCAATCCCTGAAGTTTCATAATTTGGCAAAACTAGTCCCTGAAGGTTTAAAATGAATGAAAAGTCAACTTTAGTCCTTGGATAATCAAACTTGTTCAAAATAGTCCCTGGATGAAAGTTTTCTACAAATGGCAACTTTTACCCCTCAAGTTACAAAATTGGCAAAATTAGTCCCTGGGTATTTAAAAAGTGAAATTTATCAAAATATACCCTTGTACTATTCATAACTTACAATTTGGAACCTTTTGATAACTTTTGGAAAAATTACAATTTCACCCCTCAAACTTTGGAAAATTATATAAAAGGTCCTCGGGTGTTTTAAATTGTAATAAATGCAAAATAGGTCCTTTGGTTTATCTAACTTGGCATAATTGGTCCTTGTCATAACTTTGAAATTGTAACAGGTTTAAATCCCTCAAGAATTCAGAAATGACAACATTGGTCCTTGTGTTTAATAAAACCAAAATCCGGATCCAACACTAACCCCATAAAATCCAAATCCTATCCCACTAAATAACTAAACCCATTAAAACCCTACCCAACCCAAAACAGAAAACCCAAGCCCAATCCAACCATTGACCCGACCCACCTTTTCTTAAATAATATCCCAGGGTTAACACCCCAGTCAAACCCACCTTCTCCTCCCTTTTTCCCTCCACACCACTGAGTCATAAAACCAGTGGTGGTTTTGCCACCACTTGCTTCCACATCACCCCCCAGCTGCTTAAACACCCTCCACCGCCTCACACAAGTTCCAAGGAGCATTTAATGCTCCGTAAAACCCTCACAAGCAACCTAGACAGTCAAAACGACTTTTGGCGCCAAAAAGTAAAATTGATGGTTTGGATTACTTTGACCAATCCAATGGTTCAGGAGTGGTGGGATATTTTCAAGACTCAAGTAGGAACTCAAAATGTTATAAAAGAGAAGAGAAGGAAGAAGGATAGAGCACTTTGGGCTAGCCATTGTCACGTAGACTAATTAATCTTTATTGCTTTCTTAAATTAAATGTCTTTTTCAGTTTAAATGTTGTACTCATCTTCAAATTAGTGTAATGGAACTTAATTTATAGTTTAATTTCAAGTTACCTTTAAAATTCATATCTTTTACTTAAATGCAATTTTAAATTTCAAGTATTTCCATTTCCTGTTGATCTTGGTTGTTTCATGGACTCAATAAGCTCATATAAGCTCCTGACAAAGCTCATTAAGCTTTTAGAAACCTTAAAACATCCTTGGTATTTAAAATTCAGAAAAGTACTAAAAAATAGAGAAAATCAATGAAAAACCAAAACTCATGTGATCATGAAGGAGATAATGAAGCAGGTGTGGATTTGGAGTGCTTGGGGTATTAGGAGCTTATTGGTAAGCAATAGGTGAACCCTTGTCCTTGGTTTTCTTGGTTCTCAGCTTGGACTCATTTGTAAGCCTTTTCTTTAAATTTTGCTTATTACTGTTCATGTTCTTTAATTACTGTAATCTTTATGTTTTTGTGTTCTGTAGTTGTTATTAAGTGTTTTCAAAGTTTAATTTTATATGTGTATGTGTTAGTTTGTGGAGTTGCCTTATATTTCATTTTTTTAGTTGTAAAAATGGATCAGGAGTGATCCTTGTTGAATTGTGTTATAAATGTTGTTTTTTTCTGTTCATTTGTGCTTAGTATGTGATAATATTAAGTTTGGAACCAGGTTTATTTGCAGATTCATTGAAAACCTTGAAATTCATGTGACAAGTGAGTTTTAAGGGACTGATTGGATCTGCTATGATTTAGGATACTGAGATTGGTTGTGATGTTTATTTCTATGCATACATGACCCATTAGGCCTTTTGAGGGATTGACACCCCTTTAAGCTCAGTGGTAATGTGTATATGGTCAAATCCACCTTCAATCCATCTCTATGTTCACTGTGACCAATTTTAGGTTTCAATAATTGGATTTGCTGTCAAATCTGTGTTTAAGGGTGTGTGTATTATTGTTCTTGTTTGATGTATGATGCATATGGTCTATATAACTCAGTCAAACCAACAAATCCAGGTTGTATTTAGTATAAAGTCAAAATTGCTTTTCATCTTTCTTAATTAGTTCACTGTTATGATTTTGGATAGCAAAATTCATCACAGTGATGCATAAGTAGATTATCTAGCTTAATTTAGTTTCATTATAGCTTAATATAACATAATCATTCAGTAGAATAAGTTCTAAGTTCATATTAGTCAACTTTTAGTGTTTTTGTAAAAAGTCAAATTTCATAGTAGTTTAGTTCTTTAGAATCTTGTTAATTTTTGTGTGCCCTTATTATTAGGTTTTAGCTTATAATCTTTTGGTATGTTCATATTTTGCTGCTCATCTTTAGTTTACTATTTTTAGTTTACTTTATTAGCCTAGCTTAACTGCTTATTTGTTGCTTTCTTTTTAGCACTTTTCTGCAAATATGCCCTGTGCAGGCAGTTATCTCAGTTTTTCATATGCTTGCACAATCTTTATTAAGTAGCTTTAGCTTGTGTAAATTATTGATTTGTATTGCCCATCTGGCCTAGTTGTTATATGCATACTTATTTTTCCATTTTTAGCTTATTTAGATAGCTTATCACTTCACCTTATTTTTTCCCAACCAAACTCCCTAACTGAAGCAAACAGTTAGGTTGAGTGATCTTCATAAGCTCAGTTAAAAGCCCTCATTAAGCCTGAGCTTGTGATCCTAACCAATCATACTCAGTGTTTAATGCCTGTGTAGCTTTGATTAGCTTATTTGATAAGTCAAATAGAAGCTTATGGTTTGCCCATTCCCAACAGTTCAAATGTTTGAACTTACACCATTACCCATAAGCTCCTAAAAAGCTCATTAGAGATCATAAGCTTGTGTGTCTTAGCTTTTTCACCTACCCAAGTATAAGGTCCATCCTTTAAATTTCATGTTGCAGCCCATTAACTAGGGCTGCAATAGCTTTTGACTTATCACCATTTTCTGAGTATACAATAACCTCAGAAACACTAGCATTTTCATAAGCACATAAAAAGCTCATTACTTGGATTCAGCTGGTGAAATAAGTTTCCTTTAGAAGCTTACCAACCAGAGATCAAGTTCCAATTCTTAAATTCCATGCCCTAGCTTATTTGCTAGGGCTGCAAAGAGCTTTTTGATTGTCCCATATCATCAGTGTATACTGATGGATCAAGGGAAATTAGCTATTTTCAAAAGCCCCTAACAAGCTCATTTGTGAACCAAAATGATTGAGCTTGGGCTTTTTGGAAAGCTAACCAGGCCAACTTGCAACTCCAACTTTCATTTTTCCATTTTGAGCTTAACCCGTCAGCTAGAATGGCATTTCAAATAAGTTGCAGCCCTTGGTTTGGACTGTGTGGAATTGGTAAGTGCTTATTTGCTTATTACTAGCTTATAGGTAAATGCCAGTCCACAAGCTTGTTCATATCTGTTCATAATACTTGTACAAACCTTATTTTACTTTTTGTTTCCTGTGTAAAGCTTTTTCAAGCTTATTTCAAGCTTTGAGTCCACTGTGAGCCTAATAGCTCAACTGAATGACTCATAAGCTCTTGAAACTGCTTATTTCTTTGTTTTTGTTAAGTTTTATTTTCTTTAAATATGTATAATATTAGTATTAGATTAATCCAGAAAAAGAAAAAACCAAAAAACCACTTTTGCCAATAAGTGATAGCTTCTATTTAGAAGCTTAATTTTTGGCTTGTAACTGTTAAGCTAATAAGCTCTTACAGAGCTTATTGCTAAGTTTAAAAAAAATCCATCTTCATAAAAGTTGCTTACAATTAGCTGTTTTCAAGTTTTGTAAAAAGAAAAATCAAAAAATAAAATAATTGCAAAAATGTGGGGTGTGGGATTCGAACCTTAGACCTCTCGCTAGTATAACATGCATAACACACACCCCCTTCCAACTGCTCTGGGGCACCAGTTCCGTTATAACTTGCAACTCAGTTATATTTAATTAGTTTTGTCAGTTTTTAGCTTCTTTGCTTTTTTGCTTATTATCTGCTTATCAGAATAAGCTGTGTAACCCATTTTATTTTTATTAGATCAGTAATATTGTAAAGTAATTAAATAAAAATTTTCAGATTTTTTAGAATACGTTTAGTATTTATTTTGTATTTTTATTTGTAAATTAGTAAATAAATCATAATAAATTAAATAATTATCAAAAAAATATAAATCTTTTTTCTAAAATTTTCTTTTGTTAAATAGAACCTATAAAAAATATAATTGTTCCCATAGTGTTTATATTTCATAAAATTTACGTTTTAACTTACGCACTTACGTTAGTTTTAATTAATTCGCACGTTTTTAGTTTTCTTTGACATTTTTTAGATAGAACTTACGTTTTAGGTTTTTAGATTTTCTTATTATTATAATAATAACTTTGTAAATATAGTTATTTATTTTATTTTTATTTAATTTGCATTTAAGCCGTTAAGGCATGCAAATTCCCTCTTTGGGAATGTTTGTTTTATTCGTTTTGTACGTTTACGTTTATTGAAACCTAAACGTACGTTTGTAAATCCTTTTACATTTTAGGGTTTCTGATTGCACGTTTCTTAACGATACAGCTGTGACAGAGCTATGACTATTCACATTCCTAGTGTTAGTCAATCAGATTCCTGTTTTTGTATATTCCATATCATTTCAGCACACACATTCGTTATATTACATTTTACACACCTCGTTGGGACATAACGACCCGGGGATATAATTCTGTACTCCCATGGATTTAAATTGCATTTGGTCCTAGATTAGTTTGACTTTTATGGTTGACCATTCACAAGTGGTTAACTAATATAAAGATGACTGTTTAGAACCAATCAACATGCATGACTCTTGAGCTTGCAGATCGAACCATATCTCATCCATGCGGCATTGCCGAAGATGTGTTTGTGAAAGTAGGAAAGTTCCATTTTCCAGCTGACTTTGTGGTTGTTGACTTCGACGTAGATCAAAAGGTTCCTCTCATTCTTGGAAGAGGATTCCTAAAAACGGGCCATGCTCTTATTGATGTATAAAAGCATGAAATCACCTTGCGTGTGGATAAGGAAGCTGTTACCTTTAACCATGATCAAACTTCGAGGTACTCCTCAAATTATAATTCTGCATCGGTTAACCGAATCGATGTCATTGATGTTGCTTCAAAGGAGTACTCTCAAGAAAGTGTTGATTATTTTCATAATTCTGTAAGTGGTAATCCCACCACATCTTCTCCACTTATCATAGCCGACTCTTCCCCTTCTCTCACTTCGGTTGAGGGAAGTGATCCCTTTTGGGATGAAGTCGATGCTTTTCTTGCTCTAGATAGTTCACTTCCGCATGAGGTTGATGATAACTATCTTGATCCTGAGGGGGACATTCTTTTTCTAGAAAATTTGTTAAACGAAGATTCATCTTCCCCTCCCCCACCAAAACAACTTCATAATGAGGAAATCAAGTCAGTTGAGAAAACTGATAAAATTCCAGAGATCAAGTTTAAGGATTTGCCTCTTCCACTTGATTATGCAATTCTTGAGGAGGAAATTCTTGTCTTAATGGCTATTCAGATCTCTCTTCTTCCCTTCACCTACCCGGTGATTTCCCCTATCTTTCACTCATTCGGGAGTGAGGATATTACCTTTGACCCTGGCATTGTCCATCTAACATTGGTTTAAATGCCGGATTTATCTCATCGGTGTGGAACTTTCTTATACTCAATTGGTTATCCAAGCATTTTAAATGAAAGTCCGATGGAGATGGTTTCTTCCACATGTTACTTCCCCATGAACCAATGAATGCGGGGTCGAGTCGAGCTAAGTGACTCGGTGAACAAAAATATTAGCCCACCATATGGGTTTTCACCCATATTTCTGACTTCTTTCTCTTTTCTAACACCCTAGTGTGGGGGAGATGCCCCACATGTTGTATAAAAAAAATAAAAAATAAAAATGTGTGTATGTATATAAAATAATGGCTATTAGTATTTCCCTTTCATGTTCTAAGTGTTGGTTTAACAACCGGTTCTTTGAATATTGAGGGCAATATTCAGTTCTAAATGTACCATCTAGTACCCCCATTTTAGCCAAAATTTTAAAATTTTTTCTCACTTAGAACGCAATAAATGGTTATCAGTCCGCCATGTCTAACCCACATAAGGATTGGCTAATCCGAGAGCAAACGACTCTTGGTAAAGATATCTCAAATCCGTTTATGGCTTACAATTTGCCGAAAATTGTATGGTATTCGACTCACCATATCCTTATAAGTGAAGAGTTGGCTAGTCCGCAAGGTTATGGCTTGTGGTAAAGGCAGTTGGAAAACCATGATTGGTAATCAGCTCACCAAAGATAATAGTGATAATTTATCTAAGAGTTGGCTAGTCCAGAAGCAAACGGCTTTTGGTAAAGACAAATCAAAACTGTTGACAGCTGATGGTTTGCTCAAAATCATTTGGTTATCATTGTACCAAAGTATCACATACTGAAACATTGGCTACTCCAGAAGTAATGGCTTTTGGTAAAGAGATAAAACCCATTAAAACTTCATAAAAGATTGCTAGGGACTAGCAATAGTTTAGTGTGGGGGATTTGATATGTGTCTAAATACACATATGTTTTACCTTGTTTAAGCCCACAATAACGTCCAAAAACACACAAATAACCATAAATGTTATAAATATCATTAAAAATGTGTTTTTATATGTTTCAGATGCAAAATGATTAAAATCAAGTGAAAACGAATAAAGTTTGCAAAAATGGCAAGTCTAGTCCCTCTAATTTCAAAAGTTGTCAAAATTAGTCCTCGGGTGTTTTAAATTGTAACAAAATACAAAATAGGTCCTTTGGTTTATCTAACTTGGCAATAATGGTCCTTGTGATAACTTATGAAATGTTGCAGGTTTAGTCCTTCAAGAATGCAGAAATTACAAGTTTAGTCCTTGGGCTTATTTATTATATAAACCAAATCCGGAACCTTTTGCTTCAATAAACCCAAAAATCCAAATAATAAACCCAATCCTATTACCCAGCCCAATCCCAAAAATCCTATGACCCGGCCCACTTTATTTTAACTAATAATACGGGGTCAAACAAAACCCAGAAGGAAAGTCAAACTTTCTTTCTTCTTTCTCCATACCGCCAAAACAAAACCACCCTCCAATACCACCATCTCCACCGCCCTTCTGACACCACCCACCCCCTACTCTTATATCACTTCACCTAACACTGAAAATGCATTTAATGCATCTTCCCCACTCCCACTAACTAAAACAGACAAATTAACACTTGTCCTGTTTTCCCGCCAAAAGTGAAAATGGATGAATGAGATCAAATTGAGTTAATCCAAGGGTGCAGAAAGATGAAGTGATGTCGACAAAGGATATCCCACTTTAATTATGTATAAATAGATAGCTTTTGTAGCCTTAATTGACAAGTAGTTAAAGTAGCATAATTCGTATTTTCATTTCCAGTAGCTTTAATTTGTAATTTCAAATTTCAACAATCAATACAAAGTAATTCTAGTGTGTTTGTTGTTGTTCTTTGTTAAATTGTCAGTAGTTAATGATCATACCAAGTTTTCTGATTTTCATGTACTCTGAGAATTAGAACCTTGATAAGTAGTAATTGAATCAGCTTCTCAGTTGTTTCTAATAGCTTATGCAAGCTTTATATAGCTTATTGTAAGTTTATTATAGTGTAATTCTGTTCTAATTCAAGATTTGAAGAAAAGTCAACCAAAGTCAAAGAAGCAACCAAATAAGCTATTCTGGGGTTAAAAGCTATTCAGGAAGGCTTGTGTTGGTTTTCTAGCTTGTGTGAACAAGCTAGGAGTGGTTCTAGTCCTTGGTTCTTTGTGCCACAGTCCAAATTAGTTGTAAGCTTTTTCTCAATATTAGCTTAATTTTGCATTTTACTGTGCTAGTGCTTATTATTAGATTATTATTATTGCTATATGCTTATTGCTAGTTTCTAAGTATATTTGTATAATTTTATCAGTAGTTAGATAGTTTGGTCTTTGTTTCTCTTAAAATCAGTCACAAAAGACCAAAAATAGTCATTATTAGTATAGCTGATCATAGTGCTTAATTCTGTTTTATAAGTTGCTTATTATAGTTTATAAAAGTCATTTAATCAATAAAAGTCAGTATTCATAAGTTAATTTATCTGTTTCCTTTTAGAATCCAAAACAGAACCAACCAAAGGGGTGTTTGGTTTTGTACAGTCAAAGGGTCAAACCTTGGTTTTACTGTACATTTACCACAATCCCAACTTTGATCTAGCTTTTATAAGCCATTATAAGCTGTTTTCAAGTTCTAAAAAGTTATTTAAGTACAAAATCAAGTTTTTGGTTCTTTGTGTTGATTTTAGGCTGTGATAGGTCCAAATAAGCCATCAGCAGCCATAAGCTCATATTGCCCATTTTCTTGACTTTTCTGAGTCACTTCTGGATCATATAGAGTAATCACAAAAGGTGGTCACAAGCCCTTTGGCCTATGCAATTCTGCATAACTCTGCACAGCAACTCAGTGTATACTGAGTTGCCTGAGCAGCTGATCTCACCTAATTTGTAGCTTATATACATAAGCTCTGGCCTAGTTTTTTGTGTTTCTGAAAAGCTCATACTACTAGCTTACTTTTTCCCCCATAAGCTTGCATCTCAGTGCTTATTTGGTCTGCTTAATTTGCCCTGCTAATTTGCTATTTTCTGGAATTTCTGAGTGAATTTTGCAATTGCCTTTGTGATCATTTGATTAATCTGTGGGTTAAGCTCTTCCATTTAAGTTGTTTTGTGCTTATGGTAGTGTATTAGGCCTGTTCTGAGCATATGGTGAAGTTTCTAGCCTTTTAGCTTATTTTTGGCTTATTAGCAAACTGCTTATCTGCCTAAATCTGCTTATTGGGCTTAGTCAACTTTTGATTTTATTTTTCATAGCTTTTAAATATTAAATTAGACTTATCCTGAATTTTTCAGATTTTTCCTAAGTCATTTGATATTTTTAATCTTTTTTATTAGTTTCTAATAGTAATTAAATCATAATAAATAAAATAATAATCAGAAAAATATAAATCTAATTTTCATAATTTTCTTTTGTCATTTTTAATCCTGGAAAAATATAATTATATTTTTAGACCTTAAGAAAAACAAAAATAGAAAAATAGTGATAGCTTCTATTTAATAGAATTTATCTTTTTAAATTTTTAGTTAAGTAATTTTCATTTTTATAATTTTCTTAGCTTATTTTCATCTTATAATATTTTTAGAAAAAGTTTTAGAATTTTCTTTGTTCATTTAGTATTTTTTATAAATTTAAATAGTTTAATAAATAATTAAATAATAAATAATTAGTAATAATTAAATAAAAAGTGTAAAAAAATTATAATTTAACAGCAAAATGAATATCTGGTCGGCTTGCAGTTAGGTACATGAGAGAACCAATCATGCTCTGATATTTCTTCGGATCCATGGGTTTCCCATATAGGTCAGCGCCAATTTTTGGTGAAGTGACCATAGGAGTACCAACAGAGTCACAATTGTCCATTCCATGTTTTTTCAAAATCTCAATTGTGTATTTAGCCTGATTAAGGAAAACTCCACGTGAGGATTGGTGAATTTGTAAGCCTAAAAAGAATTTTAATTCACCCATCATGGACATTTCGAATTTGCTTTTCATGAGATTTTCAAAATGTTTTGAATGTGTCGGATTTGTGGACCCAAATATTATGTCGTCCACATAAATCTGAACAATCAAAATGTCATTTTTGTATTTTCTTGTAAACAAGGTTGGATCAATCGTTCCTTTGGTGAAATTATTTGACAACAAGAAAGATGATAACTCGTCATACCACGCCCGTGGGGCTTGTTTTAAACCATAGATTGCCTTCTTTAGCTTGTAGACGTATTCCGGATGATCTTTGTCAACAAAACCGTCTGGTTGACTCATATACACTTCTTCTTTCAGAGTTCCATTCAAGAACGCCGTTGATGCGTGGTTTTGTAACCTTACAACAGGTTTTACCTCTCGAGGGATCTCAAGAGGCTTACAACCCCACCAGGCAGTGTACCTGACCGATGTAGTATAGTGTAGTGGTAAGTACGGGGGATTGATCGTTCTCCACAGGGAATAGTGTTCGTTAGGTATGAAAGACTACTCTAATAGGTCTAAGGGTTGAGGAAGATTCTTTTTATGTTTTTATATTTTTTTATGAAAGCAAGTAAAATCTCGGTTTTGAAAGAGTGGGCGGAATTAGTTGCTAGTCAACTAACCCAAATAACTACAAGTGCAAATAAAATAAATAACTGAAAATAAAATGTTGTGAGAAACTTATGTGTAGAGAAATGTATTTACTTAGATTTCCTTACTCCCTAACTATCTTTTACCGGTTAATTAGTGTGTATTAGTCGCGTGGATGACGGGTGTATTCCTTAATACCATTCGTGGGGTGGCATACTTACTTCCCCAACTCTACAAGCTCCTACTTCACTCCTATGTCGAGCCGGCTAGGAAGCTCCTAACATGGGATCACTAGAATTCGCTTGTGCATTAAATACAACCATAAAAACCTTTAGTACGCATTTGGTTCATGTTTCTTAAGACGTTCAAGCAAGTTACCGAATAGGAAGTTAGCCAGTTTTCTTAAGCCTAACATAGATAAACAATCATCCAATACAACTAACAACACACTAATAACCAATAATCAATAGCTAGGTTTCATTAGATCTAAGCAAACACAAGATAAATCTAGCCTAACATGTTAATCAAAAGACAAGAATAAGATAAAATCAAACAACACATAGACATATTGAATGATTAATTGATAACTTATCTTCAATGTAACATGGAAGATCTCAAGGCAAAAAGCCTTGAAAAAGAAGCTAAATTCGTCTTAGGGTTTTCTCCCAAAATTCCACACACTAAGCTCTCCCAATGACAAAAGATTAGAAAACTATATATAGATTTTTGGATCTGACGGCGTCACCTTATGGAGTGTGACGCCGTCACCTCGCCGCTTCTAGGGTTCCCGGATGACCTTCTTGACGCCGTCCCTCTTTAGCTCTTCAAAAATCCATTCTGGCTTATCAAGGCTTGACGCCGTCGAACCTTGAACGTGACGCCGTCCCCTTTTGATTTAAGCCGTGACGCCCTTGATCAAGTTAAAGCGTGACGCCGTCAGAATTCACATGCTATTTTCACTGGCTTATCATGAGTAAATTTCACGTCCAACTTTTCTTGCCAAGGCATGACGCCGTCCAGAGTAAATTGTGACGCCGTCAAAGGTAACTTTTAGCCGATTTTTGAGACTTTGCCGTTTTCTTCACTTTTATGCTCCAAAAACGTCCAAAATGCCTCCTTTTCCAGATTTCTCCTCAAAAGTACCTAAAATGACAAAAGGAACGATTTAGGGTGATATTTGATCAAATAAATACGATTTAGGGCTTAAATGACCCCTTAAAAGCGGTACACTTTTCGCTTCATCAAATACCCTTACACTTGAGATTTGCTTGTCCTCAAGCAAATGCGCTTTTATTCTAATCAAAATACAAGTTAGGGGTCATTTAATGCAAACATAAAAGTAATTACAACAAATAATCGTTCCACTTCAATCATAATAAGCACGGAGATTATGAACTAGCACCTCACAAGTAGTGTTTAGATACTCACATCTCTCAAGTGTCATCAAAATAAATCTCATAAATGAAAACGGATAATATCTCTCACTACCTGTCATAGCAAATAGATTACCATAGGCTTGGGAAAGGATCGAAAACCTCCTCCACTAGGCGTAAGCACCTAAGATAAACTATCAAAGAGGGCTTTTAAATGGGTTATAACGTTAGGTGTAGGGAAAAGGAAAACACGGTTTTGTTGGATAAAGGATGTTTTACTGGTGGCGAGTTAAAGATCTTGATCAATTACATGTACTATACAATGTTGCTAAGCCAAGACTCGACTCGATCTTAAGCTAGAAACGAAATAACAAAACAAAAACATAAAACAAACATAAAATGAAACGGGATGGTAGTCCGTATGTTTTTTCTACTTTTCTTTTTCTCATTTTTTTTGTATTTTTCTTGATTTTTTTTTTTTTTTTTTTTTTTTTCATACACTCTTGCCCTACCATCCAAAATAATACATCATAGAGGCATTGCATTCCCCTTACACTTGAACTTTTACATAACTTTACAATTACTATTCTAATGACTCGAATTAAGATAATCAAAACACTTGGAGTACTTTTAAAACATTTAGCACATATGGGGGTAATAAATGATGTTCATCCCCATTACTCCATTATACTAGTACTTTACCCATGAGTCCCAATCGTCCCAAAACAATATGTACAAGGATATGACTCGACTTAGCAACCATGTAATCAACTAGATAATTAACTTGGGTTTAAACAAATGTTGTAACAATAATGCACTAAAAATGAGTGCATACAAGGTAGGCTAAGGCGATTTGGGTGTACATTTAAGTGGGGTGTAACAAATTCTTCCTTTAAGTAAAATGCTTAAAGGTCGAAACGAAAAGATAGGCTCTGAGGGGTGTACTAGGGGTATCGTGTACTAAAAATGAGTACAACGCAAAGGGTGTGGGAGAATTACTTGACCAATGTAGCCGAAGTAATTATAACAAAAACACAGGTGTAAAACAATGGGTTAATCCTAATGCCTCTTATCATGTAGTAAATCTAACTACACGAATGTAGTCTCACTTGTGGCCTCGGAATGGTCCTAACGCAAGTTCTAGAATCTAAGTGCTACCGGTACACACATCATAGCATAAATGCTTTTCCTACCAATTCTAGGGGCGAACCTCACATATTTGGGGTGGAAAATTTTTTAGTGGTACGGTTTTTGTGCTAGTCATATAACTCCTATCCGTGAGACGCTCATTAAGATCAAAGTTTCACTCCTATATGTTGTAAAAAATTTTAAATTTGGCACTAAAATTACCTTAACAGGTATTTATCTCAGTTTTATTACACATCTACTATTAAACACACAAAAATCAAGCGTAAGAGCATTCTCTAAAATCGTACTTTTACCCTCCCCTTACACTTAAGATGAACATTGTCCCCAATGTTCAAATAACAAGATGTAAAAGAAAAAAGTAAAGGAATGAAGTCAAATACTCCCCTGATTCGTTCGGTGGATAATGAAGTTACACGGTTAAATCTTCTTCCAAAGTAATGTTGAAGCTCCATGACTAATGCATCGCCAAAAGCTTGATTCAAAACATTTCCTTGTCCAAAATAACCTATTAAACCTGAGAAAACAAACACGAAAACCTGCATAACATCGGCGGGATAAAATCTATATATAAGGATATAATGCTTGTGGAATGATAATTTTGCAGATTCCTGGAGATTAAAAGTTGGAGATTTTAATAAAAACTTTTTAAAAACAAAACTTTCAAAAATTTCTGAAAATTAAATCTGACGCCGTCAGGTTATAAACCCTGACTCCGTCAGAAATGACCTAACAAAAAATATCATTTTAAGTTTCCAGAAAATTTCTGGAAAAACCTTTACCTTACTTCCTGGAAATCCTGCAAAACATCATTATGACTCGATACAAGCATTTGACTCAAACAAATACTAATATGTATGTTAATTTATTATTATTATGATTCATGTTCATTTGTGTTCTAATAAACCGATTTAAATTTCCCTTACACTTATCTTTTGCAAAATACCTTTATATGTAGTTAAGACGAAGTTAAAAACAAAATAAAGCATTTTCACAAATTACTTTTGAACATGAATCAATACTAATAAAAATTAAACACACATACGGAAACAAATAAAATCAAACAAACAAATAAAATAAACACACAAAGCAAATAAATGAAATAAAGCTTGGGTTGCCTCCCAAGAAGCGCTTTTCTTTATTAACGAGTCTTGTAGCTAGACTCAAAGTCACGTACACTACGTGATTTCTTCATCAAAGGTTATGTCTTCCTCATTGATCATTTCATTACCATTCTCTTGATAATGCTTGACTCGTTGTATATTCACAGTGAATTCTCTATCATCGTCGTCAATCAACACAACGGCTCCGGTTTTAGAGGAGCTCCTTACGGTAAAAGGTCCATACCATCTAGATTTAAGTTTCCCAGGAAATAGCTTTAAGCGAGAATTATATAATAAGACCTTGTCCCCTTCTGAAAACTCCTTGGGTCTCTTAATCCGTTGGTCATGCCATCTTTTCGCCCTTTCTTTGTATGTAATGGAAGATTCATAAGCCTCTAATCTCAATTCATCGAGCTCTTGGAGCTGTAAGAATCTATTTGTTCCCGCAACTGTATAATCCAAATTACAGGCCTTAAGTGCCCAATATGCTTTGTGTTCCAGTTCTACTGGGAGGTGGCATGCCTTGCCATATACCATACGGAACGGGGTTGTCCCGATTGGTGTCTTATAGGCGGTTCGAAATGCCCACAAAGCCTCATCGAGCTTAAAAGACCAATCTTTTCTGTTTTGATTAACCGTTTTCTCTAATATTCTCTTTATGGCTCTATTAGTGTTTTCGACTTGACCGTTGGTTTGAGGATGGTAAGCGGTGGAGAATCGGTGAGAGACTCCATACCTTTTCATGACTTTCTCCATTTGTGAATTGCAAAAATGGGTTCCCCTGTCACTAATAAGAGCCTTCGGAATTCCGAACCTAGCGAACAATTTTTTTAAGAAATGAATGACTACCCTAGCGTCGTTAGTCCTAAGGGCTTGTGCTTCCACCCATTTCGAAACATAATCAATGGCCACCAAGATGTATTCATTCCCTCCAGAAGATGGGAATGGTCCCATGAAATCAATTCCCCAGACATCAAAAACCTCACAAACTTGTATATAATTCTGTGGGGCTTCATCCCTCCTAGAGATATTCCCAGCTCTTTGACATGCGTCACAAGTTTGTATCATTCCCTTCACGTCACGAAATATTGTAGGCCAATAGAATCCCACGTCGAAGACCTTTCGTGCAGTAGTACTTATTCCGTGATGTCCTCCAGATGGACCTGCATGACACTCTTTCATAATTCTGACAGCCTCTCTTTCCGAAACACAACGCCTGATTACCTGATCTGGACATCTTCGAAATAAGAAGGGTTCATCCCAAAAGTAGTACTTTAATTGATTAAAGAACCTCTTTTTTTCATGCCTGCTCATATGCTCAGGAATGACTCTACTTGCCAGGTAGTTAGCATAATCCGCATACCAAGGTTCAGAATCATTTATTGACATGAGCTGCTCTTCAGGAAATGTTTCCCGAATCTCACTCTTGTCAGATTCAGCGAGGCTGGGGTTTTCGAGACGAGAGAGATGATCAGCCGCAAGATTCTCTGCTCCTTTCTTATCACGAATTTCAACATCGAACTCTTGCAATAGTAGGATCCAACGAAGTAACCGTGGTTTAGCATCCTGTTTAGCGAAAAGATATCGAATAGCTGAATGATCCGTAAAAACAACCGTTTTAGAAAGGACAAGATACTGGCGAAATTTATCAAAAGCGAATACCACGGCTAGTAATTCCTTTTCAGTGGTAGTGTAGTTTTCTTGAGCAGGATTCATGGTTTTGCTAGCGTAGTATATTGGCTGAAAGTGTTTGTTAAGCCTTTGGCCTAATACTGCTCCAACAGCGTAATCACTAGCATCGCACATGATTTCAAAGGGTAACTCCCAGTTAGGGGTAACCATAATTGGAGCTTGGGTAAGTTCCTGCTTCAATAGATCGAATGCGTCCTTGCACTCTTGAGAGAAGTCGAACGGGGCATCCTTCATGAGCAACTGAGTCATTGGTTTAGCTACCTTTGAGAAATCTTTAATGAATCTCCTATAGAAGCCAGCATGACCCAAAAAGCTACGGATTGCCTTGACAGTTGTTGGATAGGGAAGTTTAGATATAGCTTCAATTTTTGCCCGGTCTACTTCGATTCCACTTCCTGAAATTTTGTGCCCTAGCACAATCCCTTCTTTCACCATAAAGTGGCACTTTTCCCAGTTTAGTACCAAGTTGGTCTCCTCACAACGTTTGAGCATTTTCTCAAGGTTAGCAAGACAGCGATCAAAAGAATTTCCAAAGACTGAAAAATCATCCATGAAGACCTCCATGCTGTCTTCCATTAACTCATGGAAGATTTCCGTCATGCAACGCTGGAAAGTGGCGGGGGCGTTACATAGTCCAAAGGGCATTCGCTTGTAGGCGAAGGTGCCATAAGGGCATGTAAACGTAGTCTTTTCTTGGTCCTCAGGAGCGATAGGGATTTGGAAATACCCTGAGAACCCATCTAGGAAGCAGTAGTACTCATGCCCTGCAAACCTTTCCAACATTTGGTCGATAAATGGGAGAGGGAAATGATCTTTTCGAGTTGCGTCATTCAACTTCCTATAATCGATGCACACACGCCATCTAGTTACTGTTCGTTGAGGTACTAACTCATCCTTATCGTTCTTCACCACCGTCATTCCTCCCTTTTTTGGTACAACCTGTACAGGACTTACCCATGGACTGTCCGAAATCGGGTAAATTAGCCCTGCATCTAGGAGCTTAATGACTTCCTTCTTTACAACTTCCTTTATGTTGGGATTTACTCGCCTTTGAGGCTGCACGGAGGGTTTATAATCTTCCTCCATGAGGATTTTATGCGTGCAGAAAGTAGAGTCAATCCCCTTGATGTCGGCTACACTCCATGCTATAACCCCTTTATATTTTTTTAGAACTCCTAAGAGTTTATCTTTTTGTTCACTTTTCAAGGAGGAGCTTATGATTACCGGAAGTTGATCTTCTCCTTGAAGGAAGGCATATTCAAGGTTGTTCGGGAGTTCCTTGAGTTCTAACGTGGGTGGCTCGATGATGGAAGGTTTAAGTTTGTTCTCGGGTTTACGAAGCTCAAGCTGTTCGATTTCTTGTCTGGGATAGAAGGAGACTGCATTCACATCCATAGTCTTTTCCTCCTCTAATATGGGTAAGAAAGCTTCATCTCGCAACCAACCAGCTTCCATATGTTCATCTATACAATTGTCAATCTCGTCGGATAATTCATCGATTTCTTCGATGAAATACAGTTGATTATCTGCTTCGAGAGAAAGATTCATTGTGTCCTTGATGTCGAAGGTTAAGCTATCGGCCCCCACTCGTAAGGTTAGTTTGCCGTCATGAACATCAATAACAGCACGAGCAGTTGCAAGGAATGGTCTTCCTAGAATGATGGGCACAAGATCATCTTCTTCCATTTCTAGGATGACGAAGTCAACTGGAAATTTAAACTTCCCTACCTTAACCAACACATTCTCGCATATACCTAAGGGGTATTTGACTGATCTATCGGCAAGTTGGATGCTCATACGGGTTGGTTTCAACCCAGAATACCCTAGCTTGAGGAACATGGAGTGCGGCATAAGATTGATGCTTGCTCCTAAGTCGGCTAAAGCATTCTTGACTGAAAGAGATCCGACTGAACAGGGCAAGGTGAAACTACCTGGATCGTCCACCTTCTTTGGTAGCCCTCGTTGAGTCACCACAGAACATTCTTCTCCTAAGGTTACAAGACCCTCGAGCCCTTTCCTGTTGGTGAGCAGCCTCTTGAAGTATGTACTATATTTGGGCATATGATAACATGCATCAAGAAGGGGTATGGTGACAACCGAATTCTTCAAATATGACAAGAATCTTTTATTATCATTTTCGACCTTTTGATTCTTGAGGCGAGATGGGTATGGGACTTTAATGGGTTGCTTGGCAGAAATAGGTGGGGACGGAGTTACCGGAGGGGTTTGCTCGGGATTTTCGTCGTTCACATTACCTTCCTCCTCATGAGGGGTGTCGGGTTCCATGACGTTAGATTGTTGAGCTGGGTAAGGTGGATCCTTAGTAGTTGTTCCAGCACGAGTGGTGATGGCGAGTAAGGGATCTCTTTGAGGTTGGCCAAGGCCGTCGAGAGTGGCGTTGAGCTCTGCGAAATTGGCCCTCACGTCGTTTTGTTGGCTAGTGATGAGGTTGTCGAGACCATTTAGTTGCAGATTCTTCTCAAACGTGAAATGCCCAAGATCATCCTCAAAAGTGCTCCTAACCTTGTAGTCAGGATATTTTCCTCCTCCTTCTTCTCTCACAAGATTTCCCCAAGGGGTGAAATCATTGTTTTGGTAGAAAGTTAAGAGCGAAGGATCATCGAAGATGTCGTGGCTTGACAAGCATGCTTGTGCGGTGGTGGTATCATCTCCGCATTCCTCCACTTCATGCGGGCCACCACATTGGTCACAGATCAAGTATGGGTTTGATAACCGCTTAAGTGGTCGTGACTTGTCTAGATAAGATACCTGATCATTCAATCTACTCACCCGGCTAGCAAAAGGAGGCTCTTTCATGACTTTGGAAATGCTCATGATCGAATCGGGTTCATCCCAGGTATCGTCTTGATCATTCGCGTATTCCTCAATTCTATTCCATCCTTCTTCAACGCTTAGTTTGGCTATTTTTCCTTTTGATGAATTATTAATGCCCAATTGGTCGTTTTTGGAGACACTGTCATAAAAGATTTGGACAAGAAGCCAGAGTTCAATGCCATGATGAGGGACCTGTCTAATTAGATCCTTGAATCTAACCCAAGATTTGTGAATAGGTTCTGCTGGTCCAACATGGAAGCGGAGGATTTCGTCTCTCAACTTTGAAGTTCTTCCTATGGGAAAGAATTTCTCATAGAATTTTGAGATAAGCTGTTCCCATGTGAAGATGGATTCGGAAGGAAGTTGGTTATACCAGTCTCCGGCTCTTTCATGAAGGGTGAAGGGAAAGAATCGCAACCGGGAGGTGTCTCTAGTGGCTCCGTCCGTATGGAGGGTATCCACTATTTTCAGGAAGTCCTTGATGTGTTGGATTGGATCTTCAGTTTTCAATCCGTGAAACTTGCATACACTTTGGACCAGCCAAATATCGGTTGCACGCAAGACCCCATCCGTGTGTACATTTGGAAAAACGATAGCATTGGAAAAACCACGAGGGGTGGGAGAAGAGTAGTCCTTGAGACATTTAGTGATTGGGATTTCGGGAACTTCCATATCGTGATTGGGTTGAGGGCTAGGAGGTGTAGAATGATGATTGGATTCTTCCTCGGAGAGGGCATCATCAAAATTGATCGTAGATGGTTCAGCCGCTTGGTGGAGTCGCCTTAATTTATGCATTTCCCTTTCGGGTTCAGCATAGGGTGTGGCAAGAGTCTTTATCGAGCTTCGGCTCCTAGTGATTCTAAGATTAGGGGGGTCATCATCCAAAATTAGGGAATATCCTCCTAAAGTGCGGGCTCTAGGAGGTGGTGGTGGGTTGTTGGGGTTAAGGACATTACCATCTTCCATGATGTCGGATGGTAATGGTTACGAACAAAGACACGAAGAAAATAGATAGACTAAAGAAAACCTAGAAAAATAAAAAATCTCACTAGAAAGGAATCTAGTGAGTAGACCTACTAGAAATAAAAATTCAACCTAAACAATAACTATTCCCCGGCAGCGGCGCCAAAAACTTGATGCGTGGTTTTGTAACCTTACAACAGGTTTTACCTCTCGAGGGATCTCAAGAGGCTTACAACCCCACCAGGCAGTGTACCTGACCGATGTAGTATAGTGTAGTGGTAAGTACGGGGGATTGATCGTTCTCCACAGGGAATAGTGTTCGTTAGGTATGAAAGACTACTCTAATAGGTCTAAGGGTTGAGGAAGATTCTTTTTATGTTTTTATATTTTTTTATGAAAGCAAGTAAAATCTCGGTTTTGAAAGAGTGGGCGGAATTAGTTGCTAGTCAACTAACCCAAATAACTACAAGTGCAAATAAAATAAATAACTGAAAATAAAATGTTGTGAGAAACTTATGTGTAGAGAAATGTATTTACTTAGATTTCCTTACTCCCTAACTATCTTTTACCGGTTAATTAGTGTGTATTAGTCGCGTGGATGACGGGTGTATTCCTTAATACCATTCGTGGGGTGGCGTACTTACTTCCCCAACTCTACAAGCTCCTACTTCACTCCTATGTCGAGCCGGCTAGGAAGCTCCTAACATGGGATCACTAGAATTCGCTTGTGCATTAAATACAACCATAAAAACCTTTAGTACGCATTTGGTTCATGTTTCTTAAGACGTTCAAGCAAGTTACCGAATAGGAAGTTAGCCAGTTTTCTTAAGCCTAACATAGATAAACAATCATCCAATACAACTAACAACACACTAATAACCAATAATCAATAGCTAGGTTTCATTAGATCTAAGCAAACACAAGATAAATCTAGCCTAACATGTTAATCAAAAGACAAGAATAAGATAAAATCAAACAACACATAGACATATTGAATGATTAATTGATAACTTATCTTCAATGTAACATGGAAGATCTCAAGGCAAAAAGCCTTGAAAAAGAAGCTAAATTCGTCTTAGGGTTTTCTCCCAAAATTCCACACACTAAGCTCTCCCAATGACAAAAGATTAGAAAACTATATATAGATTTTTGGATCTGACGGCGTCACCTTATGGAGTGTGACGCCGTCACCTCGCCGCTTCTAGGGTTCCCGGATGACCTTCTTGACGCCGTCCCTCTTTAGCTCTTCAAAAATCCATTCTGGCTTATCAAGGCTTGACGCCGTCGAACCTTGAACGTGACGCCGTCCCCTTTTGATTTAAGCCGTGACGCCCTTGATCAAGTTAAAGCGTGACGCCGTCAGAATTCACATGCTATTTTCACTGGCTTATCATGAGTAAATTTCACGTCCAACTTTTCTTGCCAAGGCATGACGCCGTCCAGAGTAAATTGTGACGCCGTCAAAGGTAACTTTTAGCCGATTTTTGAGACTTTGCCGTTTTCTTCACTTTTATGCTCCAAAAACGTCCAAAATGCCTCCTTTTCCAGATTTCTCCTCAAAAGTACCTAAAATGACAAAAGGAATGATTTAAGGCGATATTTGATCAAATAAATACGATTTAGGGCTTAAATGACCCCTTAAAAGCGGTACACTTTTCGCTTCATCAGCCGTCTTGATGTCCATCTGATAAACCGTGATGTTCTTGTGAGCGGCATAAGCTAAGAAAATCCTGACAGCTTCAAGCCTTGCAACTGGTGCGAATGACTCTTTAAAATCTATCCCTTCTTCTTGTCTGTATCCCTTTGCCACTAGACGAGCTTTGTTGCGAATTACAGTCATTTCTTCATCCTTTTTGTTTTTCCATAACCACTTAAGATCAATGACTAGTTTGTCAATTGGTCTTGGAACTAAATCCCAGGTGTCATGGATTTGAAATTGAAGAAGTTCTTCCTGCATCGCTTCAATCCAGGCATTATCTGCCATTGCTTCTCGAATGTTCTTAGGTTCTATGAGACTGACTGAGCAGACATAGATGCACATGTCGCAATCGGTGTGAAGTTGTTTTCTCGTCTGAATTGGTCTTGAGGGTTCACCAATAACCTGTTCAATCGGATGGTCTTTTGTCCACTGTAATGTTGAAGGATACCTTGGACTGAATAACTGCGTGTTATTCGGTTCATGTAATCTGGAAGATGATTCACCAGATTCCGTTCCAAACGGGTTTTCAAAGACTTCATCGTCTAACACAGCATTATTTTGTTCTTGGTCATCAATTCTTGGTAGAACAATTTCAATGAATGGAGTTGCTGGAGTAAATGATGTTGATGATGTGGATGTCGAGGGAGTTGGTGCGCCAGCTTCGAATGTTATGGATGCATCTGGATTTGGTGGAGGTGGTGGTGGTTGTTGATGTTGAGTGGATGCAGCGGAATGTTGGTTAGATGCATTTTTCGAAGTTCCACCATAGTATTCATCGTACATGAACTCGAATAAATTATCCAGTTCTTGAGTTGTGGGTTATTCTGAATGAATTGATTGAGCTCCTTGAGGTGCGAGTCCCGAACTGATATGTCCGGAAGTCATCGGGTTAAGCGCGGGTTCTAGAGCGAGTCTCTTAGAATCCATTTGTGAAATTTCATCAAACTTCACATTCATCGTCTCCATTATCTTTTTCGTTCTCCTGTTATACACCCTGAATGCCCTGGAGTTTTCAGAATACCCAATAAAGATTCCAATATCACCCTTAGCCTTCAACTTTCCTAGATCTTCCCTGTCATTTGTTGGATAGCATAAAGCGCCAAATACATGAAGATAAGAAATATCCGGTTTTCTGTTGTTGACAAGTTCATATGGGGTTTTATTGAATCTTGGATGGATTAGGGATCGGTTTTGAGTAAAACAAGCAGTAGAGACAGCATCAGCCCATAAGAATAGTGGTGCACTGGAATAAATCAGCATAGTGCGAGCAGCTTCTACAAGGGTTCGATTCCTTCTTTCAACTACCCCATTCTGCTGTGGAGTTCGAACAGCTGATGTCTGGTGAGTAATACCAGTTTCTTCTTAGAATGTTCTTAACTCCTGATTGACAAATTCCGTGCCATTATCCGTTCGTACTATCCTAACTGGAGCTTGAAGTAGAACTTGAATCCGCTTCAGAAAGGTGATGATGGTGCTTGGTGCTTCATCTTTTGATCTCAAAAACTTTACCCATGTATATCTTGAATAGTCGTCAACAATTACAAGAATATACTTCTTCCCATTTATGCTTTGAACTCTCATCGGGCCACATAAGTCCATGTGCAACAGATGCAACCTATCAACCAAACTAGGTATGGGTTTAGGTTTATATGTTGCTCTTTTGCTCTTTCCTTGCTCACATGATGGACATAGGTGTTCTTTGGTGTATTTGAATTTAGGAATACCGGAGACGATGTCGTCTTTGGCAAGCTTGTTGATCGTGTCAAAGTTCAGATGGGACAAACGTCTATGCCACAACCAAGATTTTGTTTCGCCTGCCCTGGTCATGAGACAAATAGGAGATGAAGAGGCCATTTGGTTTATGTCAATTGCATAGAGATTGGTGCCACGACCCCCAATTAAAAGATCATTCCCCACCAAATTCCTGACAAAACAAGTGTTTCTCCTAAAATCAACCTCTAAATCTGCATCACAAAACTGTCCGACAGAGAACAGATTGTGTCCCAACCCTTCGACGTAGTAAACCCGAGTGATTAAGTAGTTTCCAAACCGAAGATCTCCATAACCCAGAATAGCTGCAACATGATCATTCCCAAAACGTATAGTCCCCATGAACTGCCACACAAAATTGATCAGCAGCTTCAGATTCCCGGTCATGTGCTTGGAGCAACCCGAGTCGACGATCCAAAGACAGATTTCAATGACCTGAGAAGAACAGAAGAATTTGTATATGGAAACCGTGTAACATTTGGTTCCAAGGGGTTAGATGTAACAGGTGACTCACACTTAGAATTGGTTTCCTTAGATGCATTGGGAACTATTTCTACTGTGCCATTCTTAGGTGTGAACATTCTACCCGTTGGTTTCCATGCACAAAACTTAGAGTGATCCTTAGGCAATAGGCTGTTAGTGGTTATCCTAGCTTTTTCAATAAGTCTTCGAATATATCTAGACTTAGCCTTAGTTACAAAAGGACCCTTTTTCTGTTCTGGCATATCATTCTTTTTCACATTAGTGGAAACATTATCATCACAAGCATTTACAGACAAAGATACCTTTTGCATTAAACAATCAGAATCATTACATGCATTAGAAACAGGAGTCTTATCATTACAACTAGAGGATACATGTTTCTTCTTGGGAAGCGGTAAATTCCTAGGGTGTTCTTCTACTTTCTTGCATGCACTCTCAGAAACAGACGAGACACTAGGTTTCTTGTTATTGCTCCTAGACTGTCTTTTGCTCCTAGAGTTGCTTTCTAATCCTGTAGAAGGTAAGGCACACTCATTAGAATTTATGTTGTTGTCCTGATATGTTGTTTTAGCAGTCCTAATCTCGTTTGGATTATCTTTAATACTTTTGTCTATCGCCCTATATGTTTTAGATGTAGAGGCAGACGCAGTAGTGGGACTAATCCTATAAAGGCCAGGTGCTATTACATTAGTGTTCTTGTCAACAGCTTTCCCTTTTTGTTTCTCATTAGGCAAGGGGGTTAATGGTGCAATACCCGTAGTTTCCTCACCCTGCCCTTTTTGACTTGCAATCTGAGACTTCAAAAGATTTATTTGATCTTGCATGTTTTTGTAAGAATGCTCATACGACAGTTTGTCATACTTGCATTCTTCCTTTTTCGTATCAAGTTGTTTAAAATATGTGCAATTTTGTTTTTCAAGCTTCAAAAGTGCCTTTTCATATTTTTCAGCAATTTGAGAAGTCTCAGCTCGAAGTGTTTCATCATCCTCCACAGAATATGTTTGGAAAATAATAGACATGATATCGGTCGATAGAGATTCGAAAGAGAGAGAGTCATTTTGTTGTTCCAAAACTTTTATGTGTTCCAAGTATTCATTGGCTTCATTCACTAAGGATTTGTGGTCCTTAACAAATGCTGCTGATTCTTTCAAAAGATTATTTCCACATTTTGAACAACCGCATAGATTGCAGAAATGTGTGGATTAATTTCCGATTCAAAAATCTCTTTAATTTCATCCTGAACACCTGAAAACCATTCAAATTTTTGACTGTTTGTTTTGGAAGCCACAATACTTTGAAGTGTTTCAATTCTCTGTTTAAGATCCACCAAATATAGTCTAGCTGCACTTGTATCAAAAGTGTTTTTAGATGCCATTTATTGAATGTTAGACAGATGAATTGAGACAGCTTTTTGTCTTGTGAAAACCACTGGTTTTTGAAAAAACAGAGGTGACTCCTTTTTAACAAGATGAACCCCAGCAAGTTTGTCAACTTCATTATAGTTAATAGGTTTTATTTCTGTGTTCAATTGTCTCATTTTCTTTCTACTCTTTTCTGAAAGCTCAATCGTTTCATCAGAATCATGAACCGAAGGAGGGTCATGAATAGCATTTGTTAAATTACCATTAAAAAGCACATTCTGTTCTTTCTGAGCTTTCTTGAGAATATAAGGGTTTTCATAACCGATAGCCACCTTTTTTAATGTATGTAAAATCGGGTTTGGATCGTTTATTAACAAGTTAACTATTTGTGCAGATTGACCCATTTTTACAAGTAAATCTTCCAACTTTGCAATGGTTTCCTTTTTGTCAGTGATCTCTTTTTGAAGATCTTTTTCACGTTTTGAAAACCTTTCATTCAACTCATTCTTTTCTTTTTCAAGATTGGAATAAGTTGTTTTTTGTTTTGAAAGCTGGTTGGTTAGTTCAAAAATGTCATTGTTAAGAGATTTGATTTGCAAATTCAAATTAACATCGAGAGTGTCAAATTTTATTTGCAAACGTTTCTCTCTTAACTCAGAATCTCTTAAGCTAACCTCAAGTTCTGACTGTTTTTTGTTATGAAAATCATAAGCTCTTGCATTCACCTTATAACTCTCAAGCTCAGCGGTCAATTTTTCATTCGTGGCCTTAACCTCGCGATTGACCGTTTTAACTTTCTCAATTTCAATACTACAATTATGCAATAATGATTCAAACATAGCACGTGTTTCCTCATCATTAGTAGTATGCTGTGACTCGAAGTCTTCACTAGGATCCATATCTGAAGTTACCAAATTAGTATTGCTACAACTTGGTTCGTCCATATATGTGTCGTAAATGAGATTAGGAGTCGCAGGATGCTGTTCATTTTGAGGTGACATATCAAACATTTCATTATTGTGACATGTAACATATGGTTGTACCTCAGAAACCGCATTAGTGTCAAAAGCAGGAGGTGCTTCAGAGTCTGTGTCGTACTTTGCCTCCTGGAGATTAGCCATAAAAATGCAGTTTGCATCGATGTCTTCAAGATCTTCTGAAGCATCCATAATAGCCATGAAGTCATTCTCTTCTGCACTTAACTGAAGCCCAGCCGTTTCCTTGTTTGCCAACATTAATGCTTTCTGCAAGTAAGCTGGATCCCTCTTATTCGGCTTGTCTGGACAGTTCCTAGCCATATGACCAATACCCTGACAGTTGAAGCACTTCATCACATTACCCTGATTCCTATTTCCAGCTCCCTGAGCAACATTCCCAAACTGATTCTCAGCATTCTGTACCCTTTGATTACCAACAGCATTACCCATCTGATTCCCTGCAAACTGACCCATCTGATTACCAACATACTGCCCTGCATTCTGATTTCCCATCTGATATCTTGGAGCATATCCCTGCTGATTCCCATATCCCCCAACCATCTGACCTTGTTGTCCCATGTTGAAACTCGGCTGTGCAATCTGCTTGTTGCGAGTGTTCGATGAGATTCGTTGATTGTTGTTGGTGGGTGTGGAGTAACGTCCTTGGAATGCTTTTGATAGGTAGGCAAAAGCTTGAGTCAAGTCATCAGTTGACTCATCCTGATCATGTTGATCTGGGTGTTGTGGGTATTGTTGTTGTGGGATTACATGTTGTTGTTGTGGGTAGAACGGTGTTTGAGGATTGTATTGTTGTTGCATAACTTGTTGGGATGAAGATGATGATGAAGGTTGTGCATTAACTGTTGCAGGTGTAGGTGTTTGGACTATGAGTGCAAGAGGATCTTGTTGTTTTGCTTGTTTCTCTTGTCTGACTTCATTTGCCTCTGCTTGGTTTTGTTTTAGGAAGTCATAAAGCTGATCATAGTTCATCTTGTGAAGATTTTGTGTCTGGTTGACAATAGTAACATATCATCCCCATTCTTCAGGAAGGTTGTTGATGAACTTGATATTTTGAACAATTGGTTTAGGTGCCAAATTGTTTCTGATCAACTCATTCATTAGAGTACAAAACCGTGTGTAGTAAGATTCAATTTGTTCAGCTGGTGTAGATGTGAACTTCTCCCATTCAGTCAGAAGCTTGTTTTCCAATTCTTGTTTACCAATATATGTACCATAACAAAGTCTTTTGATTCGTTCCCACATTGCATGAGCAGTTTCACAACTGTCTACAGCACAGAATATATCTTGAGGTAACCCAAGTTGGATTAGATGCATTGCCAAGTTATCAGCTTCAATTTGCTTCCAATCATCTGCCGTATAATCCTTTTCTTCTTGGATTTTGTAAGTTGCTTCAACGGGAGGTTCTGAAGTTCGATCTTCAGCTGTAACTTCCGTCCTACGAGGCTTGAATGGACCTTTCTCAATGGAGTTAGCCAAGAGTCTACCTTGTCCATTAGGTTTTGATTTCATATAACGAAGCATACGACTCGTCCATGGAAGGTAACCACCTTTTTCTAACATTGGAGGACGGTTTTCTGAACCTGCGGCATGAATGTCTTGTTGTGTAGTCATCTTTAAGATATGGTATGATAAAGTGGATTGAGGATCGTTTCAACAAAATAGAAGTAGTTGTAGTTGTTGTTGAAGGTTAAACTTGGTTGTTGACGTGAGGCTTTGGTTTGATGTTGATGATCGTTGATGTTGTAAGATATGTAAACGAAGCAAATTAAATAACGTTACGAAACTTGATTCAAGTATAATTAAGACAAAGTAAAAAGTTTACAATTTCGACAAAAGGAAATGTAAATTACAATTTAGATAAACACGACACTTTCTATAGAAATTTCAATTTGACCAAAATTTATACAAATTATGGCAAAATATCAATTTGGATAGAAATATATCTTATTTATATAAATCGGTAATTTATATAAAATCTAACACTCTTATACAAGAGGGTAGATAACCGTTTGTCGAAGTATTTTACACTCTTATACAAGAGTAAGAATACCGAGTTCACTTTCGAGTTGACAAAATTACGTTCGAATCAAATCCTTAAAAGTTATTTAACTTTGAACTTAATTCACACAAGTACAAGGGCCAAAACTGCCAATTCTGGAAGTTCCGAAAGGCTGCTGGAAAGTACAGAGACTAAAAATGCAAATTCTGAAAACTGCCCAAAATCCTTTGTTGTCCGATATCTGAGTCTCTTCTTTGTCCGATATCGCAGTTGGTAAAAGATGTCGGACAGAACTGCGTTAGAGAAGTCTGATGCAACAGCGATAGACCCCAATTGCGATAAGATTTGAACTGCGATAAAAGCTGAATAGCGATAAGTCCTGAATTGCGATAAGAACTTGAACAGCGACAGAAGCACAATTGCGATAGGACCAGAACTGCGATAGGAGCTCAATTGCGACAGATGCTGAATAGCGATAAAACTCCAATTGCGATAAGAAACCCAATTGCGATAATTCGCAGCTTTTTTCCCAAAGGCGATAAAATCACGCTGGACTCTTTGAATGATGATTTTTTGCACTTTTCCCAACTTCTTTGACTTATGAGTCACTTGCCCACTTGCTCTTATCTTGGTAGATATTATTTCTTAAAACTTTTCACCAAGTTGAGCAACTTGTACCAATCACATCAACTTAAACACTGATGAATCAATTAAACTAACCAAAGTATTCCAAAAACATCAAAATATTTTGTTCTCAAAAATATTTCTATCAAGAACACCTAGAACACCAACCAAAATGCAAATTTTTACAGCAATCAAGTGAGGAAAAATCACAAATTCACCAAACCAAGAACAAACAAAACCTTATACAATATTTTGCTATTCGATTTCCGAAGAACACAAACTCACTTCGTGCCCTTTATAGAACACAAACCGAACCAACTAATCTTAACCTTCTACCTTGTTGATAGGCTCATGTATACCACTTGTAGAGACCGAACCACTTCTAGATCATACAAAGTAACACAAACTTGATGACACTCATAAGCATATAAATCAAGAACAAGAGATATGTGGATATTTGCTAGTCTAATGATTATATTCAAAGTGTGAAAATAATACAAAGACTAGAGAGGGTTTCTTTTTCTTTCACACACACACACTCTTTTTCTTTTGTAAATAATGAGGCACATCTTCTGTGAAGAGATGTGTGTGTGTTTATACGCATGCCATCAAACATACATGTGTTTGATGGGCCTTTTTGTTGGACTAACTAGTGGACTATACTTGTATTACACATATACAAGTTATAACTAACAAAGCTAATACATATAGCCCACTAATCTAAACTAAATATTATACTTGACACATTAAATTGTTAGCAAATGACCATCACTTTATATTGACATAAAATGATTGCTAACAGTAATGATTCTGAATCTAAAGTTGAGGGTGAGAGGGGTATGAAGGTATCAATTGCTAAAGCTGTGCAAGGATTGAATCTAAGTGGGAGTAATAAGCTTAAGTTTGTTCCAGTTAGCATGAATGAGGGAGGTAATGCTTTTGTTGATCTTGATCCTGTAGTTGAAGAAGGGAGTAAGTTATGGGAAAGAACTTTGGTTGGATATTTTGTAGGAATACAACTTAGCTATAGGGAAATTATGGGTCATTTAAGAAGAATGTGGAGAGGTTATCAGTTTGAGGATATTATTGTCAATGAGTGCGGCTTGTATTTCATTAAGTTTAAGTCTGAAGATGGTATGTAAACTGTTTTGGAAAACGGGCCATGGCTTGTTGATGGGAAACCTTTATTTATTCAAAAATGGGAGACTGGGATGTGTATGGTTAGACTAGAGCCTACTAAGGCACCTGTTTGGGTCAAAATTATGCATATTCCTTTGGAGGCATGGAATTCTGATGGTATAAGTAGGTTGGCTAGTATGATTGGTATTCCTATCATAATGGATAGGATTACTACATCAATGTGTGACAAAGCTAATGGTAGAGCTAATTTTGCTAGGGTGTTAGTTGAAATTGATACACAAAAAGGGTTAGTGGAAACAATTGAGGTGGGATATAAAAATTTGGGGAAATTCTTGCAATTGAAGGCGGAATGCCATTGGAAGCCTCCAATATGTAGTGTATATAGGGTGTTTGGTCATAATAATGATAAGTGTAGTAAAGTAGTGCAAACTGATACTACTAAGGGGCAAGATAGAGATTGGCTAAATGTGAACACTGCTAGTGCATCAGTTAAGGAGGGTGGAGGAGATGATTGGAAGACTATGGATTCTAGGAAGAATGGGAGAAATACAGGGAATGATAGTGGTGCTAGCACTAACAATAATATGCAGAAAGGGAATATTGGAGAAGCTAATGTACAAGGAGGGTATAGAGGTGAAACTTCTTATAGAAGAGGAGGATTTACTGGAAGGGGAAGAGGTAATATGTATGGTAGAGGTTATAATAGTCAAAGGTTTGATAAGAACAATAACCAATATGTGCCTACAAAAAAGTTAAATGAGGAGAATAGTATGGGTGCAGACAATAAAGCTCATACAGAAAACAGTAAAGGAAATACTTATGGTAAGCCTAGTAGCAGTATAAATGATAAAGGTAAAGGCAAAGTAAATGGTAATGTTGGTGTGGTTGTGGATGGTTTAAAGGAGAATGTTCAAACTAGTAGGGATAAAGGTAAAGGAAAAGTAAATGGTAGTGTTGGTGGGGATGCTGATGGGTTGAAGGAGAATGGTAAAGCTAATAATAATAACAGATTTGCTGTTCTTGATAGTGATTTATGTAATGAGGGTAATGAAGAATGGGATAGTAAGATAAGTAGAATTGATAAAATATGTGGTAAAGGGGAATTTATGAGTGAAGGGGAAAGGAAGAATTGGTCTAAAGATGTTAAGGAATATTATAGAAAGAAAGTGAAGGAAAGCATAATAAGTTTGAATGAGGGGGAAATGAAAAGGAATATTCAGAACCTAGAGAAACAGATTGTTTATAGTAATAGGAATATTACTATGGGATCTAAGATTAAGGCTGATAGTATGGTTAAGGCTATAATGGTGGAGAAATGGATATATGAGAATCATGCTTATGCTAAAGTTTATGATGAAGTATATAGAGATGAATTGGAAAGAATTAGGATTCTGGGTTGGAAGAAGAAACAGGAAGAGATCAAGTTGTTTTATAAAACTAACCAATCTTTCAATCAGTTTGAATTTGAAACTTGGGATGAGGAAAAGTTAGATTTGTATAAAAGTGTGGTGGGAGATGATGTTTATAATAAGTTGATTATACAGTTTGGGGAAGATATTGAAGAAGTAAGTGATGATGAAGTGGCACACGTTACTACTAGGAGTTCTAGTTTCAAAACTCAAGACATAGTAACTAATGTTGCTGATTGTGGTATTGAGCAGGTGCAAAATGATATTGCATCTCAGTCTACTATTAATTAGGTTTATGATTATACAAATTGCTGCCTGGAATGTTAAGGGGATGTGTAGTTCTCTTAAACAAAAGGAGATTAAGAAGTTTATTAGAAGTAATGGGATTAGTTTATGTGTTATTATTGAAACACAACTTAGGAAGAAATTTGTAGAATCAGTGTGTAAGAATGTTTTTAATGGGTGGGATTGGGTTTCTAAGTCTAATTTAAGTAAAAAGGGGTGCAAAATAGCTATAGGATGGGATAGAAATACTTTTAAGGTTAAATTAGTTTCCTACACTGATCAGGTCATGCACTTGTTGGTTAGGAGAGTTATTGATGATGATAGTATGTTTATATCCTTTGTTTATAGGAAGAACAATACAAAGTTTAGGGAGAATCTGTGGAGGGACTTAAGGGATCATAAGCATATTGTGGGCAATACTCCATGGTTGATGCTTGGGGACTTTAATGTTATCCTCAATTTTAGTGAACATTCTAATTCTAGGAAGGCTAGTAGTGAGGGTGTTCAGGATTTTAGAGATTGTGTTAGGAATATGAATATTCAGCTGAAGACTCGGTCACCCCGAGTACTTATTAGCACATCATAGCTCGTAGGATTATCAGTAATATTATTAGTAGATTAGTTATTAATTAGTATTGTGGAGTGGGTCGGGTCTTTACCCTCTGTCAGCTCACTCCACAGCCCGCTAGGGGCATATTATGTAGTAAGTATAAATACCCCTTCCCTTGCAAGGGAAGGGTTGGAACTCTCATTATTTCAAGCTAATACACATAGTGTTTCTCTCACTAGAAGTTCCCACTTTCTCTCTCTAGTTCTTATCTCATTCGATCCATATCTCTACCCCAAACAAGTGTTTCTTGCATTGTGAATACCCTACAATTGGTATCAAGAGCCATGGTTAGGTCCATGAGAGTTGGTATTCACGGATTTACTTAGTTTTTGGGGTTATTTAGTTCGAATAGATAAGTAACAAAAAATTTCATTTTGTGCCTTGTTTAGTGATTAGAAGTTGTTATACCTTGTACTTTCTAGATTAGGAACAGTATAAGAGTAGTATTTGGTGCTTGAATTCACAGATTTAAGACTTGTGTGGTGATTTTGGGTGATTCGTTGGTGTTTATTCAAGTGTTCTTCGCTGCGGTTTGTGTGCTTTGGACAAGTTCTTGGACGCGGTTTGTGTCATTTCGAAGACGCGGTTTGTCTTATTACTAGTTTAGGCAAAAGGACAAAAAGCATTGAAAGCGACGTGTTTGGCAGTTTGTGTCTACGCGGTTTGTCTCTGAGGCGTGTATGCGGTTTGTGTTTACGCGGTTTGTCTCTGCAGCGTGTATTCGGTTTGTGTCTAAGCGGTTTGTCTCTGAGGAGTGTATTTGGTTTGTGTCTACGTGGTTTGTCTCTGAGGCGTGTATGCGGTTTGTGTCTACGCGGTTTGTCTCTGCAGCGTGTATTCGGTTTGTGTCTACGCGGTTTGTCTCTGAGGAGTGTATTCGGTTTGTGTCTACGCGGTTTGTCTCTGAAGAGTGTATGCGGTTTGTGTCTACGCGGTTTGTCTCTGCGGTGTGTATGCGGTTTGTCTAGACTGTTTGTCTGTGCTGTTTATCCACGCGGTTTGTCTCTCAGGCGTGTATGCGGTTTGTGTCTTGGTGATTTTAGAAATTCCCGCGAAGGATTCGATTTCTCGGTTAAATCACAAGATCTGTAAAATCCCGTAGTTACTATGGCTACCACATCAAGCACATCATCAGAAGATATTCAAGCAGCAGGATCTGACACTCGTCCACCTATGCTAGATAGGACGGATTATGAGTCTTGGGCACAACGGATAAGACTTTACTGCTTGGGAAAAGATAATGGAGTTAACATTCTTAAGTCAATTGACGAAGGACCTTATCAGATGGGTACCACCAGAGACGTTGTTACAACTGGTGAAGATGGGACTGTAACTTGGGGCATCGACAGACCTAGAAACTACAATGATCTTAATGAAGAAGAAAAGAAGAGGTATGATGCTGACATTAGAGCTTCAAACATTGTCATTTAAGGTCTACCAAAGGATGTATACAAGCTCATCAATTTCAACACTGAAGCCAAAGCTGTGTGGGACAATGTTAAAATGTTGTTGGCAGAGTCAGAACTCACAAAGGAAGATCGTGAGTCACAACTGTATGATGAGTTCGAGCATTTCAAAATGAACCCAGGAGAGAATATCACAGACTACTATGTGAGATTTCATAAGTTGGTGAATGATATGAGGATGATCAGAATGACTATGCCCAATATCCAACTAAACTCAAAGTTTGTGAACAACGTCACTCCTGAATGGGACAGATTTGTTACTGCTGTCAAACTCAACAAAGGTTTAAGGGATACCAACTATGAACAGCTGTATGCCTATCTGCAACAACATGAGAAGCATGCTATCTACGATCGGGTGCTGAGAGAAAAGTTAAATCCTTCAACTACAAATGATCTACTGGCGTTCATGACAAATGTTCTACCAACAACCCAATCATCATCCAACCCAAGCTATCATCAACTTCACTCACAAGTACCTGCTATGAGTTCTCAACTTGACTCAGGCTACTCTCAGACCAACAAAATGATTGACAACCTCACCAATCAAGTATCATTACTGGTTCAACAGTTTCAAGCATCACTCCCTCAGACCAACAATCAGTTAAGGAATTCATCCAACCCACGCAATCTAGCAATGGTGGAGGATGGGAAAATTGTGGTTCAGAATGTGCAAGGGAGAGCTGGAAGAAACATGGGTCGAGGTTATGTGCAGAATAGAGCAGGGAATGCCAATCAGGGTCAAGGGAAACAGATCAAGTGTTATAATTGTGGGGGGCTTGGACACATTGCTAGAAACTGCAATCAACCTAAACGTCCTCAGAACTCAGATTACTTCAAAGACAAGATGCTGTTAATGCAAGCTCAAGAGAATGGAGCTGTATTGGATGAGGAAGAGTTATTGTTCTTGGCAGGAGATGGGGGAAATACTTTTGACGAAGATGTGGATGAGCAACCAGTTCAGGATCTAGCACTTAATGATCCTAACATCTTTAAGGCAGATGACTGTGATGCATTTGACTCTGATGTAGATGATGAACCTACGGCTCAAACAATCTTCATGGCTAACTTGTCTTCCCTGGTCTCATCTCCCCGTCAAGCTGGTCCTTCTAATGCATCCGTGATATCTGAGGTACTAAAAATTTATGACACATATAATATAGTCGAGGGACAAAAGAATCCCAAAGAAGTACATCAGGCAGATGTTTCTGACACAAGTAATGTTGACAAGGAAAATAGCAATATTATTTCATATGAACAGTATTTGAATCACAACAACTCGCCTGATGTACCAAATGGTGAATCTTTTGTCAATAATGATGTTTGTGTTATAAGTAATGTATGTGCCTTAGATAATGCGTGTAATATAGATAATGCATGTGAGTGCCATGAGAACAAATTGCCTGTTCCTGATGATAACTTGATCACTAGACTAAACATTTATAAAGAACAAGTGGCTATGTATGAACAGCGTGCTAAGTTTGAGCTTAATGAACGTGAGCAGAAATTAGAAGGTCAAATGAGTACACTTATTAAAGAGTCTAGAGTAAGAGAAGAAACATTAAAATTAGAGTTGAGTTCTTTGAAAAGTCAGCTAGAACAGTCTGTCAAACAAAAACAGGAAGTACAAAAGTGTATAACTACACTTAAGCTAGAATTCAAAGAAAAAGAAACAACACTTTTAAATGATTTCTCTAGACTCAAGACGTTAAAAAATAAGCTTGAAGATAAGTTGTACACACAAGATCAAACTATACAAACTGCTCAAATGATTCATAAGCACAGAAAGTTGAGTGATAAGCATAGTAAAATCATGATTGGTGAACCCAAGTCAACCATCCTTAGGGACATGAAAGTAGTTCAACCAGCCCTATATGATGGTAATGTGATGCTTATGCCTATTCATGACCCACCTGAGCATATCTACACCAACGAAGAGGATGAGATAAGTGATAGAACAAGGGAAAAAATGAGTGAGAAAATGAGGGATCCCGAGTGCATAGCCAGACGAATAATAATCAAACCCCATGACTATAGTGAGGAAAATCGTTTGACTGTGTTTGCTCCTCAAAAGAAGTTAACACCTGAACAGATATTCTGGAAACAAGATAATGAAAAACTTAAGGCCAACACCCCCCTCATTAGAAAAGTTGCGTCCATAACGGTGTATCCTCCCAATACACCTAGGAATTTGGTGCCTTTGTCTCTTCCCACTGAATGCAAAACCTTTATTAGCTTATATGTGCTTTGGCAACTGTTTGCTGATTTCGATAAAACATGTAAGAAGAGAATCACACCCACCGGCATTACTGAGGGGGAAAGGTGTTTTGAACATGCAAAAAGGTGTTACTTAACTGAGGTCATGCCATTCTTTAAACTACTTAAAGAACACTTTGAAGGGTTGCAAACTGCCCTTAAAGCCGAAATAAAAGAAATGGAAGTAGTGTTTAAAGACATGGAAAATGAGGTGAATGAATATGCAATAGAACTTAAGAGTCGTGAGATTGAAAGAAAAAACATACTCATTACTAATGACAACTTGATTGCTAAATGTATTGCACAAGATGTATTTTACACTGCTACTGATTCTGCATTGTCTGCTTGTCAATTTAATGAGTATGCTATTGCGTTAAATGTCACCCAGAATCGTGTTGTTGAGCTTGAGGGGGAGAATTTAAAATTGCTTGAAAAAATTCAAAATGATGACCATGATAATATGGTTAAACGTTTTTCAAAATTAGAAGTTGATTATCTTAATTTGCAATTGGAACATCAACATTTAAATGAAAAACATAAAATATCAAATGACAAGACATCCTTGGATGCTCCTAAATTTGATACTTATTTTGAATTAAGCAAACGAGATGAGACAATTCAAGCTCACACGAACACGATTCGACTGCTGAGGGCCCAAATTGCCCAATTAAAATCCAACAAGTGTGAAGTGTATGGCACCAATAAACCTTCGTCTTCAGATTCTCATAATTTTCAATATCAAAACACCATAAATAAGTTACATTATGAAAATGAGTGTTATCGAGAAGAAAATTCAAAGGTCAAACAACATTTCAAAGTGTTATATGATTCTATTAAAGTTACAAGAAGCAATCACAATGATCAAATAACCTCTTTGACAAATGAAATTGAGAATCTTAAGGCTCGGGTGAAAGGTAAAATGCCATGCACCACTTGTAATTGTGATGCACCAAAGGCTACTGCTAGTAAAAAGTATTATGTTGATGTTGGGCGTATTCCATTTAACCTTAGAAATAATAGCTTTGCCCATCAAACATATCTAGATCAGCTTAGAGAGGGACTTAACACACTTCGTGAGGTAGTTGAAGAGGATAGGACTGAAAAGCCACTTGATAGGGCAGTTGTCTATGCCTGCAAACTCACGAAAAGGATTCAGGAAAACTTAGAATATGCCATAGGCTCACTTCCTAAGTTTAGCAGCCATAGAGATAGATTTGTTGCATCATCATCCACTGTTGAGAACAAGCATGTAGCCTTTGATCTACCACCTAAAACATCAGAACCCAACACATCATTATCAGGAAGGCATGTGACAGAAAAACAAACTAATGTTCCCTTCGATGCTTCTACAGGAGTAAAAAGTGACACCCAAGCTAGCGGGTCAAGGTCTAGAGGAAATGCAAGAAAGGATAGGACTGCTCCAGCTAAGAATGATCACTTGAAAAAAGTAGAAGCCCAACCTAGGAACAATAAGTTTGCAATGAGTAGGATGAATCGTGTTGATTCTAGTATCAAAAGTACTGTAATTAATTCAAATTCTAATGCTATCTGTAAAACATGCGACAATTGTTTAATTTCTGCTAATCATGATGAGTGTGTTGTGTCTTTCTTGATGTCTTCTGCTTCACCCCATGTTAAGAATGTTAGGATAACTGAAACATGCAAGAAAGTTTGGAAAGCAACGGGAAAAACATTTGCTAGCGTAGGCTATCAATGGAGACCCACTGGAAGGAAATTCAATTTAGGAAAACAGGGCACATTACCTAAAATGAATAAGCATAAAGTTGTGAAATTTAAGGAATGGAGACCCACTGGAAGGAAATTCAATTTAGGAAAACAGTGCTCATTACCTAAAATGAATAAGCATAAAATTGTGAAGGTTAAGGAATGGAGACCAACTGGTAGAATATTGCCTTTAGGGTCACAATGCCTTCCACATAGGTCTTGTCCTGCCTCCAGTTCTGTCTCCACTGTAAAGACAGTAGCATCTGCGAACTCTGTGGTTCCAGAATATGTGTGTGCTGACCAAACGGACCCCAATTGCACGTGGAGATCCACATTTTTCAGTTATCCATTGTTGTCTGGTTTCAAATGCAGGTCGTACAAATCGTCCTGTGGTATTTGGACTCAGGCTGCTCAAAACATATGACTGGGGATCGCTCTCGGCTCAAGAACTTCGTGAAAAAGTTTATCGGGACAGTTAGATTTGGGAACGACCACTTTGGTGCAATTATGGGTTATGGAGATTATGTGTTCGGTGACTGTGTGATCTCAAGGGTATATTATGTGGAAGGATTAGGGCACAATCTGTTTTCTGTGGGCCAATTTTGTGATTCAGATCTGGAAGTGGCTTTCAGAAAACATACATGTTTCGTTAGAGAATTGGATGGTATAGATCTCCTCAAGGGCAGTCGGGGCACCAATCTATACACCATATCGATTGAAGAGATGTTGAAGTCCTCTCCCATATGCTTGCTTTCTAAAGCCTCTAAAACAAAATCATGGCTGTGGCATCGTCGTTTGAACCACTTGAACTTCGGTACCATAAATAATCTTTCCCGTAAAGATCTTGTTAGAGGGATGCCCAGACTAAAATATGAGAAAGATCATCTCTGCTCTGCATGTCAACTGGGCAAAAGCAAGAAACAAACCCACAAGCCTAAAACCATTAACACCAACTTGGAAGTTCTTCATACCCTCCACATGGACTTGTGCGGTCCAATGAGAATACAAACCATAAATGGTAAAAAGTATGTTCTGGTGATAGTAGATGATTATTCTCGGTTCACATGGGTAAAGTTCTTGAGAACCAAGGATGAAACTCCAGAGGTTATCATTAAACTGATAAAACAGCTGCAAGTAAGGCTTGATAAAACTGTCAGAATCATCCGCACTGATAATGGTACTGAGTTTGTTAACCAACAACCCCGTAATTTCTATGAAAATATTGGCATCACGCATCAGAAAAGTATCCCTCGCACTCCTCAACAGAACAGAGTTGTTGAACGAAGGAACCGTACTCTGGTGGAAGCTGCAAGAACCATGCTTATATTTTCAAAGGCACCGATGTTTCTCTGGGCAGAGGCTATAGCAACAGCTTGTTTTACCCAAAACCGATCTCTAATTCATCATGTTCATGAAAAGACTCCCTACGAGTTAATTCATAACAAGAAACCAGATCTTTCCTTTCTCCGTATGTTTGGCGCACTTTGCTATCCTACTAATGATAGTCAAGACTTGGGAAAGTTAAGGGCTAAAGCAGACGTAGGTATTTTTGTTGGATATGCGCCAGACAGTAAAGGGTATAGAATCTATAATAAGAGAACCCGTAAAATCATGGAAACCATTCATGTCACGTTCGATGAGTTGAGTGAGCAACTTGCTTCAGGACAAATTAGTTCTGGACCCGATCTTAAACTTTTGACACCTGGACCCATTAGTTCAGGACTTGTACAGAATTCCACGCCTGCGGATTCTTTTGTACCACCTGCATGTGAGGAGTTGAAGAAGTTATTTGATCCTATGTTTGATGAATACTTTAAGACATCGAATGAAACCATCCCAAGTGAACCAGTGGTACTTCCTATGGTAGAGGCTCAAGCTCCGCAAGGCACAGAAAACCCAACAGCTTCAGTATCAGTCAGTCTCAATGCTCCAGCTGCCAGTCAATCGCCTTCATCATCAAATACTCAATCCTCTCCAGTACTACAAGAACCTGCAGATAACCATTCTTTGGAAGTTAATCCTTTTGCTCCTGCTGATGAGGTTCCTTTTGAAAACATATTTTCTCTTGAACATTCATCAGACACACCCTCTCTTGAAGAACATAGCACTGCTACATCGGTTCAAAACCCTCAACCTCACGACCATCTCAGAAAATGGACCGGTGATCATCCAATCGACAACATCATAGGCAATCCCTCACGTCCTGTATCCACACGTAATCAACTAGCCACTGATGCACTATGGTGCTTTTTCAATTTTGTACTGTCCAAAGTCGAACCAAAAGATGCCAAAGAAGAAATGACTAAAGATTGCTGGTTCCAGGCTATGCAGGATGAAATCCATGAATTTGATCGACTTGAAGTATGGGAATTAGTGCCTCCTCCAGAACTTGCAATGATCATAGCTTTAAAATGGATCTTCAAAGTGAAACTTGATGAGCATGGTGATGTGTTAAAGAACAAGGCACGGCTAGTTGTAAAAGGGTTCAGACAAGAAGAGGGAATTGATTTTGAAGAATCGTTTGCTCCGGTTGCTAGAATTGAAGCCATAAGAATCTTCCTTGCAAATGCTGCTAGTCGGAATATGATAGTCTACCAGATGGATGTCAAAACGGCTTTCTTGAATGGAGACTTAAAGGAAGAAGTTTATGTGAGCCAACCCGAAGGATTCGTGGATGCTGAAAATCCTACTCATGTTTACCGCTTGAAGAAGGCTCTTTATGGGTTGAAGCAGGCGCCAAGGGCATGGTACGATACATTGTCCAAGTTCCTTCTTGTGAACGGGTTCTCCAAGGGTGTTGTTGATCCCACACTATTCACCAGGAAGTCCAGAAAACATCTACTACTTGTTCAAATTTATGTAGATGATATTATCTTTGCTTCAACAGATCCTAGTGAATGTGATAGTTTTTCAAAGGAGATGAATTCCAAGTTCCAAATGTCCATGATGGGACAAATGTCATTCTTCTTAGGATTACAAGTTTCTCAAAGTCCCGGAGGCATATTCATTAATCAATCCAAATACGCCAACGAGATCTTGAAAAAGTTTGGATTCTATTCAAGTGAACCTGTTGACACTCCCATGGTTGATAGAACAAAGCTGGATGAAGATCCTTCAGGGATTCCAGTGGATATAACAATGTATCGAAGCATGATTGGATCTTTGGTGTACATCACGGCTAGCAGGCCAGATCTTCTGTTTGCTGTGTGTATGTGTGCTCGGTATCAATCCAGGCCAACCAAGAAGCATGTTGAAGCAGTGAAAAGGATCTTCCGATATCTTCAAGGCACAGTTCATATGGGTCTCTGGTATCCTAAGGACACAGCAATGGAGTTAACGGCTTATGCGGATGCTGATCATGCGGGATGTCAAGACACTCGTCGCAGTACTTCAGGAGGAGCTCAATTTTTAGGGGAAAAGTTGGTTAGTTGGTCTTCTAAGAAGCAGATGAGTACTTCCATATCATCTACTGAAGCTGAGTACATTGCCATGTCTGCTTGCTGTGCACAAATCCTTTGGATGCGATCACAACTTTCGGACTATGGACTCTCATACAACAAAATTCCCCTATATTGTGACAACAAAAGCGCCATTGCTCTTTGTTGTAACAATGTTCAGCACTCCAGGTCAAAACACATCGCCATCAGGCATCACTTCATCAGGGAACAGGTGGAAAAAGGAATTGTGGAACTATACTTCGTGAGGACAGAGTTTCAGTTAGCTGACATCTTCACCAAGGCCCTCCCAAGAGAAAGGTTTCAGTTTATTCTCCCACGCCTTGGCATGAAGAGCATGACACCTGAAACCCTCAAGTGTCTTCAGGAAGAAAAGGAGGAGTAAAGGATTGTCTTCTTATATCCTTGTACATAGTTGTATATATCTTAAATCAAAAAGAAAATACAAAAATATAAAACCTATAAAAACCATAAAAATCGAAAAATCAAAAAATACCAAAAATAGCCCTACCTAGGCATGTCTTCTGTTTATCGATAACATTTACGGATCTAGAAATGTCATTCAACAATGACACGGATCTTTAAATGAAGCTCGAGCAGAAGTTATACTAATCAGTTAAAACATGTCTTAATGGCTTGCAGTTACTTCATACAGCAACCCGCGATACACTCTGGGGAAAGCACGTCGCCAAAAAGACGGCTGTTCCTCCAACTGGGTGATGTTCACCTGGGCATGGATTACTTCATATCCATGTTTCACCGACTTGATGTACGTTTCAGTGCGTCATTTCGTGTATAAGAAGAGAAGTCTTCTTTACATCAGACTCTTTATTTTGTTTGATTCTTCAAGAGAGTCTTGATGTTACACAAGGTGGTAAATTGAATTAAATTTTCACAAATACCCGTCGCTCAATTGAATGACTACAGCTCTTTAAATGGAAAACGGGTCATTAATTGAGGGGGAGCATATTTGTTCAAATTTCTGACACCTTGCCAAATTTGTGCAACATCAGCAGTGACACTCTCTCGTTGTTTCACGGGGAGCATAGTATGCTCCAAAATCAGAATACATTTAAACCTGACCACATTTTCTCCTAAATTTTCTAAACTTATTTAAATCACTTGGGATCACAAATCTCAAATGGTTTGAAATTTTTGATCGGGGGAGAGAATGTGATTTAAATATGAAATTCTGATAAAATGTGATGATTTGGAAGTTAATGTAAGCTCTCCCGTATGTGCTAAACTGCTTTGTATATCAATGCACATATTGAGGGGGAGCAAAATGTTTTGGTCATAAAAGCAAGCTCTTCCATATGTGCTAAAATCTTTCGTATATCGATGCACATATTGAGGGGGAGCAAATGGTTTTTAACAAAACATAAAGGATTTGGGCATCTCACGTGAGCAAGGCTCAGACTTCACCAATGAATTGACGAAATTTGAACTGTCATCAATCGAAAGGATACGTCTTGGCCGGGTAATAATTTCAAGCTGGTCTAACCAGTGATGTAAGCGTGTCTCGAAAAAGATGTATCTGAGTAGAGAGTACCATTTCGAGAAACTTTCTGTGGACTTGACCAGGCCGGGTAATAATTTCAAGCTAGTCTAACTAGTGATGTAAGCGTGTCTCGAATCGGTCATGTTCACTGAAAGTGGATCAATTCAAAAAGTGCGAGCTCTACCTAACATGTGCAAATTTATAAAACTATCACTCGAGCACATGTTGAGGGGGAGCATTTGAAAAATATAAAACTCTCAAGTGTTTGCAAAAATGTGTGTCAAAATCATGAACACTTTGAGAGATTTTTCAAAGATTTGGTTTGGCAATCGTGGATGAATACTAAAGACCGGCCATTTTAATTAACGCATGGAGTTATAAGGATGGTTAGGTTAGGTTCAAGTTCCCACGATCCCGCCAGAGCCGGAGGGATCTACCCAGGGACAGTCCACTAGTTAGTGTAGAAGTCCTTAGGTATGATTAAAAAGGAGAAATGTGTATAAGGGAAGAGTGCCGACTGAGATGGAGCTAACACTGGAATGAACCCAACAAGGTGTTAGTTATGAAGTCTCGGTAAGCACTGAAGGGGTTGAAGAATGAAAAAGAATTGTAAAGATAAAGGGTGAAAAGAAATAGCCCTCCTTACAATCTTAGGCAGAAACCGGGTCAATTCATATGCTGTCAGAATCACTTAGTTGATTGCTGACATTGAAGACAAAGTATCATGGACCCAGTGATACACTGCACAACCCTCCCCAGCCACTCAAGGTCCCTCAAAGGATTCTTGTTTCAATTGTCACAGAGTTCAATACATTTCTATCGTCTCTCTCACTCCGAGTTAGATGATATTGAAAAGGTGGCATTCCTCTCCAGCCTCCGATCACCAAATCAAAACGCACAATAGAGTCTAGAGCCACGAGATTCATAATAAGATCTCATAGGAACACGGATTATTTCTACACTGGTTGTTCATCATTAAGGACACCAGTTGTAAACTTATGAGTCGTACGCAGATCTTTGCAATCTGCCAGAACATTCATGAGAGACTTTACAAATGTAATTCTCAATGATTAAATGGAAATTCCTGCCAGGGTCAACATCAAGCAGCCTTGAAAGCAGGTCACTTCGGTAATTCCTTATGGATTACGCTTAGTGGTCATGACAGTATCAGACGGTCTACAGTCGTGGAGTGATCTCCAGCGACTCACCTAATCGTTGATTTACTACAGTAAAATCTTAAAAAGCCCTCTGTGGGTTTTTGATTAGGAACGGTCTTGGTAAGGATTAGAGAGAGTTTTCACACTATGCTGTTGACTATCTCGAAGTCCAAACTTGTAAGTACTGGTCGAATTATTGCTAACTGTCGTATGCAGGAATTTTTGGCGGTTGTAGTAGTGGAATGCTGTAGCTGGTTGCTGTTGTAGCTGGTTGCAGAAAAGTTACCAATCCATCACCACATGTTCACTCTACTACATCATCATCAAAGAAGTCATGATCAACCAAAAGACCTTCAACACAGCTTCTGCTAACTCTGATGCTGAAGATCATGACCCTGATTAGTGTGAGCATGTCGGCTCTAAGTATATTTCATCACATGGAGACCTACTACTGAATGATGACTTGGAGACTCAAGTGGGATGATACTTTCAAAGATTACTCAAAGGTCATCCAAGATAAAAGAGAAGTCATCTGAAGATCACGGATGTTTGCACAACGATCTATGAAATTGAAGAATCAATGGTTACGAGCTATGAAGTCAAGATCCAAGGAAGAAGTGCTGAAATTCTGAACATTACTTCTGGGGTGACCTCCCTTAGGGGGAGATTGTTAGGAATATGAATATTCAGCTGAAGACTCGGTCACCCCGAGTACTTATTAGCACATCATAGCTCGTAGGATTATCAGTAATATTATTAGTAGATTAGTTATTAATTAGTATTGTGGAGTGGGTCGGGTCTTTACCCTCTGTCATCTCACTCCACAGCCCGCTAGGGGCATATTATGTAGTAAGTATAAATACCCCTTCCCTTGCAAGGGAAGGGTTGGAACTCTCATTATTTCAAGCTAATACACATAGTGTTTCTCTCACTAGAAGTTCCCACTTTCTCTCTCTAGTTCTTATCTCATTCGATCCATATCTCTACCCCAAACAAGTGTTTCTTGCATTGTGAATACCCTACATATTGTGTGGAAGATATAGGCATGGAAGATATTAAAATGAGTGGTCTTTACTATACATGGATTCAAAAGATGAAAAATCCTGAGTTAGGTATTTTAAAGAAGCTTGATAGAGCTATGGGTAATGGGTAGTTACTGAACAAATTCCCTTTATGTCATACTAATTTCCTTCCTTATGGGATTTCTGATCATACTCCTATTCTTGTTTCTTATTCTGATGGATATGATAGGAGTAGGAAATCTTTTAGGTTTCTGAATTACTTAACTGCCAAAAAAGAATTTCTTCCTTTATTAAAAGAGAAGTGGTCAGAACCTATAAATGTATATGCTATGTATGTTCTTGTCAAAAGAATGAAGTTAATGAAGAAGCATTTAAGAGATCTAAATAAGGCTAATGGGGATGTTTTTGATAAAGTTAAAAGTCTCAAAATTGAACTTGATAGAGTTCAGTGTAGCCTTGATAAAGATCCATCAAATGTTGTCTTAAGGGAAGAAGAGATGGTATATTATGCAGCTTATAAGAAGGCTTTAGAAGATGAGGAGCAGTTATTGTTGCAAAAAACTAAAGTGCAATGGTTGAAGGATGGGGATCAGAATAGTGCTTATTTTCATGATGCTATTAAGGGAAGAAGGAGTAGGAATAGGATTGATATGGTTTATGATGAGAAGGGTAATTGTTTTAGAGGGAATGATGTGGCTAATCAATTTGTTAATCATTTTCAGGGCTTTCTTGGTGCTAGTGATGGTGTATATCCTGTTGAAGAGCCTGAAAGTCTTTTCATTTCAAAGTTATCTGTTGATATGGAAGTGGAAATGATTAAACCAGTTGATGATTGTGAGATTAAGGAAGCTTTGTTCAATATTGATGATAACAAAGCTGCAGGTCCTGATGGATATTCATCAAAGTTCTTTAAAGCTGGATGGACAGTTGTAGGAGATGATATTATTGCAGCTGTTAAGGAATTCTTTAGGTCAGGTAAGATTCTCAGTGAAATTAATAATACTCTTATTGCACTTGTTCCTAAGAATAGTACTCCTCTTAAAGTCTCTGACTATAGACCTATTGCATGTTGTAATGTGGTATATAAGGTGATTAGTAAGATTATTACTAATAGGATTAAACCTGGTCTAAATAAACTGGTTGATGTGAATCAATCAGCTTTCATTCCTGGGAGACAAATTAGTGATAATATTTTACTAGCTCAGGAATTTATGAGAGGGTACACTTAGAGTAGTGGAGTTAGTAAATGTGCTTTTAAGATTGATATTATGAAAGCCTATGATACTATGAATTGGCAGTTTTTGGAATGGACTCTTAAGCAGTTTGGGTTTCATAATGTTATGGTGCATTGGATTATGTTGTTTGTTACTACTGCTTCATTTTCTATTTGCATTAATGGTGAGATTAAAGGTTTCTTTAGATCTGGGAGGGGATTGAGACAAGGTGACCCTGTTTCCCCTTATCTATTTACTCTTGTTATGGAAGTATTAACTCTTATGGTTAAGAGACAAGTTAGAAAGGAGGAGAAATTTAAATTTCATGCCCATTGTAAGGAGCTTGAGTTAGTGAGTCTTTGTTTTGCTGATGATTTGTTACTTTTGTGTCATGGAGATGTCATGTCTGCCTCTGTGCTAAGAAGGGGATTGGATGAATTTACATTGAATTCAGGATTATACCCAAGCCCTAGTAAATGTAATAGCTTCTTTGGTTATGTCCCTGATAACATTAAGGCTGAGATAATGATTGTGATGCCTTTTAGTGAAGGGTCATTGCCTTTTAGGTATTTGGGAGTTCCTATGATATCTAAGAGACTGACAAAGAATGATTGTGGGGGTCTTATTGAAGTTATGATGAAAAGGTTGGGAGATTGGAAGAATAGGAATTTATCCTTTGCTGGAAGATTACAATTAATTGCATCTATTTTTTCATCTTTACAAGTTTATTGGGCTTCCATTTTCATGATTCCTATGTCTGTTTGTGAGAAGATTGAAAAGATGAGTAAGAATTTTTTGTGGGCTAGGGGTGAGTCAGTTAAAGGCTTAGCTAGTGTCTCATGGAAAGATGTTTGTAAACCTAAAAGTCAGGGAGGTCTAGGTTTAAAATCTATGCATACATGGAATGAAGCACTGATGACTAAGCACTTGTGGAATATTATAAGTAATAAAGAGTCTAGTTTGGTGAAGTGGGTTAATGTTCATATTTTGAAGGGTAGGAGTATATGGAGTATTGAAGTTAATTCTAATGCTTCATGGTGTTGGAAACAGCTTATGCAGTTAAGGAGTAAGATTGATAAGTTTATTCAGGTTAGGATAGGAAATGGTAAGAGATGTAACATTTGGTTTGATAAGTGGGATCTGAATGGGCCAATTGTTAAAATTATAAACCAGAGAGTTATTGAGCTGGCTAGGTTGAGTCTTGATACTTGTATTGCTGATATGATTCATAATAATTGCTGGAAATGGCCTTCTGAGTGGGTGGGAAATTTTGATAATGTGGTTAACTTGGCTGTTCCTAGGATTATTGATGATATGGAGGATATGACTGTTTGGGTTAATAAGTAGGGTAGAGATGTTGATTTTAGTGTTAAGGAAGTTTGGAATGCCTTTAGTAATGATGGCCTGATGAACTCAAATAAGTACATTTTATTATCATCATTTATCCTATTTATTTGACTTGTTTTATTATATTATCTATGAGAATTGATACATTAATGTTTACTTTAGTAATTCTCAGGTAAAAACAAGCATTATGTGAAACTTGGCGATTTTGGACTAATTATGGAGCAAAACAAGCAAGATGTCAAAAGCCTACTGAAATCCAGAAGATCAAGCCCGTTCTACTCTAGATACGCCGCAATATACTTCTAACATACGGCGTATCACTATCAAGATTTCACAAGTTACAATCCAAGACAGCTAAAGTACATGCGCCGCATACAAAGATCAAGATACGCCGCATCTGAAGACGGTGTACGAATATTCCTGAATATATTAATCTTGGACCCCACGCGAAGTTAAGTCAATGCGCCGCATCTATCAACTCAATGCGCCGCATCGATCCCTCAGACAGAAACTATAAATACCCCAAGGTCAGAAGAATTTAAGAGACTTTTTGCATAAACCTAGAGCCGAATTCAGACGACCAAGCAGCACAAGACACACCCTAAACGAAGATACAAGAGCTGTAAGAAGGTCCTGCATGTATTCAATTCATTAAGTAGTTTTGGTTTATTGTTTTAGTACACTTTAATTCATCAGGATTGATGGGCTTGTGTCATGTGACTACAGAAAATCACGCACTCCCCTTAATATTCTTTCATATTAATTAAAGTTTATATGTTAATGTCTTTGGTGACTTTTATTAGTGCATTGATAACCTCTGTGTCTAGCTGAGTCTTGCTTGGGTCGCCATGCCCCTTCCTCGCCTATTTGTTTTAGCGTCTCTTAAATAAGTAGGATAGACATAAGTAATCATTAAGGGTTTACTCGCCGATAATATTAGAGCCAACGAGAAAGGTTTAATTATATACACTTCATATAAAACTATCAATAAAACAAGCGACAAGCTACTTAATTATCAGGACAGGTCTTCTTATTGTCTCGAGTATCTATCTGTGTACGTGTGTGCTAATCGCTGATTCGTGCTCATTAATTTAGTTTTCCACTTAATTATAACCAAACCGTGCCAGTCTCTCAGGCTGAACCCCCTTGCGTTAGATTAGGTTGTATAGCTAACTTAGGATATTAAAATACTGATTAGAATAACTAGGTAATACGTTCCACTCTTAGTGATCGACACTCTACTTACCATTATATTCATACTGACCGGGTACGCTGCTCGTTAAGTGTGTGTGTTATTGATAAGTCGGCTAAATATAAATTTAAAACTTGAGTAGGCATTAATACTGCTAAACCGCAACGACATCACGCGCACGCATTAAGTTTTTGGCGCCGCTGCCGGGGAGTGAACTGTTATTATCTGTTAATTTGAATTAGTATTTTAATTAGGTTTTTCTTTTTAGTTATTTTTTAAGATTCTAACCACTAACCCTGTTGAATATTAGATAAATTGCATTCATTGTATAATTTGCATATTTTCTATTTTTGTGTGTTTTTGTTTTCTGTAATTTTTGTTTCTTTTTGTTTGTTTTAATTTTTGTTTTTTCTTTTTTCTATTTTTCTGCATTCTGCTGTCGTTGTATTGTGCTAATACAAACGATACGGCGCATCTGTTTTCATAGATACGGCGTATTGCGTTTAATTTTTATAAAATACAACGCGTTTAATAAATTCGAGTACGACGCATCTTTCCCCAAGATACGCCGTATTCTGTTTTTAATAAGAAATTTTTCTAAACCCTAACGCTATACGACGCATCTGTTTTAACAGATACGGCGTATTTTCTATATAAATTAAAAACAGTTTTTCGAATTATAAAACAGAAGCGACGCATCGATCTTTATCGATACGACGCATCTACTAAATCAAAAATCTTGTATTTTGAAACGTAACGAAAATACGGCGCATTAGCTTTTGTTAATATGACGCATTTAATTTTAATAAATATACTCTATTTTTGATAATTTAGACTTGATACGGCGCATTCTAATTCATAAGCGATGTATCTGTTTTCTGAATAAAAGTCTGATTAAATTTTAACGTAATAAGATACGGCGTATCCAACTTCCTGGATACGGCGCATCGTCTGCAGATATCAGCCATTTTTATTCTTTATATTCGTTTCTAAATCCATTAATTTCTCTTCTAGCAAACATATCCTACTGACGATTTTACCTATGATGACAGGTTTTGCTATGGAAGATATGTCAATGAACGGATATCTTGCTATGGAACTTATGAAAGATAAGCACAATGAAAAGTCCCGCACCAAAAAGCCGTTAATTCTGGAAAGTGATGACGAGTGTGATAACTATGAAGTTAGCTTAAGCAAGTTCCCAGCATTAAGCATTACTAAAAGCTCAGAATTGGAAGAGGAACCCTTGCTTTCGGATTCATTCGAAAATTTCGATGCTATTACTTGCAACTTACCTACGATCGATGCTTTACTCAAATTCGTATCTCATACCAACATGACCGTCTACTCGGTGGAAGTTTATGAAGATGTCAACTTCAATGTACTCACGATTGATGCCGATTTATTTTCTTGGGAAACCCCTCTTGAAGCTACTTATATGGAATTCAAATGCTTATGCAATATTGAAGATGGGATATTCTCTTATGATTTACTAATGAGCTACACTGAAGATTAATTGTTACTTTTATGGCCTATCATTGAATCTAAAGGATTAACTTGGACGACTATCGAAGAAAAATATGGGAAATTCCAAATTGAATACATGAACTCAGCAAATGCAGTCAACAAATCGAGCAACAAAAGCTATGGTAGAGGAAATATCCAACCTTTACAAACTTCTTATATGCTTTATTCCGAACAGTATTGGGGATTAGATAAAAGCAATCTGGATGATGAAAGAATTTATGCTGAATCGGAGATACTGTTTCATAAAAAGTTGGTAAGGTTGATGGATATCTCTTTAGAAGAATGGCTTGAACTTAAATACGGTGATCCCAAATTTGCTCCTACGAATGAAGTCAAACGGATTGTGACTTCATGGTTGACACGAAGTTTTAAAGAACAATTTAATGAGTTCATGGAGATAAGGAGGAAAATGATTGGTAATACTAGCTTTGACGTTAACTACGATCCTAACAATGCTGATTTTTCAAATTGGTTAGCTAGTAAGTTCAATAACCATAAGATCATGGACCGAGCTACTAAAGATGTGTTATGGGTATATTGGATGAGAGGGGAAGATGAGGAAGTAGAAAGCAACAATGGATCATCACATGACGATTCAACGATCGAGGAAGGCATTGAAGAATTGTTTAGCATAGACATTGATGTGTTCAATTATGTGACACCCTTGTGCAAACAATTCAAATAATTTAATTACCTTCTTCAAATCGACGCTGATGTGCTAACTGGAGATCTACCAGGATTCAAAAAATTATGATGAGTTCAAAAACACCTGGTACTACGAATGGAATGACCAGATACCATGGGTTTGGGATAAACCATGGGAATTTGGGCATATTAATCACACTTGTAAACCTTTCCGTTTCAAGGATGGAAGTAGTGAATGGCCAACCTGTGATTGGAAGGATGATGGAACCTGCAATGGGGGAAGTATAATTGGAATGAAACGAGTTGGAAACTTTATATACTTTGAAGACCATGATTGGTATGAAAAAGTTGAAGACTCCTTACTGATGAACTCAAATAAGTACATTTTATTACTATCATTTATCCTATTTATTTGACTTGTTTTATTATATTATGTATGAGAATTGATACTTAATCGTTTACTTTTGTAATTCTCAGGTAAAAACAAGCATTTGGTGAAACTTGGCGATTTTGGACTAATTATGGAGCAAAACAAGCAAGAAGTTAAGAGTCTACTGAAATGTACAAGATCAAGACATTCTGCTCAAGATGCGCCGCATCTTGCTTATTACATACGGCGCATCACTATCCAGATTTCACAAGATACGATCCAAGATACAAGAGGACATGCGCCGCATCTATAAATGGAGTTACGCCGCATCTTCTGGCGGTGTACGAATATTCCTGAATATATTAATCTTGGACCCCATGCGAAGTTAAGTCAATGCGCCGCATCTACTTATTAGATGCGCCGCATCTTACCTCAGACAGAAACTATAAATACCCCAAAGTCAGACGAGAGAAGAGTGGGACTTTTGTTACGTAAGATATTCGAAGGACAGAAGCCCTAGGCCGAATTCAGTCGTGATAGCAGCGCAAGACACACCTTGAACAAAGATACGAGAGCTGTAAGAAGGTCCTGCATGTATTCAATTCATTAAGTAGTTTTGTTTTATTGTATTAGTACACTTTAATTGATCAGGATTGATGGGCTTGTGTTATGTTATCATTCACTTCAACTCCCCTTAAAATTGCTTTCCCATTAATTAAAGTTTATATGTTGATGTCTTTGGTGACTTTTATTAGTGCATTGATAACCTCTGTGTCTAGCTGAGCATTGCTTGGGTCGCCATGCCCCTTCCTCGCCTATTTATTAGATCGCCTATGCATTCTATCGTCTGTAGAAAAGTAGGAAGAAAGATAAATGGGATAGTCATAAGTAATCATTAAGGGTTTACTCGCCGATAAGATTAGAACCAACGAGAAAGGACTTAATCTCAGTGCGTTGCATCGAACTATACACTTCATATAAAACTAGCAATAAAACAAGTGACAAGCTACTTAACTATCAGGACAGGTCTTCTTATTGTCTCGAGTATTTATCTGTGTACATGTGTGCTATTCGCTGATTCGTGCCTATTAGTTAGTTTATTATTTAATTGCAACCAAACCGTGCCAGTCTCTCAGGCTGAACCCCCTTGCGTTAAATTAGGTTGTATAGCTAACATAGATATTAAAATACTGATTAGAATAACTAGATAATACGTTCCACTCTTAGTGATCGACACTCTACTTACCATTATATACATACTGACCGGGTACACTGCTCGTTAAAGTGTGTGTGTTATTGATAAGTCGGCTAAATATAAATTTAAAACTTGAATACTGCTAAAACCACAACGACATACCGTGGGTATAAATTAGAGCACTCGCACGCACGCATCACTTACGTAGAGCAAAGGCTTTGCAAGAAAAAAGTAGAATCGAATACTTAAAAGAACTAAAGGGAGCATCGAATACTACTTTCTGGGAATGGGTGCATAGAAAATGTGATGATTACACAAGGCTTAATCGACGCTTACAATGGGAATTGAAAAGAAAGTGGGACGAGATTCAAGATTATTATCAATCCATTAACTTTGTTGATTATTATCCCTATGACGATGAGTCACGAGGAATATTAATTGATGAACTTGATGACTATTTGAATAAGGATCCTTATTTCATGTTTGTTGATAAAGACGAAGAAGAATTCATCGAGAGAAAATGTCGACTGCTTGGGATTACTTACAATAACCCACCCATGATAATTTCTGAAAAAATAGAAGTCATCAAATAATCTTTGGGACCATACGAGGAATATGTTGCGACGAAGACCAAAGAATATATTAGATTAAGTCGAACGGAAGAAAATGTTGCGGAACTATACGGTAACATCTTTCGGATGAAAGAAGAAGGATGGCACGTAACAAGAACAAAATAAGGAGCTGAACGTGAGTCTAACTTGAAGACTCTGGAATAAAGACAAGTGCTGACCGGGAGACAACCCGATGGAAAATTTTTTACTTTTCTGTTCTGTGTCGAGTCTGTCAGACCTGCAGAAGATGCGGCGCATCTCCATCATAAGATGCGACGCATCACCTGCACTGGTCATATCTTATTTCATTATCTGCATTTTTTATTTTTGACTTTAAAACTTTCTGTCAGTTTATTTAATACGGCGCATCCCTGGTTAAGGATGCGACGCATCTTTTATTCTGATTCGTACTTATTCCAGGCTCGATACGGCGTATCCTCTTCCATAAGATACGGCGTATCGACTGACCTAATGATTTACAGTTTAATTTTTTAGGTTTTATTTTTACTAACTACTAATGTATTATGCAAGTTTGAACCTTCTTAACTCAGGTATGTTAAAGTCTAAATGGTATTATAGATTCCTGCATTTTTTTGTGGATACATCATTTATGAAGCTTAAAAGTCTCATCCACAAGAAAGTTGATTTTTGCTCTTATACGAATAATGGAGGATCATACCGAGCAAATCTCAGGGGAGTTTTTCTGTTCTAATTCTTTTATTTTCCAGTTCTTAACCTTTGACACAAACAACGAGGACGTTGTTTAACTTGAGTGGAGGGATGGAGAATTAGAACACTCACTTGTCCTAAACTTTTTCAAAATATGCCTAAAATGCGCTTAATATATCAAAATTTAAAATTTTTAGCATGTTTTTGTTTAAAGTCTAAATTACATAACCGCACACATAACTCTATTCTTTCAAAAATATTAAAACTTTAGTATGCCGGTGACTTGTAAACTTTAGAACTTGGCTTGTATACTATTCGAGACCACCACAATAAGTATTATCTATATAATTGGAGTGACTTGTCTAAATTGGTAAATTTCTAGGATTACACCCAAATAGCCTTTATATGTTATGTGATATTAACTAACTACACTGGTTAGTTAACCCCCGTATAAACCCTTTGTTACTCTCACTTTTAGAGTAAGATACCCCTAGAAAAACCATCAGAGTCATTCCTTTCGTTTCTTACACCTTTGTTATAATGTTTCGATACACCCTTACACCTTAGCCTACCCTGTAGATTAAAATCCGTGGTTAATTGCTTTAGGCAAAGTGTGTTTCCTTACATTACCTGTGTTCGCGTGCGTAATTCATTATCTTTGGTTAGGTCGGGAAATTGCAAAATGCAATTGGTATGAAAGTAAATATTGTATAACTTTTAGTTTATTTTTCGTGTGTTTGCTACTTTCGCTATTACAGTTATTTCTGAAAGTATGAAGAGTATGGAAAAATTATCCGAAAAAATAGTGATAGTAAAGTTGTGAAATTTTACACATATATGTTGATAAAAAAAAAAAAATCGAAAAAAAAGATAGAAAAGAAAAAGAAAAAGGAAAAGTTGGAAGTTTGTTTTAACCAACTTATGTAAAGTTTTGTATTAAGTGGGAGATATCACAACTGTTTGTTGTTGTATATTATATTTATGGATTGAACGGGAATTGGCCGTTATGGGAACGCCAACTAAGGTTATTCTTTGATTGAGATCTTGTTGAGTATAATTCGTGTCTACCTAAAGCGTGTGTTTCAAGTGTTAAAGCGTGAGTTATTCAATGATATGAGTCTTATTCATGGGATGGTTGGGAAAGTGATTAACCACACTTAGGATTTTAATTTATCTGTTTTGTTTATTTTTCATTTTACACCAATTTGTATCCCAAATATTATCCATACCCTATATCATTCTTCATCCAAACCTTTGATTTATTGAGATTAGGGATTTGAGCAATCTTAAGTATCGTAGTCGTTGATTCGGCTATGTATTTATGATTTTGTCGCCCTTTTTGATATAATATTATTGGTGAAGATTACTTGGTCCTATCTTTAGCCTATTCGAGTTAAGGATTTGAGCAATTGCAAGTATCGTGGTCGTGGATTCGATCATGTATTTGTAATTTTGTCGCCTTTTCTGGAATATGAGATCGATAGAGATTAAAAAGGATGATCAACCCTTAACCAACAAACCCTTTTTACCGCTTTAGACTTGTTTCTCCTTGGCTTTAGTGGGGGAGATGCGTATACTTGCCAAGCCTATGATAGAATATTCGTCACGACTAAGCAACTAAACGATTTAGAATTGTTTTACATTAAAAATTATTTTGGTTTCTACTTCGTTAAGTGTTTGGTTGTGTGATTATGACAAAACGAATACGTGCTTAAATATAAAAATAAATCCTAACATCTTTTAGGATACTTTTTTATTTGATTAATTCTAAGGTTTACTTGGGGACAAGTAAAGTTCAAGTGGGGGGATATTTGATGAACTCAAATATGTATATTTTATTATCATCATTTATCCTATTTATTTGACTTTTTTATTAAATTATCTATGAGAATTGATACATTAATGTTTACTTTAGTAATTCTCAGGTAAAAACAAGCATTATGTGAAACTTGGCGATTTTGGACTAATTATGGAGCAAAACAAGCAAGATGTCAAAAGCCTACTAAAATCCAGAAGATCAAGCCCGTTCTACTCCAGATACGCCACAATATACTTCTAACATACGGCGTATCACTATCAAGATTTCACAAGTTACAATCCAAGACAGCTAAAGTACATGCGCCGCATACAAAGATCAAGATACGCCGCATCTGAAGACGGTGTACGAATATTCCTGAATATATTAATCTTGGACCCCACGCGAAGTTAAGTTAATGCGCCGCATCTATCAACTCAATGCGCCGCATCGATCCCTCAGACAGAAACTATAAATACCCCAAGGTCAGACGAATTTAAGAGACTTTTTGCATAAACCTAGAGCCGAATTCAGACGACCAAGCAGCACAAGACACACCCTAAACGAAAATACAAGAGCTGTAAGAAGGTCCTGCATGTATTCAATTCATTAAGTAGTTTTGTTTTATTATTTTAGTACACTTTAATTCATCCGGATTGATGGGCTTGTGTCATGTGACTACGGAAAATCATGCACTCCCCTTAATATTGCTTTCCCATTAATTAAAGTTTATATGTTGATGTCTTTGGTGACTTTTATTAGTGCATTGATAACCTCTGTGTCTAGCTGAGTCTTGCTTGGGTCGTCATGCCCCTTCCTCGCCTATTTGTTTTAGCGTCTCTTAAATAAGTAGGATAGACATAAGTAATCATTAAGGGTTTACTCGCCGATAAGATTAGAGGCAACGAGAAAGGTTTAATTATATACACTTCATATAAAACTATCAATAAAACAAGTGACAAGCTACTTAATTATCAGGACAGGTCTTTTTATTGTCTCGAGTATCTATTTGTGTACGTGTGTGCTAATCGCTGATTCGTGCTCATTAATTTAGTTTTCCACTTAATTATAACCAAACCGTGCCAGTCTCTCAGGCTGAACCCCCTTGCGTTAGATTAGGTTATATAGCTAACTTAGGATATTAAAATACTGATTAGAATAACTAGATAATACGTTCCACTCTTAGTGATCGACACTCTACTTACCATTATATTAATACTGACCGGTTACACTGCTCGTTAAGTGTGTGTGTTATTGATAAGTCGGCTAAATATAAATTTAAAACTTGAGTAGGCATTAATACTGCTAAACCGCAACGACATCATGCGCACGCATCATGGCCCTAAGGTTATTTGGAGTAATCATGTTTGGTTTAACCAATGTGTGACTAGACATAGCTTTATTCTTTGGTTAGCAGTTAAAGGGAGATTGAAAACCAAAGATAGACTTGCTAAGTGGTTTAGCTTGTCTAGCCATCTATGTCATTTATGCAAGAGTAATAATGAAACCCACAGTCACTTATTCTTTGCTTGTCCTTACTCAAGAAGACTTTGGGAGAGGTTAAAAACTCTTGCTAATTTGGATGGGATTAGTAATGATTGGCCATATGTGATATCTGGAATTGTTAATTTTCCTGCTAATAATAAAGTATGGAGTGTCATTCAAAGGCTAGTTCTTGGGGCTGCAGTATACTTTATATGGCAGGAAAGAAATATTAGGAGGATGCAATCTGTGGAGAGAACATGGGAGTGTTTGTTTAAGATTGTGGTGGAGACTGTTAGATTGAAACTCATGGGTCTCTCATTGAAAATGACACCTGATGTTATTAAGGCTGCTAATGTTTGGAATTTGTCCTTAAACAGATCTGCTTATTATAGTAATATAGTTGAGGAGTTGTATAATGATTCAAAGTAGTTTGATGATGTCTGTGGTATTTATTAATTGGGTTATAGGGTCCTTTGAGAACACTGGTTTCTGGGAATGCAATGCTATTTTTGATTGTGATGATAAGGGTTCTTTAGTTAGTATTTGGGTTTTGAGGGGTAGTGATTATGGGAGTGTTTGTTCTATAGAAGTGGTACTCTTTTCCTTATGTCAAGGTTTTGCCTATTTTGGGTTTTACTTGTCTAAGGTTTTTAAGGAGGCCTTTCTAGTTTTTTGGGATTTATAGTGTTGCTAGTATCTATATATTCAGCGTCTTGTGATGAGTAAGTTGTATTGATGGTTGGTGGTTTTGATATTTGGCCTTGTCTGGTATTATGTTTCTGATATATGTCTGCTCTGGAAGTGGGTTGGGGGCTGTTGTGTATTGCTCTTATTGATGTTGCACTCTTTTCCTTATTCTGAGGTTTTGCCCTCTTATGGGTTTTTCTTGGATATGGTTTTTAAAGAGGCAAGTCAGATGTGTGGGATGGTTGGCATGGATTATTTCCTTTGGTCAGTGGAAGGTTATTTGGAGATTGTATGAGGTTATTGATCTTATTGAAGTGGTGCTCTTTTCCTTAGTTTCAAGGTTTTGCCCATAATGGGTTTTACTTGAATAAGGTTTTTAAGGAGGCCATTCTACTTCTCTTTCTGGTTTTTATATTGCTACTGACTCTTGTTTTAAGCTTTTCTGAGATGTGTGAGCAGTATCTTACTTGGTGATTTGTTGATGTAAGATTTTCTGTTGATGAGCTTCAAGCTGCATTGAATTTCTTTGCTATGATTCCTGGAAGGTGTTTGTGTGCTGGATTGGCTATGTGCAGTCAGTTATTTTTGAAGTCAAGTCATGGTGCTCTTGGTTATTTTTTATGATGATCTTGGAGAGTTTTGGTGGCTATGTGCCTAGTAGGTTGGTTTTTTTTTTTTTTTTTTTTTTTTTTTTTTTTTTTTTTTTTTTTTGTATTATGTTATTATTTCTGGAGTCTGTTTGGTATTATTTTGTATGTGCTATTTAGTCTATGTATTTCTGACATATAGCTTTTAGTTGGGCTCAGTGTATTGTGATGGATTGAGGGATTTTGATTGCTTTCAGTTTTTCTCATGGATTCAGAAGTATACTGAGTCTAGCTATTTTGTTATATGGGTCAGTTGATGTTTCTATAGTCTGAGCTTGGGAATTGTCCAAGTCTTTGGTGGTTTAGCACTTTATAGTTATAGACTAGATATGAGTCTTGACTATGGTTGTTGTATATAACCTTGCCAGGTTTAATTGGCACTTTCCTTAATATATTTACATTTAGGAAAGGAAAAAAAAAAGTGTAATGTGTAAAAGTATTTTTTAAAGATTATGTAGGTCTAGCAAATCTCCATTCAAAAAATTATCTCTCAATCTCAAAAGCAATGTTTTAAAACCGGGTTTTTAATCGACCCGGCGGAGTCGTCGGTTTACCGGGTCACCGGTCCAACCGGTTCAACTGCCGGGTCAAACCGGTTTTCTGTCATACCATTTATGTCATATTTATATCTTGTTTATCTTTTGAAACTAGTGAATAAATGATACCACGTTTAAATAAATAGGATGTTGAAGTGATCGGGAAGTCAAGAACTTTTGATTGCTACCTTTATTTAAGGTAGAAACCTTTAGGTATTATAACTGATTTGAATAATCAAGTAGCTATTCTCTTGATAATGCTTGAATTGCTTTCTATTGATAATGTTATATAGATATATAGTCTATGTTTCATGTACAAAGACAAAAATGATTTTTCCATTACATCAACCACATTTGAATAACAGTAACAAAATGTGTGTTTCTCAAGTGAGAGTAGTACCGGGTTGGGTGACCGACCGGGAAGTCCTCACTTAGGGACCATAAGCTCTAATGATATCAACCAGCTGCCTTAGAAGCCTGGGCCCAGCCATGTGATGTCTTGACCAAACAAAGGACGCGAGTTCGAATCCGATCCGCAACATGGTTGGGTATTGGGTGGAGGTATTTCACAGGCATCAAACCTTTGCTGGGTAGGGTTGATGGGTACCATTATGGTACACAGGGTTGAGGTGTCCCTGCCAATCTACACTTTTTGACCAGTAACAAAATGTGTGTTTATTAAAAATATATATATTTATAGTTTCCCTCTAAATCTTTTAACTCAAATTACGTGCACTAAATATCTCTAAAAAAGGTAATACTATAGATTTATTCCGTCTAGCTTATCTTATTAGTGCCAGTCAAATGTAAAATTCTTAGTTTTGATTTTAGTCTTTTATTCCGTCTAATAGCACAACAACATCAAAACTAGAATAGTTCTACACATAACAACTTTTTTTTATCAGAGAGTTTGTGTTTGTTGGTCCAAGTCTCATTCAGTGTTTATACTCCATTATACTTTTATGATGTTACATACACCTTTAATCAATTAACAGTGATCAGTTACTCGGTATAACTTAGGAAAAACGAGCGGGGTAACCCGCGCGTTGCTGCGGGAGAGTTTTAGAGATTTTTTTTTTTTTTTTTAATTTTTTTTTATAATTTCAAAAAAAAAAAAAAAAAAAAAAAAAAAAAAAAAAAAAAAAGTACTGTTGCAGCGGGTTGTTCAGATAGTTGTTTTTTGTTGGTTTTGTAGGTTCACAATGATTTTGTATTTTTATTTTTTAAATTAATTTTTTTACAAAAATTAATTTTAAAGTTTTTTAATTTTTTTTTTTTTTTGAAATATTTTTTAATTTTTTTTTAATTTTTTCGAAATTATTATTAAAAAAAAAAAAAAAAAAAAAAAAAAAAAATTTACTGTAGCATGAACAGTAAACACTGTTCATGCAACTGTTCATTTTTTTTTTGCCATACTACTGTTCATTTTTTTTGGCTTGTGGGTCCCAAGATTTTGGGTTTTAGTATATATATATAATTCATTCCTACTTTATAGTAATCTCCATGGTCGGTGAGACTATTTTATTGTTTTTCCTTAGGTTGGTGAGACTATTTTATTGTTTTTCCTTAAGCCCATTATGCTGGTCCAGTAATGTGTTTTAAGCCCATCTGAGATGCTGATATACTCTTATCCACAACTTTTGCCACCGCTTTACTTATCCATTCACTGCCCACCGCTTGAGCGTCCTGCACGATCTTCAATCATAGGTGATGATTTTTATTTCAATTTCGATTATGATTTTAAAAAAACTGTGGGTGGGTTTCTGTATTGGTTTACGTTAATGTTTTAATAGGATATTATTTGGTACCTATTAAAGATTGAATATTTTTTGCGTTTGTTCGTCTTATGAATGACGATGTATTAGTTTTATTATTGTTGTTGTTGTCAGAAGAAGGGCGACAGCCGTATATCCAAAGGATTCGTCGGTAGGTTTTGTGCCTTTCGATATGCTTTGATTATGTTTGATTTGTGTTTTTGGGGCCGGGTTTTATTCTGTTTGCGGGGGTTTAATTTGGGTTTCGTTGCTTAAATAGTCGAAGTTTTTGTTGTTGTTTTTGTTCATAGGTGTGAAGTTTTAGTTTGTCGGAGAGTTAAAGTCAATTGAAAGAGCCGACAAAGGGTTTGAAAACGCCGGTACGTTTTTCAGTGCGCTTTTAATTTTTCTGTCTAATAGTTGCTATGGAAATGCGTCAGTATGCAGCTTATTCGTTTTGATACATATTTTCTTTATTTCAAATCTTTGGTAGAGACTTGAGGTTGTCGAGCATGTTTTGAGAAAGTGGAGACGATTTGAGGTGACATGTATGTTGTTTCAGACAATTTTAGTTTGTTTATTGAATCTATTCATTTTCACTGTCAATTGGGTATACAGATCTGGAACACCTTCACTTGATGTAAGATTAGGGCCTGAAAAGAAAGCCTGCTTCAAAAACCTTGGTTGCCAATAATGGAACGACCACTTTATGAATCAAGGTATGCGTGGTTATTTGCGTTACGGTTGTTTAATTGTTGCATACGATATATACCTTTGGTAAAAAAGCCCCATGTTTGGAACAGTTGGTATTATGTCATCTGTTTATTGAACGTTGCCAGGTGGTCAGGATATGCTCACCGCCTCTTAGTGATATATCTCGAAGATAAGAACAAAAGATGTAGATTGGTTTCGTATGTTGGCGGGCCATACGAAAATTTTATTTTGGGAATTTGTATTGTCACATTCTCCGTATGTTGGCGGGGCATCATCACAAAAGTGACTTTTGCAGCCACGGCGGGTCGATAATACGTTCTCAGTCTGCTATTCTCATTGCTTTATGGTATTTTTTCTGTTCAATGGTGTAGATTTTTAAAACATGCCAAATCTACCTGTACCTTGGCAGGGCAGCACTACAGAAGTAGTGTTTGCAGCCATGACGGGTTGCAGGCGAATTCTACACAATCTGAGTATCTTGGCGAGCTAACCTTACACGAGTGGTATGTGTGTAATTTGATTCCACAAGGCAATGATGAGTTTAGGGGTGGGAAGGACTATAGATGAGGCCGTTTGCGTCTTGGCCCGGCAACTTACTAAAGTTGCAGCCATGGCTCTTGATGTTATGTATAATGAGAATGGTCGCACTACTGATTATCAGAAACTGTGATGAATCTCTGCAGATATGGCTAAAGTTGTGATTGTCCGCGTGTTGGCGGGGCGAATCAGTAGATTCGCAGCCATCGCGGATGTTCACGCTTTTTTCGACTCCCACCCTGTCTGAGCCTGAAATATTTTTCACTGATTTTATATGTTCTTGAAGGTTGACACGCTATTCCTTCTTTCTAGCCACATCTTTTTAGACCATCACCTCTTTTCCTTATTCATGGATGATATCAGGACATATTCATACGCAATATTCAAGGTAAGGGTTCGAAATCTAAAAGCTTTCATTTATTATTTCCATATAATGATAGTGGATATACATATTGTTATTTTCGTGATGTATGTCACTTATATAAACATTTTATCTTTATGATAGCTTATCAGGAGAAGACCGATCGCTCTCAACACTATGCTTTGCAGTTTGCACTACCTCTTCATGAGATGACAGAAGCGCCATTCTGAGCCATGGACGAGCCTGATGTGTTTTGAAGAGGTACAAATCTGTTCCTATTTACTGAAAATTAAGATCGTACCAACTTATTGTGATTGATCTCGAAAACAGGAATTTTAATGTTTGTATCAAAATCGTAGTTACAACAAAATTGACCCACGAGCTGCTAGGCTTCACAGTCATGGACTTTGTGTATACTATATAAGTGTTATTATTTTAGCAATCTGCAAAAATCTTGGGTAACAATCATGTTGTGTCATGGTCATCTTATTTAACGTGTTCGTGTGTTTCAGATACCTATCATACCAGAGACCCTATATGAACCGGGCGGAGGATTTGTTGCAACTGATGTGAACAACTTTGTGACGCCAAAAGGTTAGGCATTGCCGGATCCAAACTCGATTGACCAGGTCATCTCTTGAACTCAATGTAACAGGCGCTGGTGGTGGTGCGATTGGGGCTGTCGTGGTCCTGATTCACCAGATGTTCACTAACCAAGTAAAGCATCTTTTACTTCACGTTTTCGTCGATTTCGCCTTTTGCCTCGAAACTTTTGCAAAAGACGGGTTTAGTTTTAAAACCCTGTCAATACAAACAGGTAACAGAAAATCAATTTTGTTGTTGTTAGTATCCAAATCCATACAATCATATAGGTGGCTTATGTTATTTTTTAAATTTTCTTTATGAGCTTAAATTAACCCATAAGCTCACTAGCAAAAGAAAGGTATGAACTTTTAAGTTTTCGCAAATCCAAATAAGCTAATCAACTGAGGGTGTAGTTCATATTTATTAGTTACTCCAGAAGGATGTTTCGCGTGGTGTTTGGGTCCAACTATTTTCAGCGGACTTTTTCCTTTTTGTTTTAACAAACCTGAGATAAGTACTTACGTCGGCCGACAAAAATAGTCGTCTTCATCTTGAAAGTTCCTGTATGTCGGCTTGCTACACATTTGCTGCAGTTATTATATTCTTCTTACCTCTATACTATGTTACGCTACAATTTATAGATTGCATAAATCAATTTTGCAGCGCATGAACTTCTCAGTTAACAGTATTCTGTCTATGCACTTTTCAGGATATGAGGTCCAATACGGTACGCGTTCTGTCAGCTGATTCAGTGATTCAGTCGACCACATGCGTAAGTTTAACATTGCCTTATTATTTGATTTTTTCATTAGCTATATGCAATTGCAGATATGCTTACACCGTTACTTTTTTATGTAATACAGATCCACATGGTTCCAAATCCAAAAGTGATAATACCAGTCATAATTTTTTGCTCCCTGGGCCTTTGTCTGTACCATAAAATTCGTGTGCTACCAACAGCGACGTAAGCGACTCAGAATCTTGATAGAGAAACAGTCGCCGACATACAAGTACATTTGCGTTAGTAATTTGTTTATTGATTTATTTGTTTCCGTTACCGTAAACTGCAAGAAAATGCTATGTACTAATCCATATCTAAAAAATACTTTTGTACACATTTAATACAACATGCTTGCCATTTTTTTTTACTATGCAATTTATTGTATTAAGTAGTCAAACAGATAGCAACTATCACATATGTCACCTAATACAATATACTAATTATTAGGAAACCTTTGTTGCTATATTCAGATAATATGTTGCTTCTTAAGCGTAAAGTACGGAATGAAAGGTTGCGTCAGACAAGGAACTAGCAAAAAAGCTGCTGCTCTCAACCAAAAAGACGAAAGAAACTACCTATGTTACACTGACATATAGTTTGTCAATATGTCTCCTGTTAATCATATCAATGACTTCTAAATTACTTGAAGCTTATGAATGTAGCAGTTGAACATGGTTTACGAGAATTTAATGCCTTCATGCACTCCTCAACAGTCTCCAGGTACTTTTTATGTGAATTGATCATGCAGCTAAAAAAATAGAATTGTATGCTTTCAGTGATTCATATATATGAACAATTCCCTCAAATTATATTTATATGTAGCTCGATGTTGTATAAGAAATTAAAGTGAAAACCATATTTGGTTTCTGTTGATTGTGCAATGCTAATAGACTGTAATGAATGACCTTATACCATACTTTTTAATATCATCAATATGCAAGTGCGCATCGCCACAATGCCTAAAGAATAAAAAATTGCCAAACAAAAAGCCCCCCGCAACGCGGGGGGGCGTTATGCCTCGTTCTATTTAATAACGTATTGAAAAGCGTCTGGTTCTTGATCCTAATCAGCTACCATGTATCATTCATTCTTCAATACAGCACGTTGTTAAACAACAAGAAGTTAATTGACGTTGTTAACGTTATTCTCTTCATTATCAAAACTGCGCAAATCCCGAAAAAAATAATCAATTTCTCTAATGTTCAGATGCATCATCAGAAAATCAGTTGCGGAGAAAAAAAAAGTTTTCTTATATAAAATATATGTTGCAATTCGATAGAAACGGGTTGTATTTCTCTAATTGTTGGCGTATGTGTCCGGACTGTAGGATCGAGATATGTTGATTATTGTGGGATTCGGGTGGTCTTGGATTGTGGAAGATCAAGTCCATAGTAAGAGTTTTAGAGAGAAGAACTAGAGAGAGAGAGGGAACCTTGTTGAGAGAAAAACCTGGAAATATTAGATTAAGTGTGTGAAAGGTTACAAGAGTTCCAACCCTTCCCAAGTGTGGGAAGGAGTTTATATACTAACTAATATTGGTGCCCCTAGTGGGTTGTGGAGTGAGCTGACAGTGGGGAAAGCCCCGACCCACTCCACAAATATAAATACGACTAATACTATTAATACTAATACTAATAATACTAAGCTAATATAAATAAGCCTACGAGCTATGTAAATGCTAAATAGATACTCGGGGTGACCGAGCCTTCATCTGAATATTTATATTCCTAACAATCTCCCCCTAAGGGAGGTCACCCCGGAAATAATAACTTGAATTCTAGCATTTTATCTTCTGAAGTTGTCTTCATAGCTCGTAGTCTTTGATTCTTCATTGTCTTGAAACTTTGTGCATTCAGCAGTGTTCGTTTGATGACCGTTTGATCGTCTTGGATGATCTTTGAGTATTCTTCGACTTTATCATCCAACATATGTTTCCAAGTCATCTTTCAGCAATATGTTTCCTTGTGATGTGATATTCTTCGAGCCGACATGCTCACACTATTTGGTGTCATGATCTTTAGCATCAGAGTTAGCAGAAGCCGTGTTGAAGGTCTTTTGGTTGATCATGACTTTGTTGAATTACAATGATGGTGTAGTGTGAACATGTGGTAGAGGATTGTGTTTGTTGTGTCGACATGCTCACACTTTTCTGAATCAGGATCTTCAGCTTCAGAGTTGCGGAAGTAGTGTTGAAGGTCTTTTAGATTATCATGATTCCCTTGATTATGTTGATGACAAAGTGTGAATATGTGATGATGGATTGGCATCTTTTCTGCAACCAGCTACAACAGCAACCAGCTACAGCATTCCACAGCTACAATCGCCAGAAGTTCCTGCATACGACAGTTAGCAACAAATCGACCGATACTTACAGGTTTGGACTTTGAGATTGTTAATAGCATAGTGTGAAAACTCTCTCTAATCCTTACCAAGACCGTTCCTAATCGAAAACCCACAGAGGGCTTTTTAAGATCGAACCGTAGCACATCAACGATTAGGTGAGTCGCTGGAGATCACTCCACGACTGTAGACCGTTTGAAACCGCCGTGACCACCAAGCGTAATCCATAAAGAATTACCGAAGTGACCTGCTTTCAGGGCTGCTTGATGTTGACCCTGGCAGGAATTTCCATTCAATCATTGAGAATTACATTTGTAAATTCCCTCATAAATGTTCTGGCAGATTGCTAAGATCTGCGTAGGACTCTTAAGTTTACAACTGGTGTCCTTAATGTTGAACACCCAGTGTAGAAATAATTCGTGTCCCTATGAGATCTTATTATGCATCTCGTGGCTCTAGACTCAATTGTGCGTTTTGATTTGGTGATCGGAGGCTGGAGAGGACTGCCACCCTTTCAATATCATCTAACTCGGAGTGAGAGAGACGATAGAAATGTATTGATCTCCGTGACAAGTGAAACAAGAGTCCTTTGAGGGACCTTGAGTGGCTAGGGAGGGTTGTGCAGCGTATCACTGGGTCCATGATACTTTGTCTTCAATGCCAGCAATCAACTAAGTGATTCTGACAGCATATGTATTGACCCGGTTTCTGCCTAAGTTGTAAGGAGGGCTTCTTTCTTTTCACCCTTTATCTTTACAATTCTTTTTCATTCTTCAACCCCTTCAGTGCTTATCGAGACTTCATAACTAGCACCTTGTTGGGTTTGTTCCAGTACTAGCTCCATCTCAGTCGGCACTTTTCCCTTATCCACTTTTATCCTTTTTAATCATACCTAAGGACTTCTACACTAACTAGTGGATTGTCCCTGGGTAGATCCCTCTGGCTCTGGCGGGATCGTGGGAACTTGAGCATAACCTAACCATCCTTATAACTCCATACATTAATATAATGGTCGGTCGTTGGTGTACTTCCACGATTGCCATAAACCAAATCTTTGAAAAATCTCTCAAAGTGTTCATGATTCTGAAACACATTTTGCAAACACTTGAGAGTTTTATATTTTTCAAATGCTCCCCCTCAACATGTGCTCAAATGATTGTTTTATAAATTTGCACATGTCAGGTGAAACTCGCACTTTTGAATTGATTGATTTTCCAAGAACATGATCATCGCGAGACACGCTTACATCACTAGTAAACTAGCTTGAAATTATTACCCGTCCAGATCACATTCAAGGAAGATCGCTCGAAATCGGTACATTCTACTCAGACACGTCCTTTGCGAGACACGCTTACATCACCAGATAAACTGGCTTGAAATTATTACCCGTCCAGGACATGTCCTTTCGACTACTGACTTTAGCTATCGTCAATTCATTGGTGAAGTATGAGCCTTGCTCACATAAGATGCATGCCAAATCCTTTTTGTCAATTCGCTCCCCCTCAATATGTGCATCGATATACGAAAGAGTTTAGCACATATGGGAGAGCTTACATTTATGTCCAAAACATCACATTTTCATCAGGTTTCATATTTAAATCACATTCTCTCCCCTGATCAAAATTTTCAAACCTTTTGAGATTTGTGATCCCAATTGATTTAAATAATTTAGAAAATGTGTGGGAGAAAATGTGTCCGATTTAATGTAGTCTGATGATGGAACATACTATGCTCCCCCTTAATCTAAGAGGGAGATTCACTGCTTATTTTGCACAAATTGATTATTATGACACATATGATTTTGACCTTTTTGCGCAGACGATGTAATCACCCGCTTTTCTGAGTGAGTCAGTGGTCAACATCAATCATCCATCCACCAACAAATCTTTCGCAAATGTAGTTGATCCCCACTTGGCGAGACCAAAATAGATGAATGGTGGTGGTGGTGGTGAAAGTGTTGTTTTTGTTGTTGTTGCCGACGTTGTTACTGTGGTGAATTCCGAGCCAATCAATAGAGTTTGAACGTCTGATCAAATGGTTAGAATGGGAACTGGCACATTCATTTTGGCTATGGAATCTGCATAAGAATATCAACACAGATATACATACATACAGATACACTATTCCTTAATAGCTACCCTTCAGCAGCTTGCCACATTATAATACCAATTTCATCTTATAATCAAACCACAATCAGGAACTACGTCAAACCACTATCTAGCAAGAAAAGCAAATACCAATCATGCACATGGCAATTCACACAGATATCAATATTCAACTCAGGAACTTAGGAACATGATTCTAATATGATAGCAATATACCTAAGCGATTCCTGAGAACATATGCACAATATCAACAACAATTAAGCAGCAGAGACAAGCAACATTTGGGACTCATTCACATAGATCATACAGATGTCAGTGGAGCATTCAAGAACATCAAACGAATCGGGTTTTCTAACTTCATTCAGATTTTGAGTTTTAATGTATCTAGGGGATTAAACGAGGATTCCAAAGAGATACAAATGAACCTTCTAGTTATATGAAACTAGGATACTATAAGCAAGTTGCAAATAATGTCCTAAACTTTCTAGTAACTAACACACTTGGTCATTTGATATATTTAAGCAATTTCCTCTTCAACTAATACCCCATTAACTACAAAACCTTTTCTAAGAATCATGAATTAATCAAGAAACGCATTTGATGATCTAAAATTTGAATTCACTCTCCCCCTCAATCAATGACCTAGTTAAAGATTTGTAGTCATTGATTGAGTGACAAATTTTATGCATAATCCAAGTATAAACAAATTTCATACAACACATATCCACCAAGTGTCTCACAAATGATTTTCAGAAGAATCACAGAATGAAAACTATTTGCATACACAGAAGATTTCTCTTCTTTTTCAAGAAATGATGCACTGAAACATACATCAGATCGAAGAAACATGGATATAAAGTAATCCATGCCCAGGTGAACATCACCCAGTTGGAGGAACAGCCGTCTTTTTGGCGACGTGCTTTCCCCATTGTGAAGCGCGGGTTGCTATCTAAAGTAATAGCAAGCCATTTAGACATGTTTTAACCATCCATTTTAACTTCTGCTCGAGCTTCATTTAAAGACCCGTGCCATTATTGAATGACATTTCTAAGTCCGTAAATGTTATCGATAAACAGAAGACATGCCTAGGTGAAACTATTTTTGGTCTTTTCTAATTTTTTTTATTTAATTTTTATGGTTTTTCTGATTTTACGTTTCACTATTTACAATTAGCAAGATTTCTATATATCTATTTACAAAAATGGTATGAGATATGAAAAAGAATGTAAGAAGCAAAATATATACAAGGATACGAACCGAAAACCATTACTCCTCAGCATCCTGAATCTTTACCGCTTCCATCATTTGACTTGCTGAAGAGTAACGTGAGCACTTTTAACTTAGGGATTAATTCAGGCTTTTCACTCTCCCATAATTAGTGCTCTCCCCCAATCTGAAAACCTTTCTGATGAACACCCATAATAGAAGGAAGAATTTGGATGAACGCCCATGATATGAAGAAGTCTTTGGATAACCAAATGCATGCCGTCTTTAGTCTTCTAACACATAGCGTCCTTGAGTAACGCCGTAAAAAACCTTAGGCATCTTTTCGTAAGTTTAAGTTGAGCCTCAACTGAAATCTAGCTTAACCCCACAACTCATCAAACAAGAACTGTCATGAGGTTAACCTAAACCACAAATTTAAGCCCAGTAACAACTTGATTTCAGCTTAACCTCACAACTCATCAAACAAGAACTGTCATGAGATTAGGTTAAAATCAAGTTGGACCTAACCTTAAACTACATAACAACTTGAACCTAACTTAACTCCACAACTCATCAAACAAGAACTGTCATGGGATTAAGTTAAATATCAAGTTGTAAGAAAAGAACTCAACATTTTTGAATGTAGAGAAGACTGTAGACTCGACCTTCTTCAAGATTGCCTAATGTGGAGGAACAGAATACCAATCATCTTCATCTCACCAAATGCCTTCCAGTAATCTTACATGAAACCCATCAACCCGCAGCGTTCACATGAGACGATAACACACAGCAGAGAATGAAGAATAGACTGACGACTCGACCTTTTTCAGTCTTTAGTATAACACCAAAGTAACAAGTTGAACCACTGATCATCTATAGTATGTATCCTCTTGGATATTAAGCCCTGATCACGTGAACCTGTTGCGCGTCCTTGATGTACACATTCTCTCTCCCCTGATGGTTACGATTAATCAGCCCATGACGTAAAAGCAAAACGATAATACCAAGGTAACAAGTTGAACCACTGATCATCTCTGCGGTTATCAACACCGGAATAACTTCAACTCGGAAGCAGTATAAAGCCCGATCACGTGAACCTGTTGTGCGTCCTTGGTGTACACATTTCTCTCCCCATGATGGTTACGATTAATCGGAATCATCATCATGATGTGTACATGTAGCCTAATGACGTATACATGAAGCATTGACTAGAAACCCTTTGTTGCTGATTGAACCAACCCGTGAGAATATGTAGATTAGCATTCCATGACCATGTTCTTCAACACCTTGATAGACGGAAGAAGTAGTGTTGGAGAAACATGGTTTGCACGACTCCTGAACTGACGTATTCAGGAGTCGTATGACCATTTCTCAATCATCAGTCAACATGTAGAATAATATTCACCCTTTCCCCCCCTCAAAAATTTCATATGCCTGCTAACTGCAATTTTTGATGATTGAACTAGTGAATATGAATACCATCAACGGTAAGTAGCTCCACTTGACGGTTCTTGAAGACTGACATGTTGTTTATTCACCCTTTCCCCCCCTCAAAAATTGCATATGCCTGTCAACTGCAATTTTTGGTTGAATACGTGAATAGAAATATACTCCAATATGCGCCAATCCACTTGAAAACTGAATAAGCACGGAAAGAGCATAAAACTTGTTGATGAGAATGGCCATAAATAAGAAGATTCCTCTTCTTTTGAAGATAAAGTGCACTCAAGCGTACACTTTTCTTTTCTTTGAAGAACGAGGCCTGAACTGATGTATTCAGACGTCATAATGATGAAGAGCGAGGCCTGCACTGACTTGTACAGACGTCATTATGATGAAGAGCGAGGCCTGCACTGATGTGTACAGACGTCATTATCTCTCTCTTTACTACTTCTCTCATCTAACTCGTGACCAACCCCATTATCATTTTGTCGGCTTGATGTCGTGACCACTGATGGAGAAAAACCCAATATGATGAACTTGAGACTGAAGTAACATAACCCGAACTTGTGACTTAAACTTGTACTAATGTGTGACAAAAAGCGGTGTAGAGACTTCGTGCAACATCGAATCCCTAAGTACTCTATACTCTTCAACCAACCAACCATCAAGTATAAAACGTACATCACCTCTTGGATATCCACAACTTCGTGTGACACTGAGCACTACAACGTGACTCCTTAAAGTGATAGTTATTTTGTAATAGGGAGAAAGAAAAAATAACTAGATATCCAAGTCCTCGTCATTGTAGATGTTGAAAGCTCGAACAAGGATCTCGAAGAATCTTCATCCAACCTCCCCGATATCTTCAGATACTAAGTACACGCACCCATGAAATTTCACTTCAGCTTCAAATAAATAATACTGAACTAACGCCGTAGTCACATCTCGCTGATTAAATGCCCCGATCCAGCCATTTGAGATGTTTTAGCTGAACTTTGATAATGGTTTTAACCCGATCATGGTCAAGAGCGCATAGTCCATCATCACGGGATTTTACAAATCTATGATTTAAACCGAGAAATAAGTTCTTTCGCGGGATTTTACAAAACCAAGAAGAAACCGTGAGACAGTAACAGATTGAATGTGGCATGACTGATTTGATTTTGGCGAATATCAGTTTAGGTTAAGAATATCTTGTGAGAATTACAGATCACATCACAAATTTTAAAACCTTTGTCCAACTAACCAACCTCGTACACAAACAACAATTTGTGACCACTTGATGAAGGAAACCCGATATACCAATGTTGAAAATTGAAGTAGAAGTCCCCAAATTTGTTACTTAAGCTTGCACTAATGTTGGAAGAACGGTGTAGAGAATTGATGCTCCAAGCGAATCTCTAAGTGCTCAATACCCAACCAAAGTATGAGACATTAACACCTCTTGCGATTATCGACATCGTCATTGACGTGTGACACTGAGTACTCCAATAACTCTTAAGTGATAGTTACCCCAACTGCTGGTAACTAGATAACCCAAGTCTTCAACTTATATCTTAAGCACGAGCAAGTTATCATTGAAATCATGCATCCAACCATCCCCGATTTCAAGATGAAATAGGTAGACTCTTTCGTGAAATCCAACTTCACTCTCAAGCAAGGAATACCAAATTAACTTCGTGATCATTTTGTGCGGTTGAATAGTCAAAGGGAGAAGAAACATGCGCTACTTCTTAGCAGTGCCCATGACTCATAGTCAGTCCTATCAAACAAAGCTGTCTGACCCAGCTACTTGGATGTTATCAGGTGCAGTGCATGGAATAGTTGTTGTACTGTGTACAGGATTTTACAGTTTTTGAGATTTATCCGAGAAGTAAATTCAAGAACAAACTGCACAACAGTAAGTATCAAACTACTGAAATCTTAGGCAAATTGCTAAGACCCAAACCACTGAAACTGGAGCCGCTAATATTCACATCGCTGGAGACGGAACTGCTAGGAAACACGCCTAATTCTCCCCCTCAAAAAGGGCATGAAATGACCTTTTTGCCAAAGCTAAGAGTCTGTGATGATTGTGAATTTGTCAGGCACATTACATGGAAAGAGACAAATAAAACTGCAGCAACGAAGATGGTGATTAAGACTCTCTTGGAGTAACCCCTTGCTTGTCTCCTCATCAATAGTTTAGCAGATTAATAAATTCTCTGAAGCTCATAATATGCCAAAACCGCTTGATGAAATACGTTTAACATTTAGAATGAAAAAGGTTAAACCAAGACTCTGAACAACCATCTCCTGTCTTTAAGTCTGACCACCTCTTGAGAAGATCTTGTACTACAATCCCAATAGAAGCTTGAGAGACAACAATCACTTGATGAAGCTTGATAAAGAACAAGTTCACGACTTATACTTGCACTAAATTTGTGATTTAGAACCTATATTGAGCAGAACATCGTAACTCCTTTAAATATAGGTAGTGATATATACCCAACCTTCCATCCTTTATTGTATATATCCACTTCTTGAGCACCCAAGTCTAATCATCATAAATACGCTCGAGCAAGGGTCATCAAACATCGTGCATCCATCCAACCCCGAGATGTTTGAGACACTAAGTACACCAACCCGTGAATTAGCAAACCAACCAAGCTACCATAATTTCCCAATTTCTACTGATCTCGAAGCACAAACTTATCCCGGAAGAAATAGTCAAACCCCATAAGTTTTATTATGTCAAAATCCATGTCCCGCCTACTTGTCCAAAATTGATTTAACGGGATTTTACTACTCTTAGATTTAAACCGAGAAATCAAATCTTTCGCGGGATTTTCTAAAATCTACAAGAGAAACCGTGAAATCAACAAGAATAGCCTAGAGTGAAGTGCAATATTAATCTTCGAAATTCAAGTCACAGGAGTCAAATCACTACTTGATCAAATCGCAACAAGTCAAGTCACAGATTGTCAATTTGCAACAAGTCAGATTGCAATCAACCAAGTCACAATTAGTCAAATCGCAAGTGTCAACTCGCAACGTCATCTCGTAACTGGTCAAATCGCAATCCGTCAAGTCGCAATAAGTCAAAACGCAACTTGACAAATCACAATTAATCAAATTGCAATTTGTCAACTGTAACTCAAATCGTAAAGATCAAATTGCAGACTCACTCTGACATGTGTATACTCGTGAGATCAATTACACTCTTTTATCAATCGAATAGACATAACCATCCATTGCAGTTCAACTTAGCAATGCAACTCAATTTTGCATTCAAATTAGTGTAATCGAATAGGACATTATCATTGCAACTCAACTTTGCTCACATCCCACTAATCAATAGCCTAAAACCATTTTATCAGTCCGCTTAAAATTCAGGTAAGCAACCCATTCAAGTCTAAAGTTTTGTTTAGTCATATGTCAACAGCCCAAAAAAAAAACCTTTCGTGGTCCAGCCCAATGAATTAGAACACACCCAGACATTTGTAACCCTAAGATTTAGGATTATATAAATGCCTTTCACAACACTTAACCTTAATCTCATGTTACACCATAAACTAATCCGCCCCCATCATCTTGATACCATCACCGATCATCATCACCCATTCTCTCAAACACAAACCCAAAAAAAATCTTATCTATTCCATCATCATCGATCACACAACAGGTTAACCTGTATAGATTTAGAACCCGAAAAACGAATACAAGACAACCCTTTTCATTTACATATCAAGAATAGTTTCAACATCACTAAGAGAGGTATCGGGTAGGTTATATTACGTTTTGTATTATGTCTTTTATAGAACGAATCAAAGAATGATAACAACATAATTGTTATTTGTCATTCTTTATGTTCGGATAAAAAAAAAGAGCTATGCTCTTCAAAGATCAATGATGGTTTATTGTTTTCGTATGATAGACTTTAATAATCTCGATATGGCTTTGTGCAAAACGAAATTAAAACTGAGATCTATGGTGGATTTTCTGATTGGATCTATGATAGATATCATTTTCGTGTGTATGTTCATGATACTACTATTGGAGAACACTAAAGATGAGTCTGAGAGCTTATCAGTCTTAGTTTGTAATCTTGTTGTTTGGTTGAGCGTTGTGAAGTAATAGAGAGGCTAATGGTTGTGACTAGATGTAGGATTCGGTTTGTTTTTCGTCTTCATTAAGGTTTGGCTTTGGTATTGTTAACGTCTTCATATCATTTAGTAAAGAGTGTTTGTTTGTTTTATGGTTACTGGTCAGTTTATCTTCATCTCATTCTTAAATGGACAAGTCCTAACCATTATTAGGACACAAGCCGCATGTTTGCAAAACACACAAGCCGCATGTTTGTAAAACACACAAGCCGCATGTTTGCAAAACACACAAACCGCATGTTTGCAAAACACACAAACCGCATGGACAAACCGCACAGACAAACCGCACAACACAAACCGCACAGACAAACCGCACAACACAAACCGCAACTTTGACCAGTCAAAGCTGTCACTTTCGTACTTTTCCTAAAAAACCGGATCTGGTTTTTTCTCTTTCATCAAACCGCATCCAAGAACAGATGCATAAATGACTTGTTAATAAACTGATAAAATTAAGATTAAACCATATAAATCATAGTATAAATCAGTTTATAACTCTAACAATATAAATCTTGCAATCAACCACAGATTTGTCTTGGAAGTATATGTCTTTTCCGACCAGATTCCGACCATAGATACCGACTATCAATGCTGACCAGTTAGAGACCATGATATTCAGGAACAGAAAGTCACAATGTATAGCTCTTGGACACAACCACTCATTTAGATACCAAAAGAAATAGATACGGACCAGAAACATGATGATTTGGACTTATTGACTGTTAAATATGGCAGATTAAACACACGAACCACAAAGTCATACTAATGTAACAACCTGAAAATAGCTTAAAAAACAGCTTAAAACCGTGAGTCAAACCACAAAAATCAACACAACTACCAACCTTGGCTCTGATACCAATTGTAGGATCGAGATATGTTGATTATTGTGGGATTCGGGTGGTCTTGGATTGTGGAAGATCAAGTCCATAGTAAGAGTTTTAGAGAGAAGAACTAGAGAGAGAGAGGGAACCTTGTTGAGAGAAAAACCTGGAAATATTAGATTAAGTGTTTGAAAGGTTACAAGAGTTCCAACCCTTCCCAAGTGTGGGAAGGGGTTTATATACTAACTAATATTGGTGCCCCTAGTGGGCTGTGAAGTGAGCTGACAGTGGGGAAAGCCCCGACCCACTCCACAAATATAAATACGACTAATACTATTAATACTAATACTAATAATACTAAGCTAATATAAATAAGCCTACGAGCTATGTAAATGCTAAATAGATACTCGGGGTGACCGAGCCTTCATCTGAATATTTATATTCCTAACACGGACGACACATCTTGTCCGGACGACGGAACGATATGACGCCCTTCGGAAGAAAGGTCCGAGAGCGCATAACCTCTTTGTCCAGTGCAACCCTTAGCAATGGGACAGGTGGCGTTACCCTTTGGACAGATGGCAACAGCAGCCTGACCGCCGCCACCCCAGAATTCACGGGATCGTGTCTGCGTCGTATCTCTATAAAATCCGGCGCCGTCATCACAGGTATCAAAATTGGGTAGTATAAATACCCAGCTCATTTACTACTCACAACTAACTTTTTCCGTTCGCATTTACTCTCAATAATTATCTAAGTTTTCGGACTACCCAATACTTACTCTCACGCCGGAGCTTAGTCCTGGAATAACACCCGGGGCGAGTCTAACATGCGTGTTTCTTGTGTGTAGGTGTTTCGGAACGTTAGCAAGACCTCTTCCGGAAGACCTAACCTCAGTTTCGAACGACCTGCAGGTTTTTACATCAACAAATTGGCGCCATCCGTGAGACCCGTTATTCATTTTGCGAGAACTGAAAAATGACGGGCCCTATTTAGGAAACACCAGTTAACCACGCGGAAGGAAGTGGAAAGAGCAGTGATGAAAGTGACCTTAATAATTTGGAAGAACAAATCCTAAGTCAAGTAACAACACTTAAAGCCCTAATCAAAGAGCACAACACGAAAGGGGGAAGCTCAATCAGACCAATCCGAATCGATTTCGATGAGGAAGACCCTAAGGATAATGAAATTGAAGGTGTTGGAAAAGAACCCGAGGACGGCCTAGCTAAACCGTACAAGGAAGTATCGAGGTGTCCTTTTACTCGAAGAATCATAGATTTCTCCGGGCCAAAGCATAGGATGCCCACTAACATAAAACTTTACGACGGATCTACAGACCCGAATGATCCCATCACTAGATTTTGTGGGGCAGCTAATCACGGCGAGTGGCCCATGCTGGTATGGTGTAGAATGTTTCAACAAACATTGGATGGCTCGGCCAGAGGATGGTTCGACCGTTTGCCCAACGGTAGCATTGACAATTGGGAAACCCTTCGTGACCAATTCATAACGAGATTCGCTCTTAGAAGGAAGTGTATCAAAGATCCTATGGAAATAACTAAGATTGTACGGCTCGAAAATGAAACCCTCCCGGAATTCAAGGAGCGTTGGACGGATGAAGCCAGCCATATCTCTGGCGTGCCGGAACTCATGCAAATCTCATCCTTTATCAACGGTAGCAAGTGCTTCGAATTAGCCAAGTGCTTCTCAGATAGGGTGCCTCACACATTAACGGAAATGATGATAAGGGTGGATGATTTTGTCCACTCGGAAGCAGTATATCGGGCAACTGAACTACCGAGAGGTGAGAAAGTAGATGCTTACAAGGAGTATCGTCCCAACCTTATAACAACAAGAATGATCATTATGCCCCGAGGGTACCTTTCGGAGGGGATCATCGTCGGAATAATCACAAGAATGAGTTCAGGCCTCGCAGGAATGACCATTATGCTCCCTATGTTCTTGCCAGGTATGACAAAACCGGTAGAGCGGATTCTCGTCGAAATGACATCCGAAGATACGAAACCAGACCGATAGACTTGAACTCTTTGACAAAGGCTCCGAAAGAAATCCTTGCAACCGAGCATCAGCTGAGGCTTCCCCAACCCCCATCACTAAAAGGAAAGCCCCTCAGAGAAAACCTGGACAAGTACTGCGACTATCACGGTGAGAAGGGACATCTCACCAATGACTGTTGGTACCTCAAGGAACAGCTGAGAATAGCTGTAGAAACGGGTAAATTGGACCACCACTTGAAAGACGTTTGACAGAGAGGAAAGGCACCACAAAGGGGAGATAATCATGCTAATAAGGGAAAGATCATTAACATGATCCAAAGCCAAGGGACCGCGAGGAAGCGAAAGGTTGCAGATTCGGAAGAGGATTGGATGAATGCCCCAATCAGCTTTCCTCCTATCCTTCCGGGGGATGTTTCAGATGAACCTTTGATAATCAAGGCCGAAGTGGAAGGTTATACGATACGGAGGGTGTATGTGGATCAAGGTGCTTCGGTGGAGGTAATGTATGAGCACTGCTTTGAGCACTTATGCCCTTCCATCAAGGTCCGGCTAAAGGAAACCAACACGCCTCTAGTAGGATTCGCGGGGGAATCCATCAAACCGTTGGGAAAGATAGAGTTAGAGGTTTGTTTTGGATGTCAAGGGTTGTTTCGTAAAACTGTTATGAAGTTCGTCGTGGTAAGGTCTCCTTCTCCATACAACATTATATTAAGCCGTTACGGGCCATTCCCTCAACCATTCACTCGATGATGAAGTTTCCTACTCCGAGGGGCATAGCCACATTGGTTACTCGATCGGTCATTATCTCGGAATGCCGCAAGCTGGAAGAAAAACAGATGGTAGAAAAAGAGGCAAAGACCGAATCCCAGGATGCCGAAATAACTGGAGAATTGGCTGAACAGACGGAGGAAGTCATGGTACATCCGGCATATCCGGATCAGCTGGTAACCATCGGAAGGAACTTCTCCCAAGAATGCAGAAGGCAGTTAATTACGTTACTCAAAAATAGTCAAGATGTATTCGCCTGGGAACCGGCCGACATGACAGGGATACCACGACGAATCACAGAACACAGACTCAACGTGAATGTCCAAGACAGACCGGTAGCCCAAAAGAAAAGAACCTTTTCAGCAGAAAAGAACCAGACCATAACCAAAGAAGTAGAAGAATGGGTGAAAGCTGGAATAGTACGGCCGGTGAGATATCCGACATGGATCTCCAACCCGGTGCTAGTGTAGAAGTCCGATGGTAGTTGGAGGATGTGTATCAATTTCAAAAATCTCAACTCATCTTGTTTGAAGGACTATTACCCATTACCTGAAATTGATTGGAAAACATAATCAGTCATGAGGTTCTGGTACAAATGTTTCTTAGATGCTTATAAGGGTTACCACCAGGTACAAATGGCTAAGGATGATGAGGAAAAGACAACTTTCTATACCGAATAGGGGACTTACTGTTACACCAAAATGCCGTTCGGATTAAAAAATGTTGGAGCCACATATCAACGGCTGGTAGACTCAGCTTTTCGGTCGCAAACCGGGAGAAATTTGGAAGCGTATGTAGATGACATGGTAATAAAAAGCAAGACCGAGAAAGAGTTGTTAGCCGATATAGCAGAAACGTTCGACAATCTCCGAAGGATCAACATGAAATTGAACCCGAAGAAATGTTCCTTCGGTGTGGAAGAAGGAAAATTTCTTGGTTATATGGTGACATCCGAAGGGATCAGGGCGAATCCGAAGAAAACAAGGGCTATCGCAGATATGTTGTCTCCAAAGACGCTCAAGGAAATGCGAAGTCTAAGCGGCAAGTTGGCAGCTCAAAACCGATTCTTGTCCAGGTCGGCAGAAAGATCACTTTCGTTTTTTGACACCAGGATAAATATCGTTGGACGGAAAAGGCCGAATCGGCTTTTCAGGAGATGAGAAAGATGATCCTTGAGCTCCCTTACCTAACAACCCCAAAGCCGAAGGAAGATTTATACGTATACCTTGCGGCATCAAAGGAAGCGATGAGCGGAGTACTGTTGGTAGAAAGGGAAGGGAGGCAAATCCCAGTACATTATTTAAGCCGAACGTTGCATGAGGCCGAAAGGAACTATTCTTCGGTTGAAAAATTAGCTTTGGCTTTGCTACACTTATCAAGAAGGCTTAGGACATATTTCGAGGCCCATCCCATAAAGGTCATCACTGATCAACCCGTTAAGCAAATATTGAATAAACCGGAAGCGTCGGGAAGGTTGGCTAAGTATACTATAGAGATGGGGGCTTACAACATCACGTACATACCACGAAATACAGTCAAGGGGCAGGTCCTAGCAGACTTCCTAACAGAAATACCACTGAACTCATCCGATCAGGTTCCGAAAGAGGGGGGCAAGGAGATATGCAACATCTCTGACCAAGAAGAATGGGTGTTATATAACGATGGAGCGTCTAGCAAATCAGGCGCCGGAGCAGGTTTGGTACTAATCGGTCCGGACCAAACGGAATACACTTACGCTATCCGACTAAACTTCAAGAGTACCAACAATGAGGCAGAGTATGAGGCCTTACTTGCAGGATTAAGAATCGCCCAGAAAATGAAGGTGCAAGTGTTGGAGGTCAGGGTGGATTCCAATTAGGTGGCAAGCCAGATTAATGGGGATTTTATTGCGTACAAAGATAGCATGATACGATACCTAGCCAAGGCCAAAGATTATATTGCATGTTTCGATCAATTCAAAATGCGGAACATTCCGAGAGCACAAAATCAGAAAGCGTATATACTAAGAAAACTGGCATCCGTGGCATTCGATCATCTGACAAAAGAAATCCTTGTGGAAATCTTGGAAAAGCCATCGACGGAGGAAGAAGTTGTCAATGCCATCGTGGAGGAAGAGGAAGTAAACTGGGAGACTCCAATCATTCGGTGCAAACAGGAAGGCTTTGAAAAATATGCTTGGACTTACTGAACAACTCAGTAAGCTTGAACTCACTGAACAACTCAGTATTACTGAGTCAGTGAATGAGTCTGAATCAGAATCATATCCACCACTCCCACCACTGAATACCCTTCAGGGTGCTACACCCAACTTAGGCCTCCCACCAATGGTCTACTCTCAACACTCTCCAAAGGAGAGGTCAGGATTGGGAAAAACTATCCTGAAAAGACCAACATTTGATGTCTCAGTAAATACTGATGACTCATCTTCTTCAGTCCCTGCTGAAGTAATTACCCAAAGCCCTGACTCAAAATTTGATCAGTTGGCTGAAATGGTCAGGAAGCTGGGTGAGAAGATTGCATCTTCTGAGAAACCTTCTCAATCTAAGAAGGAACAAAAACCAGCTTCCTCAAATACCAAACCCAAACCTTCAAAACCTCTGAAAAGATGTGAACTGTGTAACTATACCAATCATATCACTGATAATTGCTATAGAATTTTTATTGCATGATTTGCAAAAAAGATGATCACAGGACCTCTGATCATAAAACACACTCAGTCACATCAAAGATGGCAAGCCTTAAAGCTCAGTCTTTAAACTACCCTTCTGATTCTAAACAGAAACAGAAACAAAAGGAAAAACCTTTTGCACCTTGCCCTTACTGTGGGTTCAATGATCACCATCCTAAGGACTGTCAAATTGACAATTGTTGTGAAAATAGTGGAAGTTCCACTCATGACACCTCAGGAGGTGATAAGGCCATTCAGGTCAGAAGAGGTATGACAAAGTCAGCCTCTCAGTCTACTGAGTCTACATCTGCAATCAAATGCATAATTTGTGGTAGCTCAGTCCACTCCACCACTGACCATAAATCAATTGTAAATGTTAAAAAGACCCCCAAAGCTAAACCCTCCAAGAAGTGGAGTCCTAGAAAGAACTAACCCAGTTTACTATTTGTGCAGAAACATGCCAGGGATCCTGTTTGGCATCTTGATAGTGGATGTTCAAGGAGCATGACTGGTGTGAAGGAGTATCTGCATAAGTATGTTGATGAATCAGGACCCAAAGTGATATTTGCTGATAACTCATCATGTCTCACTGAAGGTTATGGTTCAGTAAACTGAAATGGTATAGTCTTAACAAGGATAGCTTATGTAAATTGTCTTAAATACAATTTGATAAGTGTCAGTCAACTATGTGATGCTAAATACATAGTTCAGTTTGATGATAAACAAGGAATCATCTTCAATGCTAATAAGGAAGTTGTCCTTATTGCACCAAGAAGACATGATGTTTATGTGTTGGACATGTCCAGTCTGACTCAGAATGGAACTTGTCTCTTTACCAAGGCCACTGATACTCTCAACTGGCTTTGGCATAAGAGACTATCCCACCTGAACTTCAAAAACATAAACAACCTTGTGAAACAAAACAAGGTCCTTGGCTTACCATCTCTTGTGTTTTCAAAGGATAAACCATGCTCAGCTTGTGAAAAAGGTAAACATCACAGAGCATCCTTTAAAACCAAAACCAACTTTTCCATCAGAAACTGTCTACATCTTCTCCATATGGATCTATTTGGACCAATTAGTCCTAGATCCATTAACCATGAGTAATATACTCTGGTCATTGTGGATGAATACTTAAGATACACTTGGGTATACTTCCTGATCAGAGAGAGTCAGGAAGCTGAAACAATTATGTCATTTGTCAGGAACATTGAAAATCAAAATGACATCAAAGTCAAACAGATTAGGACTGACAATGGAACAGAGTTCAAAAATTATGAACTTGAATGTTTCTGTGATGAGAAAGGTATTTCCCAAAAAATTTCCTCACCCTACACACCTGAACAAAATGGGTTGGCTGAAAGGAAAAATAGAACACTCATTGAAGCAGTTAGGACAATGCTAAATGGATCAGTCCTTTCCAAACACTTTTGGACTGAAGCAGTAAAGACTGCCTGTTACACACAAAACAGATTCATCATTGTCAAGAGACATAGCAAAACTCCTTATGAGTTATTCAAGGGAAGAATCCCTGACATCAGCTACTTTCATGTCTTTGGGTATCCTGTGTTTATTCATAATAACAAGGATCACTTAGGAAAATTTGATGCCAAAGCTGATGATGGATACTTCCTAGGATACTCCCTTGTCTCAAAAGCCTTCAGGGTGTTCAACACTAGGAGACAGCATACTGAGGAAACATTTCATGTTACCTTTTGATGATGTACCCTCCGAACGGGTCGAAGGACTCCCCTTCGAGCCTGTACGAAGCCTTCTCTTCGAAGACCCAGGTCAATCTTCACCCAAAGCACTCATAGTGTCTAACCTTTGTCGAGGTTCAGAACCTGGCCTCTGTAACCGATCAGAGCCTGGCCTCCGTAGCCGTTCAGAGCCTGGCTTCCGTAGCCGTTCAGAGCCTGGCCTCCGTCACCATTCGGAGCCTGGCCTCCGTCAACGTTCGGAGCCTGGCCTCCGTCAACGTTCGGAGCCTAGCCTCCGTCAACGTTCGGAGCCTGGCCTCCATCACTGTTCGGAGTCTGGTCTCCGTCAATGTTCAGAGCCTCGCTTCCGTCGACGTTAGGAGCCTAAAGGTCAAACAGAACTGGTCAATAGCCATGATTTCAGCCATGATCTCCGTAACTGCCATGACCTCCGTAACTGCCTCCGCCAACGTTCGGTGCCTGGCCTCCATCACCGTTGGAGCCTTAAGCCCTTCGGGGTACCTCCTGCGAAGGAACCATAACGAAGAACCATCTTGACCTGGTCTCACCCACGTTCCCTCTTCACTTAGGCTTTCCCGCCAAGGATGTGATCGTGGGCCACAAAGCCCTAGCGGTTACCACAAATCATGGGACGCCCCCATGATCTCCGAACAAAGTGCAACCGCCCACTAAGTCCTATTTCTCTCCTATAAATAGCTTAGTTGGGCCAAAACCATGAGGGGGGATCTAAATTTAACTTCACTCTCTTAATTTACGATCTACATCACCATTACACATACTTACTCGCACGCCGGAGGTGGTTCGCAGGGCCCAACCCCTGCGCAATCACTTAACGTAGTGTCTTCGTATTTCTTATTTCAGGTTAAGAACAAGCTTGGCGCAATCTCAACATCCCATTATTCCTTTGATCACCATCGAAGGCTTGGTTGTGCAATTATTTGTTCAATCAGTGGCGCCATCCGTGGGACACGCAACAATAAGTCTTGTTATTTCCAAGCTTATAACCAATTGGAACTACTTTCACTATACATCCGGCATGGATCAAGGAAAAGAAGACACTCCCCCACCGGGTTTCTCGACCTTAACACCAATCCCCGTCAACGACTCCAACAACTTCTCCCCAATAACCGCTTTCAAGTTCACCACACGTTCTCACCCAGATGTAACACACAACCATCATGCTTCGAAATCAGCCAATCACAAAGCGTTGGAATCCCTCTTAAGGGATCACAAAAGGCAAGTTAGGAATGCTGAGATGCGAAGAGAGTTGGAATACATAAGTGACGAATTTGTGACGAAAGGGATGACATCTAGCTTCTGTAGCATAGGGTGTGGTAGTTGGATATTCATTGGCCGCATTTATTGCGCAAGTCTGTTTAAGCACTTATCCTTTACTCGTACGAATTTGTGACGAAAGGGATAGAGTGTAGCATGTTTTTTGAGTCGAATGCAATATAAACTTGAGCGTATATATCACTTTTGACTGGGGGCTTGATGATGTACCCTCCGGACGGGTCGAAAGACTCCCCTTCGAGCCTGTACGAAGCCTTCTCTTCGAAGACCCAGGTTAATCTTCACCCAAAGCACTCATAGTGTCTAACCTTTGTCGAGGTTCAGAACCTGGCCTCTGTAACCGTTCAGAGCCTGGCCTCCGTAGCCGTTCAGATCCTGGCCTCCGTAGCCGTTCAGAGCCTAGCCTCCGTCAACGTTCGGAGCCTGGCCTCCGTAACCGTTCAGAGCCTGCCTCCGTCACCGTTCGGAGCCTGGCCTCCGACAACGTTCGGAGCCTGGCCTCCGTCAATGTTCGGAGCCTGGCCTCCATCAACGTTCAGAGCCTGGCCTCCGTCACTGTTTGGATCCTGGTCTCCGTCAACGTTCGGAGCCTCGCCTCCGTCGACGTTAGGAGCCTAAAGGTCAAACAAAACTGGTCAAAGAAGATCTGGTCAATAACCATGATTTCAGCCATGATCTTCGTAACTACCATGACCTCCGTAACTGCCTCTGCCAACGTTCGGAGCCTGGCCTCCGTCACCGTGGGAGCCTTAAGCCCTTCGGGGTACCTCCTGCTAAGGAACCATAACAAAGAACCATCTTGAATTGGTCTCACCCACGTTCCCTCTTCCCTTAGGCTTTCCCGCCAAGGATGAGATCGTGGGCCACAAAGCCCTAGCGGTTACCACAAATCATGGGACGCCCCCATGATCTCCGAACAAAGTGCAACCGCCCACTAAGTCCTATTTCTCTCCTATAAATAGCTTAGTCGGGCCAAAACCATGAGGGGGATCTAAAGTTAACTTCACTCTCTCAATTTACGATCTACATCACCATTACACATACTTACTCGCACGCCGGAGGTGGTTCGCAGGTCCCAACCCCTGCGCAATCACTTAACGTAGTGTCTTCGTATTTATTATTTCAGGTTAAGAACAAGCTTGGCGCAATCTCAACATCCCATTATTCCTTTGATCACCATCGAAGGCTTGGTTGTGCAATTATTTGTTCAATCACCTTTGATGAGTGCACTGATGCTATCAGTGTCTCTAACAACTCAGTGGAAGAGATAGGTATTGATGAATCATCAAGATATCCTCTTGATGAACATCATCCTGAAAATAGTCTTTCCACTCAGTACCATGCAAATGCTGACATCTCCTATTACATCATTCCCCACAACCTTCCTTACCCAACCATCACTGAGTTTATTGAAGCACAAAGTACTGATGAATTCATTCAGTCAGTACAAAGTGCTCAGGTACTAAACAATCACAGTGATGAGTCAACCCACTCAGACACTCAAGATGCTGAAGATCATCATGTGTCTGATCCTGATCCTACCCATTAGGCCTCTACAAGTTTTAATCAGTTTCCAAAACCTCAGGACAGTTGGACTAGGTCTCAGGATATAGAACTTGTCAATATAATTGGTGAGCCTACTGAAGGCATGCTCACAAGAAGCATGGCTGCTGAACTGAGAGTAGCCTCAGCCAATGAATGCCTATTTGTGGACTTCATTTCCACAATTGAACCCAAAAGTGTTAAGGAAGCACTAAATCATCCAAGTTGGGTTCAAGCCATGAATGATGAACTGGAACAATTTGACAGAAACAAGGTAATGACCTTGGTCAAATGTCCTGAAGATGTTTCAGTCATTGGCATTAAATGGGTATTTAAAAATAAATCTGATGAAAATGGCATAGTCATTAAAAACAAAGCCAGACTTGTTGCCAAAGGCTATAATCAACAAGAAGGCATTGACTATGAAGAAACATTTGCACCAGTAGCAAGGATGGAAGCCATCAGGATCTTCCTTGCTTTTGCTACATACATGAACTTCAAGGTGTACCAAATGGATGTTAAAAGTGCATTCTTAAATGGCTCACTGAAAGAAGAAGTTTATGTTCAGCAACCTCCTGGATTTGAAAGCCATGAGTTTTCTGACCATGTCTGCAAGCTTAACAAAGCCTTTTATGGATTGAAAAAAGCTCCCAAGGCATGGTATGAGACTCTTTCAGCCTTCCTGATCTAAAACAAATCTGTCAGAGGCAAGATAGACAACACATTGTTTATCTACAAGACAAATAATGATGTCATACTTGTACAAGTGTATGTTGATGACATCGTCTTTGGCTCAACAAATTATAAACTTTGCAAACAATTTGAAAAACTAATGGCAAAGAAATTTGAAATGATCATGATGGGAGAACTGACTTACTTCCTTGGTCTACAAATCAAGCAGACTAATAAAGGAACCTCTATCAGTCAAGAGAAGTATGTCAGAAGCCTACTGAAGAAGTATGAGCTCAGTGACTGTGCCTCAGTCAAGACTCCCATGGTACCCCCAAACAACCTTGGTCCTGATCTTACTGGAAAACCAGTGAATCAAACTCTTTTTAGAGGAATGATAGGATCACTGATGTATTTACTTGCATCAAGGCCTGATATCCAATTCTCAGTATGCTTATGTGCCAGATATCAATCTGACCCAATAGAAACTCATATCACTGCTGTGAAAAGGATATTCAGGTACCTGAAAGGTACTCCAAACCTTGGATTATATTATCCAAAATGTTCAGGCCTTAATCTTAAAGGATACTCAGATTCTGACTATGCTGGATGCAACATGGACAGGAAAAGCACCTCAAGCTCCTGCCAAATTCTTGGTGGAAAACTAGTCTGTTAGAGTGCTAAGAAGCAACAATCAGTTGCCATGTCCTCAGTTGAAGCTGAATATGTTGCAGCAGCAAGTTGTTGTGCAAATGTACTCTGGATGAAAAGTCAACTCAGTGACTATGGAATTCAGTACAAGATGGTTCCCATCTTTTGTGATAACACAAGTGCAATTGCCATCTCAAATAACCCAGTTCTTCATCAGAGAACAAAACACATTGATATTAGATATCACTTCATCAGGGACCATGTCATGAATGGTGACATAGAATTACACTTCATTCCTACAGAATATCAGCTAGCTGATATATTCACCAAGCCATTGGATGAACCAACTTTCACCAGACTGAAAGCTGAACTAGGAATGTTGGATATTGAGAATCAGTCCATTGATTGACTCCATCCAAATATGTGTAAATTCTGATAACCCAAGTCCCTGACTCAATGTGTTCTTCAGTGAGAAAGGTCACTCAACTGCATGAACTAAACCCAAGTTCCTGAACCCTTAATCCTCAGGAATTAAACCCAAGTTCTTGAATTCTTGGTCCTCAGGAACTAGACCCAAGTTCCTGAACCCTTGAACCTCAGGAATTAAATCCAAATTCCTGAACACTAGAACCATCAGTGACTAAATCCAAGTCTTGACAATCAGGTTCACTGAATGAAAAGTCATTCAGGGTCCTTAAGAAACATTAAATATTAACTTAAATGCTCTAAGTATCTAGTTAGTAAATGTCTGAGGTTGGTAACTGAATTCTTATTTAATATAAGAATATTTGTTCTTTTACCTTTCTGGCTTCCACCTCTGGGCCCCCACATTCCCACTTGGCATTAAATGCCTTTCCAATCACATTACAGATATGTGATGACTCATCTCTGCAAATTAAACTTTTGCATAACTGCTCAACTGTTCACCTTGACTGTTGCGCCAAACCAGGGAAAGTGGAGTGGTGGCATTAAATGCGGATCCCAAAACATTTTACTCAAAACAGTTTCCGAAAATTCTTTTTGAATAAATAAAATCCACTTAATACCCAAATTACCCTCCACTTCTCTTCCCTATAAATACCCCATGCAAAAACAACACACACATGTTTTTAGAAATCTTAAGCAAAATTTTACCCTTTTCTTTCAAAAACTAAATCTAGTGTGTGTGTTCTTAGGCTTTAGAAACCCAGAATCATTTGTTAACCCAGACCTACCAATACAAATGGCTTCTTCTAATGCTATCATATACGCCTCTAATGTGGAATTCATATTAGAGGGCGTAGACCTCACAAAGAACAATGTGGTGGGAAACTTTTCCTATCCACAAAAGTTTCATGCTTACAAGAATGTAATGAAATATCTTCAAAATTGTTTTCTTGCAAAAGCATTTACCAAGACCCCCTCAGTCATCTACCATGACTACTTGAGGGAATTCTGGTGTACTGCTGTGGCTAATAGCCCGAAAGACACCAAATAATCCATCATCACTTTCACAGTGATGAATGGGAGAAGGACCCTCTCCCTGGATTACAATGACTTCATCAAAGCCACTGGTCTTGATTTTGCTGAGGCTTTTGAGCCCAATCCGACTGACCAAGAGGTTAAGGGAGAGTTGATCTTCTTGGGACCTCATGACCCTAAACGTCCTGAGTTGTCCGCTAGAGCCTTATTGGAGAAGGCTCCAATTGTCAAAACCTGGTTCCACCTAGTCTGGAGGATCCTGATGACATTCGTCATTCAGGTCCTTGGGGGGAATAAATCCTCCACTGAGCAATTGAACTCATCACAACAATTGATGTTGTTCAGTCTCTTGGAGGGTAGAAAGATAGATATCGGAGGTATAATCTTCCGTGACCTTGTCGCTAAGCTCTCAGGAAAATCTAGGCAAAAACACTTGTCTTAGAAAATTTGGGCATGACCCATTCGTTTATACAACGTTTTCATTTTCCTCAATTGTTGCAATATTTCTCAAATAACTCAACTAGTTAACAATAAGTGCGAAAAGTGTTTGTGATATATATTTTAGTCGTCGTGAACATTTTTATCGTTATATTATTCGTTATCGCTACGTTTAAGTATTAACAATAGATTTCGACATAAAGTCAATATTTAGTCAAAAAGTCAACAAAAGTCAATTTCAATATTAATTTGGTTAAAATGTCAATTTTTACCCTTTCGGAGACTAAACGTCTCAAAACAAGTCCAAAAATAGTTTTCGTTATATTTATCGTTTCGTTAGTTATTAATAACCATAGCGAGTCGGAAAATATTCCAAAAATCATTTTCGTCATTTTAGTTGTTAATTGGGCCGAAAATCATGAAATAAGCCCAATAACAATTTTTAGCCCAAAACACATTTTTAGCTAAAACGTATATATCGACGCGTTTCTAAAAATCATTTCACTCGCTCATTAGGTCCGTTTGGTCAAAAAGTCAAAACTACAAAATTCACTCATGGGCTCGGCCCAACAGCCTCCTCGTGGGCTTTATGGCCCAAAAATTAGTTTGGTCCATTATTTAGTAACTTAGTAATTATTAGTTACTTAATAAACTTTAGACTTATCATATAAGCTCTAATAAATAAGCTACTTAGCTAAATATTCAAAGATGACCATATTATGGTCTATTCGACCCATATAATTTATTTCAACTTATTTTCCATTTTTACTTGTTATTTTCTATAACTTATGGCTTATTTAACAATCTATTCCAAATAAGCACTCAATTATATTTTTTCACCATTTCACCATTCGAGCCAAAATTTTATGTTTTTCAAAACCCCAATAATCTTTTATTTTTAACATGGCCGATTAATGTATATAGTCCCAAAAGTCTATATATTGCTTAATCTCGCGTAAAATTCGTAACTTATATTTGTATCATCAAACTAAAACTATATGTAACAAGATTTACCACACAAGCAAGAAATTTATAAACTAGTTCATATATCTCATAAAAGTCGAGCACTATACTTAACCATACAAGCCCTAGCTTTTTCCAAATCAACAAAATATACACTTTTAATCATCATTAGATATCAAATGAACAAGAGATTAACAAGATTTGAAAAATTTTATGAATCCTTACAAAGAGTTGAAGATTAACGTGGCTAGGGAGGACCAAGAACACCCAATGCTTCACCAAATTTACCCAAACCAAGTTCCAAATAACCCGAAAAGCTTGATTATACACTTTAATTAGCTTGAACTTCAAAAGAAATTTGTGGATCTTGAAGATGAATGTGTGTCGTGAGTTTAAAGTGAGTAAAATGATCAAGGAAACTTTTGGATAGTGAAATGGATAAGAAAAACTTTGGCATGGTTATATTTAGGGTAATACATGCATTATATAAAGGATTAATATGAGTTAGTGGGATAAGTTTTGTCATCATATGGGGGAGTATTATATGAACCGGCCATGGTCTCTCTTAGGGAGGTAGAATTTTAATTTTTACTCCGTGTCGGTGTATCGTGTGTCGGTTTGAGCTAAAACGTGACTGTAAAGTCCCGGTTTGACCTTTTTGGACACGTATACGTAAAATAAAGTTTTTATCCACGTTTTTGTCAAAAATGTAATAAAATATTATTACTGACTCAAAAATATATTTATTTGACTGTTACTATGTGTACTGTGCTGTCGGTACGCGTGTGCGGTTGTTTTTCAAAAAAATGCGAGAAAGCTCTCAGTTAATCACGAGACTTGTCAGTAACTATCAGAAATAGGATAATTTAGGTTTACTGACAAAAATATACTTTTTCTGCAGTGACTGTAAGCTACAGTATGCGGGAAAGCTCCCAAAAATGCTCAAAAATACTCAGAAACATGCAAATACGCATAGAAATGCTTAGCTTAAAAATAATTAATACTCATATAATATTAATTAACAACGTGAAAATTACCATTTGTCACAGTCTCACCATTTAATCGGGAAATCCGTCCCGGATTTCAATTTACGTTACTCGTTGGGTTCAAAAAGAGATGAGGGTATTTTCGCTTGATTTCATCATCTCGCTCCCATGTATACTCGGGGCCTCTGCGAGAGTTCCAACGGACCTTCACAATTGGGATACGACTCTGCTTTAGCCGTTTCACTTCCCGGTCCATGATTTCAATCGGCTCCTCGATAAAATTTAATCTCTCATCAAGCTGAATCTCATCTAAAGGAATGACGGCGCTTTCATCAGACAAGCACTTTTTCAAATTGCTGATGTGAAAAACGTCATGCACAGCACTGAGCTTAGATGGTAGTTCAAGTCGGTAGGCTACCGGCCCGATCCTGGCAAGAATTTCGAAAGGTCCAATATAGCGAGGGTTCAGCTTACCACGCTTGCCGAATCTGATCACGCCTTTCCATGGCGAGACCTTTAACATTACTTTGTCTCCTACTTGACACTCAATGGGTTTCCGCCTCTTGTCGACATAACTATTTTGACGGTCACGAGCCGCCTGCATTCGGCTCTTGATATGCACAATCTTTTCAGTAGTCTCGTGGACAAGTTCCGGTCCAGTAAGTTGGCTTTCTCCAACTTCAACCCAACAAATTGGCGATCTGAACTTACGACCATAAAGTGCTTCATACGGTGCAACTTTAATGCTGGTGTGATAGCTGTTGTTATAGGAAAACTCTGTTAAAGGAAAATGCCTATCCCAGCCGTTCTCGAAGTCAATCACACAGGCTCTTAGCATATCCTCTAACGTCTGAATGGTCCTCTCACTTTGTCCATCAGTCTGAGGATGATAAGCTGTACTCATGTCAAGGTCGGTTCCCAATGCATCCTGAAGCGACCTCCAAAAATTAGACGTGAATCGACTGTCTCGATCTGAGATAATGGAAACAGGCACACCGTGCCTTGCGGCAATTTCCTTCACATACAGTCGCGCGAGTTTGTCCATACCATCATTCTCCTTTACAGGAAGGAATTGAGCTGATTTAGTAAGACGGTCAACGATTACCCAAATCGTGTCGTAACCACTCGACGTCTTAGGCAACTTAGTGATAAAATCCATAGTGATACGCTCCCATTTCCATTCTGGGATCTCAGGTTGAACAAGCAGACCGGACGGTCTCCGGTGTTCAGCCTTGTCCTTCGAGCACGTTAAACACTTGCTGACGTATTCAGCTATATCGACCTTCATGTTTGGCCACCAATACAGCTTTTTTAAGTCTAAATACATCTTGTCAGATCCTGGGTGAATGGAGTACTTGGACTTGTGGGATTCATGCATGATCAAATCATGAATTCCTCCATACAATGGAATCCAACACCTGTCTCCATAACACAAAATCCCATCGGATCTTCTTACAAGGCCGTTTTCCAATTCTGGCATTCTGTAAATCCTTTCACGCGGTCGGTTTTCATCCTTGAGCGCCTCACCCTGAGCCTCAAGTATCTTTGCTGGAAGCGGCGAGCTGATCGTCATCCTTAACGATCTGACTCTGAGGGGTTTGATCCGCTCCTTTCTGCTAAGGGCGTCGGCAACAACATTTTCCTTGCCTGGGTGGTAACGGATCTCACAATCATATTCGCTAAGCAACTGCAACCATCGGCGCTGTCTCATGTTCAGCTTCTTCTGGTTCAAAATATGTTGTAGACTCTTGTGGTCTGTATACACTACGCACTTAGTCCCATAAAGATAGTGTCTCCAAATTCTTAGTGCAAACACGAATGATCCTAATTCTAGGTCATGGGTTGTGTAGTTCTTCTCATGGGTTTTCAGCTGTCGAGAAGCATATGCGATCACCTTCTCCCTCTGCATCAGCACAACTCCCAAACCCTTGTGCGATGCATCACAATACACAACAAAATCTTCGCTACCCTCAGGTAACGCCAAAATAGGTGCACTACACAATCTTTCCTTAAGGAGTTGAAAAGCTTCTTCCTCCTTATCTCCCCAGTCGTATTTCACATTCTTTTGACTCAGTTTTGTCAATGGCTTAGCTATCTTAGAAAAGCCTTCTATAAACCTTCGGTAATAGCCAGCAAGTCCTAAAAATTGTCATATTTCAGTCAACGTTGTGGGCATTGCCCAATCCTTAATTGCATCAATCTTAGCAGGATCTACGTGAATCCCTTGCTTATCTATCACGTGACCAAGAAACTGCACAGTCGATATCCAAAATTCGCACTTCGAAAACTTAGCATATAACTCCTCCTTTTTCAATAATTCCAGAATTTATCCAAATACGGCTTACACACACGATTCATGAGATCCATGAATACCGCTGGTGCATTTGTCAAGCCGAATGACATAACTTGGAATTCGTAATGGCCATATCGGGTTCAGAATGCGGTCTTCAGGATATCCTCTTCCCGGACTTGGAGTTGGTGATAACCTGATCTCAGGTCTATCTTAGAATAGACCGATGAACCTTGCAACTGATCAAATAAATCGTCGATCCTCGGGAGTGGGTATCTATTCTTAATGGTTAACTTGTTCAGCTCCCGATAGTCAATACACATCCTGAAGGATCCATCCTTCTTCTTAACAAACAAGACAGGAGCTCCCCAAGGCGAAGAACTCGGTCTAATAAAACCTTTTCCAGACAGTTCAGCTAACTGATCAGACAACTCCTGTAACTCCGTAGGTGCTAACCGATAGGGTGCTCGCGCTACGGGCGCGGCTCCTGGCACTAAATTGATTTGAAATTCGACTTGTCTGGCCGACGGGAGTCCAGGTAGGTCTTTTGGAAAGACTTCTGGAAAGTCCTTTACGATTCGCACATCTTCCAACCTTCTCTCTAGGTTCCTTTTCCTCCTTTTCAGTCACATGAGCTAAAAAGAGGTAGCATCCCTTCTCGATGTACTTCTGTACCTTCGTACACAAGATGATGCTCAATCTTGACGAACGCGCACGATCGGAGCGATCTCCTTCAATGATCAGAACTTCGTTCCCATAGGGTACCCTAACGATCTTCTCATCACAAATGATGATGGCATGATATTTTGATAGCCAATCCATCCCTATGATGACGTCAAAACTACCCAATTCTACTGGCATTAGGTCAATGTTGAATCGATGGTTTAATAAGTTCAGAGTGCAACCCCCTTATAATGGTACCTACTCTTTCTAGGTTTCCGTTTGCTAGTTCTACATCAAAGGCATTATCTAAGGTGGTCAGGGCTATATCGAGTAAAGGACTAAAAGCGGTCGACACAAAACTTCTATTGTCTCCCGTATCCAAGAGTACTGAAGCATAACAATTATTTAAGAGAAACGTACCCGTCACCACATTCGGGTCGTCCTGGGCTTCCCTTCTGCCCACAGCATAAACTCTTCCACGGGCTCTTCCTTCATTGCCCTGGTTCCCATTGTTGACTGCTGCTACTTGGTTGCCTGGCCCACCACCATTTCCTTGGTTTTGGGGTTTGTTGCACTCATTCCGATAGTGACCCTTTTCACAGCACCCAAAGCAAGTGACATCTGCCTTACGATTGTGAGGTAGTGCTGCTTGAGCGGTGGCTAGGGGTCTTGCCCTACAGTTCTTTGCCAAGTGCCCTATCCTCAGGCAATTGTTACACTTCACTGTGCGTTGTCCCCTGTGATGTAACTTGCAGCGGTTACAAAAAGGTGTGTTCTTGTCATAACTCTTCTTGTCACTTGAACCAACTGCATAAGCCTTGCCTAAACTCTTCTTTTTTTTCTAAGAGCTGTTGTTATTACCCCTGGAGTGATCTTCCCACTTCCTTTTGTGGTCAGCACTCTTTTCTGGAATATCCTCCAGTTCCTGATCCATCAACTTGTTTGTTATCTCCATGGTCTCGTGTTAGGAATTATTAGAATAATATTTATTTCATTGCTGCTGGTTGTAGTATTGGTTCCTGCTGGCAGGTATGTAGTTCCTGCTGGTAGTACGTTTTGTTACTACTTTTAGTTTTCATTGCTGCGGGTAATACCGTATGTTTAGAAAGTTTGTTAGAATTAATTTTGGAAGAGATCGTGTATATCTCTTTACACATTTTCTTAGTAATGCTGCATTAGGGTTTCTTGTAGTATAAAAGAAACATGCGGCTATGAGTTTTGTAACACATTGAATGATTATTAGTTAATAAAAGATCCATAGAGGATCAAAGTATTATTAGTCATATTCTTCTTCTTTATTAGAGATTCTCTTGTAGCATGCTTCTGATTACATAGGCATTCTACCGATCCACAAAGGCTCAAAGATCTATAAAAGAGGCCTAGATCCAACAAGTGGTATAAGAGCCTGGTGAGGGTCTCTGTCGAAGAAGAAAACATCTCAAACAAATCTCTTAAACCCTTACACAATGTCTTCATCAGAAGATAAATTTGAAATATGGGCCATGAAAATTAAATCGTTGCTACCTTTTGATTCTATGGTGAAACGGACAGAACAGAATGATACTGAAGAGAAAGGAAATTTCATTCAAACATTCAGTGTGGCTAATAAAGCAAAGGATAATGTAGAAGAATTTGCCTTAATGGGATGTTCATCTCAGGTACAAAATTGTCCTTTTGGCTGTCATGAAATGTACTCTATCCTTAAGAAAGAGTTTGATGACATAGAGCCTCAATATAAATGATTGTTTGTTAAAGTTCAAGCTTATGAAAAAGCTCTTAAAACTTTAGAAAAACAAAAAGCTTGGTACCAATCAAATCAGTTAGCATATGAAGAGAAAATTAGGGTTTTGGAAAGAGACTTAGAAAACACCACTAATTTGTTAAAACATTCTGAGAGAGAATTTGATAAGATAATTTTAGAGAAGAAGGATTTACAGGCTAAGTTAGAAAGTGAAGAGGTCAAGTGTACTTCATATAAAGAATCATCTAATCTTGTAGATTGGTTGAATAATAGTACTCAGTCTGTAAAGTCTAAGAAAGGTTTGGGGTATCATAAAATTGATGACTCTATTGAGTCAAAATGGTTTGACCCTACCCCTAAGGAGGAAAATTATCAAATTCCTGTTAAGTATGTCAGAGAAGGAGAAATGCATGTTGTTCCTCCACCTATCAGAGGAGTTTTTAAGCCTGTCCCTATCCACTCAGACCTTGACATAGACTTTGATGAATCACACATGACCTATGGCAAAAAGTCCAATGACTTGCATACTTCAGACAATGAATCTAATGGATTTGTCTCTTGTGTTAACAGTGACAAGTCCTCTGAATCCAAGTCTGATGACTATACCTCATGTGATTCAAGTGATAAGTCTGTCACAAACAGGGCTGATGGTTTATCCATAAGAGTGGCTGATGATGAATCTATTTCTAAAACAACTTCTTTTGACAATAGTTCTCTTAATTCTGTTAAAATCAATTCTCCTTCAAGTATTGGTTGTGATACTTTTGTGTGTAATAAAAGAAGTCATGAAAAGAACAAAGTTTTTAAAAGGAAATCATGTTTTGTATGTGGTAGTTATTCTCACCTCATCAAAGACTGTGATTTCTATGAGAATAAAATGGGTGTTTGTGCTAAACAAAAGAAAACTAGAACTATGTGGAAAAATGTTGAGAAGATTCCCTCATTTGTCCCTAAGGCAAATGCATTTCCTGCTGGTATTGCAAAGGGACCAGCACCTGTTGCTGCTGGTAGGCCTCTTAGACCAGCAATTGTTCCTGCTGGTAAGCCAGTTCCAGCTGGTAGAACCAATTTTGCTGGTTGGAAAAGGAATGCTGCTAGACACATTAACAGACCTATCAACACTTACTTTCAGTATGACTATTGGCCTATTTGTAATTTGGGGGGAACAAGATGGCAATCTAATGTTAAGTACTCAACAGATGGTACTTGGAGACACAATGGGCATTATTTGAGACAGGGATCCAGGAATTATAATGGATCATATCAGTCTCCTTGGTTTAGTTCTTGCTAAGATTGAGGGGAGGCATAAGCCTAAGGGGAGGCTTATGCTTGTATTTTGTGTATTTACTAACTTTTGTTTTTAAATTCTGTATATTCTGTGTATTGTGTATCTTCTAATTATTTTACAGGTTTTAAGTCAACAATCTCATGAAAACAAGGAAAAGTAAAATTTTATTCATTAGTTAGGATTACAAGATCGATCAAACCACATGAGATAACAACAGTCAAACAACAGATACCATCAGATAACAACCTAAACAACCAAACAACCTACTCCTCATACCCAGACAACCACCCAGCCAGCTACCAACTCCACTACTCCAGCTTTCCTTTACCCTTGCCCTTGACATCTGGCATGGTTTTGTGGATTCCTCTTCCTTCAATGGCCTCACTCAGCCTCTTGCACACAAGTCCCAGCACCTGTTGCCTTGGCTGTGGGAGTGGTTGATTTTTTAAAGGAACTGGAATTTGGCTCATGGCTGCCACAACCTTCTCCATCTCTCGTGTAAGCATGGCTGAAAGTGGATGATCTGGTGGATCTGTTTCCCAAGAACCTTGATAGTAGGTCAGAGACTTTGGCCAGGATGAGGGCTCATCATCTGAGGATTCAGATGATGGAGGAGTTAGAAGGTCTTCAGAGGAAACCTCCTCAGTCTTTTCCTTTCCTTTTTGGTTACTACTGGCCTGAGAGGAGTAGTTGGGAGGAAAGTAGTTTGCCCAACCTGAGGCGTCAGATGATGATTCAGAGGAACTATCTACCATTATTGGTTTTGAAGAGCTCATAATGGGTGGATAGGTTGATTTGGGGTTTGTGTGTATTGGTGTTGAATGTTGAGGGCTTTTAAAGTGCCATTGGAGGATTAAAGGAAATTAAATGTTAGGTTGGTTTTGAAATAAATTTTTCTCAGGAATGACGTTAATTAAGGATTTGACATTCTGGAGTTAATTGTGAGTTTTGGTCAAACAGCAGTTTGTTCCTGCTGGTTGACCTTCTGTTTCTGCTGGTTGACTTGTGTTTGCTACTGGTTTTGAAGAATTTGGATATTTGTTTTGGGATAGACTCAATTTCAAATTGGTCAAAGATTCTTCCGCGAGATTTTTGTAAGTTCAGTTGCTAATTTGGGTAACCGTATAAATGACCTAAATTACTCATCCTACACCCAAAATAACCATTTTCTCTCAAACCTAACTCATTGCTTCTCCTTTCAACAACACTTTCTCTGATCATTCTCAATGGCGGTACTTCAATATAAAGATGACCATAAGAAAGTGGGATATCTGGAAACCTCAAATCGAAGTAGAGGGTATGATGAAATACTTACCTTCTTAAGGGGGTCCTCTATTCGGTATGCACTTACTCATTGCCCAATTGTGGTTTATGACTCTCTCGTCAAACAATTTTGGGCTACAGCAGCTTTACGCACACCTGAGGGAAGGCCGAAGGAGATTGTGGCAACAATTGATGGGATCGAGCATGTCATCAGTGAATCCTCCATCAGGATTCATCTTCAACTCAATGATGCAGATGGTTTATATGATTTTGCGGAACAAGACATTCAGGCTGGTTTGGCTACAATCGGGTATCCTGTTGATGGTACTTTTACCTTTTATAAAAATAGGTTCTCTCCTCAATGGAGATTTCTTGTTCACACTCTTTTGCAATGCCTTAGTCCAAAGACTGGAGGGTGGGATCAATTCTCAAGCCCTCTTGCTTCTGGCCTCATATGTCTGTCTGATGGGAGGATGTTCAATTGGTCAAGGTTTATTTTCGATGGGATGATTGGGAACCTAGGTAATGCCAAGCATAAATTTTTAATGTACCCTAGGTTTTTACAAACAATATTAGATGTTCAGACTAATGACCATACCCCTAAGATCATGAATAGGCTTACTGCCAAACTCTTTGCAACCATGAGGTATAAGTTTGATGGGGAACATCAGCCTCTTTTGGCCGCTATGTTGCCAAGGGACCATGATTCTGCTGGTGCAGCTGATACTGCTGGTGGTAATACACCACCTGCACCTGATGCTGCTGGTGCAAGTGCATCAGATGCTGCTGATGCCCAACAGCCTCCATCTCCTAGGCCCAATACCCCAGTTGCCCCTAGAAGTGAGCCAGTAAGTAATGTTGACCCATCTGTTGACCAACCAGTTGAGCCTTCTATTGATATGCCCACATACTCAAGGCTATCCATTCCTAGTCCAACTAGGCAGCCTTTTGGTTTTGACACCAATGTTGGAGGAGATTCTTTTGTCTCTCCACCCAGATCCAATGAGGCTCATCACACCACAGGTATTCCTGCTGGTGGAGCTGAGGATCCTGATGCTCTCACTCCAATGTCCACTTTGCTTGACATGTATATGAAGAAAGTTGAAGCATTGGAGTCTGAACTAAAGGAAACTAAAAGGAATTTTGATGAGAAGGTGGATGCCTTGGAAACAGAGCTAAAAGACTCAAAACAGACTCTTGGTGGAGCTATCCTTCAGCTTATTCGCAGAGTTAATCATCTGGAAGCTCAACTTAAGCCAAAGAAGAAAAAGGTTGTTCTTTCTGATTCAGAAGATGATCAGGCTGGTGTTGATTTGGATGCACTTCATGTTTTGGCTTCTGCTAGTGCCAACACCGAGGGAGAAACTTTTTCTATGTCTGAGCATCCAACCCCTACCAAGACTCAAGCTTTCACAAGGAGAAGGACCAAGCAGCCTCCAGGAATGTCAGCTTTTGAGAAGTTTCAATCACATGTTGTAGCTGGTAGTTCCGCGGTGTGTCTAAGAAAATGCGTGGTTTCGGGATTTCTGAATCAGTGGGGTTCACTCTGATTCATCGGAAATTGTGGTTAGGGAGTCGTATTGGATACAAATAAGCCCATTCATTTATAATTCATTACTTACATAAAGAAGCATCCAAATTTATGTAAGTAATGGGTTATAAATTTATGGTTCGGTGGTTTATAATTTCTTTATTTGAATAAAGAGGCGTCCCAATCCATTCAAATAAGGAGATTATAAATCATCCTACTTAAGATTTCCCGACATAAAACTCGCTTTCTGAGACAGATAGGAAGATAACCAAGTCATCAAATCCGTAAAGCTAAGTAATAATATTATTTAACTCAAATCTCATGTCTCATCAAAAAAGAACTGTCACAAGATCAAGTTAAATAATTAGTTATTACTGAGCTCCATATTTTTAATTACTCGACTAAATTCTGGGGTTTCCTTATTAATACTAAAGTCATATCATCCAACAGCGTGGATTTAAACAAACAACTAACGAAAAGCGTATACGCACGAATTGTATGTAAAGCAAGTAAGGAGGAGAGTATTAACGTATAAAGCAGTTATAGTCTAGGTACTATATGCAACCTAGTTCTCTATAACCAATGCTCTGATACCAATCTGTAACACCCCCAAAACATCGCAACGGAAGATTGTGTCACTGGGGTGCTACTTCATAATACAAAGTACAAGTTATAGAAAACGACCTCTAAATGAGAAGTTTTGAAAAGTTACCATTCGATTAATAAATTCAGAGTTACAAACATGAGGTCCCAAAGTATAATACATAAATGTTTTACAAAATGTTTCGAATGGTAAATGATAAAAACATAAGTCTTCAAAATATGTTGTGCAACTCTATGCTCCATGCAACAGCTATCACCTTACAGACCTAAGACAAACATGCTAAAAAGTGTCAACACAATGGTTGGTGAGTTCATAGAGTTTGTTTAACATGTAAAGCCTTTAAAGAATGTTCCCACAACAAAGGCATTGTAAATCCATTCAGTTCCAAGTTCCGCCCATACAAAACTTGCAACCTATGTGTTCACAACCCACTGCTAAAATATAGTATGAGTAAGACATATGTGTATACGATATATGCAAGTACTTAATGTAAAGAATAACAGCCAACTCAACATCACGACATGCCTACATATGTTTACAATACACTGGATTATATTCACCCAAGGTCATGAATCTGAGACACAAGGGCGGGGGCATCTTCCCAAATAGTACTATACATTCACCCAAGGTCGCGCATCTTGGACACAAGGGTGGGGGTGTTAGCCTGATAGCACTATCAATACCTCTCCAACAGTTTAGAGTATTTGTAAATGGAATTAGTTAAGTATAAATGTATAAATGTTTTGAGTGCATGAGTGCTTGTATAAAATACAAAACATGTATTTAGATAAAGCAGCGTAGAATAATAGTATAAATGTTTTAAGTATTTGTAACAGTAAAAGCAAGTAGTTAAGCATGTATCTAAGTAAAGCGAGTAATATGTTTCAGGTAAACGAGTAAAATATGTAAGTAAGATGAGCATGTATTTCCCCCAAAGAGTTTATAAAGAAATTAAACGAGTAAAATTTGGGCTATGACTCACCGTGAACTAATGATATCAAAACGTATAACGGAATCGATGGATAAGCCGTTAAGTCTCTACGTACAACCTAGAAATATGATATCGTGTCTTAGGTTTTGAAATAACGATGTGAAAGTATAAACAAGCCTGTATACAACCTTATATTGATCATGATGTAGTACTTGGTAGTTTTGTGTATGTTTATTTATGAAACGGTTTTAGTTTGTATATCTCGTACTACCGTTCGGGCCATCATAATCCAGAGGTCATGTAGTAAACGTTCGAGGAGCTAGGACACTTTAAATCGTAAATCCAGCAACTCGTCGATCTGTTTACCCAAATGAAACCCCTCACATGAAGCTCCCTAGTTTTGTAGTGCTCAATATGGAAAAACATTCGTTTTGCTTGTGACATATAGATTAAGTGGTTACATGGTTCCTAATTACTTGTATTGTGAAAACCAAATTGACGTCGAAAACTATCCTTACCATTTGAAGAAGAAAACTGCCCTTGTTTGGTGTTTTAAGGCCGAGTTCTTTCATTATAAAGGTAAAACATCATTCCGGACAACTTTTGTGTTTTAACTTTTTGATGAATCGGAGAAGAAGTGGGTCGAAAAATTCCCAGATTCGTGCAGTAAGCTTATGGCAGTTTTTAGTTTCTAGGTTTCGTTAACTTCTTTTAATCATAACTTTTGACTCGTGTGTCCTTTTCAGGTGATTCAAATTGCTACATTTTCCTTGTAAAATCCTCTTTAACAGTAATTAATTGCACAGGGTCAAGGGTATTTAGTTTGGTCATTTTTTATAACATAAAATCACGAATTTCACTTGTTTACTTTCATTAGACAACATATAAGTTCAAACTTGATTTTTAAGGATTTGTACATCATATGATCAATATAACTAGACATATATAGCATAGATTAAACATGTAAATGGTATTGATCATGAGAGTGAGCTACTTTGGCCTTAATGAAAAGGGATACATGAACTAGGACAAGAACTAAATCCTTCAATTGAAAACCCTTAGCTTCCAATCCTTCAACACAACTCTTGCGAAACTTTGCTAGCCTTGATATAACCCTTGTAATATCCTTGTAATCTCAGCTTTTATCACCTTATATAGCTCTTAATTTAACCATGGAATCATCAAAGTAACACTAGGTTTATGTAGAAAATAACTAGGCCTTCATCTTCTGTATATAACTTGGAACTTGGAAATCAAAGTATCATGTGTTTAGGGATAAATGTTGGTTCATTTAAATGGTGATGAAAAGAATGAAGAGATGAGTTTCCTTTTATAGTGTAAGTGAGGAGGTTAGCTAGTTCTTACTTGTGGTTGAAATTGGAACACATGAATGCATACTTGGTTGTTCTTAGGCCATATACTTTCTAAATCTCATCACCAAGCCACCAAGTCCTTGGTGATTCACTTAACACTTTCATGGACAAGGGGTAGGGACTAGGTTGATGAATCTTGGCCTTATATAAGTTACAGAGTGAGTTTTGGTCCCGTTAATCGCTAACTGTAAGTCGTAAAGTCACGAAACTTAAAACCGGGTACCCTAAAAATATAAAACTTATAAATTTGTTAAAACTTATCAATATAATCTATATTAGCATATTAAATGAGTGATAAGTTTTATCGGGGTGCTTAATCGTCGTAAAAACCTAAAACCGTAGGCTTAAAATGCGTAAAACGCAAAACCGGAAAATGTAAAAATCCAAAACTTGTGGAAATGTCATATGATGTGAAAAACAATTATTTCTATTGTTTAGGATGTTGTATGAACATATCGGGATGCCTAAATGGCGTTTAAACCTAAACGTAAATCTCAGACACGGTTTTGTGAAACTTGCAAAAATTACCCGACGAGTGTCAAACTCTCGGGTTATCCTGAAAATAGGTTAACTTACGAGAATTTGAAATAAAAATTTCGGGAGTGAGTAATAAAAATTACCAGAATGAATAGTAACCCGAAAATGCGAATTGTTACAAAATAGTTCCAAAGTCCAAAATTTGGTATTTGGTAACCATTTTGAAAACCATTGTTCCATCCGATTTGATCAAAATTAATTTTTGGGTAGGGTGCTTTTGGTCTCCTAAATGGTGTTGTGGGTGTCGGTCGAGTATTTGGCTTTCTTAGAATTCCCTTACCATGATGTGGAACATTAACATTTTTATTAGAAACATTAGGTGTTTTCTTTTTAGTTACTACCACAAACTCTTTTCTAGATGATTTGGACGAGTCAAATTTAGGCTTTGGTGTACCAGATGGCCGGATCCTTTGGTTAAGCCTAGCCGGATCCTTTTTCCAGGGATCCGCCGGATCCGCCACCTCAAAAACAAATGGTACAGCAGATTAAACAAATTTTGTTGGTTTCTCTTCGCTAGTCGAACGCATACAATCTGTAAAACTTAACCCATCTTTATTGTTCTTGATTTGTTGTGTATCTATTATATTTTCTAAGCATTGTGTAGTAAGTCTAGCAATTTTAGAATCTTGGTGATCAATTATCGTTTGAAGACTTACACAAAGTTTACATTCAACACTTTCTTCTTTTCCTTTTTCAAGTCTTTTTAATTTTTCTTTTAGCTCAAAAACTTCATTTTCTAAGAGTTCATTTTTATCTTTTAGAAGTTTATTTTTGTTAATGACTTTAAGACTAATTTTGCAAAGTTTGTTATATTCTAAGTTTAGAGATTCATCATCTAAGGATGAACTACTCTAATAGAGAGAGTCGGAACGTACCTCATTAGAGTCTTTGGCCATGAGACAAATCTCATCTTTCTCCTCTTTACTTGGATACCATGAGCCGCTAACAAATGATTTTTTCTCACCATTTGATTGTTTGGGACAATCACTTATGAAGTTATTTGGATCACAGCATCTAAAGCACCTTCGCTCATCTTTAACCTTCTTTTCTTCCTTGAATTTTTGGAAGCCTTTCTTGTCATCGTAAGGTTGTTTTACGTACCTTCCTCTTCTTCTAAAGAAATTATTGAAATCCCTTACGGCCATGGCATATTCTTCATCATCGCTATTCGAGGATGAAGCATCTTCATCACTAGACTCCTTTTTAGCTTTTAGAGCAAGTGACTTGTATTTCTCATCCTTTTCTTTTAAGGACTCGGGGTCTTTTGCTAATACTACCTCATAGACTTTGACGTTCCTAATGAGCTCGTCGAGAGAGAGGATTGTTAAATCCTTCGACTCTTCTATTGCCGTTACCTTCGGTCTCCATTTAGCCGGAAGTGACCTTAAGAATTTCCTGACATGATTACGCTTGGAAAAAGTTTCATCAAGTGCTATAAGTGAAGTAATAATAGTATTAAATTTAGCAAATGCATTATCAATACTTTCATCATCCGATATTGAGTATTGCTCATATTGTTGAAAAATAAATCGATTTTATTATTTTGCACTTGTTTGTTTCCTTGATGAGTAATCACCAAACAATTCCAAATATCTTTAGCGGTTTTATGAATAAAAATTCTTTCATATTCATTTTTAGGTAAGGCATTGTATAAAATCATTTTTGCCTCATTATTTTTAGAAAGCATTTTCTTTTGTTTACCTTTTAAAACCAAGGACCCGACCTCATTTTTGACGGTAGAGATACTCTCAAATACCGGCACATAATCCCCATTAACAATAATATTCCAAAGATCAATATCTTTAGATTTCACATATGTTTCAAATCTATTTTTCCAATATAAGAAACCATTAGCTTCAAAGATTGGTGGTCTTTACATAGATTGCCCTTCTTTGTAGTTTTTGAAATCCATTTGATCGAAAAAGTTTTAAAATACAATTTACTTAAAAAAAATTTATAAAACCTGCTCTTGATGCCAATTGTAGAAAACTAGAAGGGTGCATGTATAGTTTTTATCGATTTAAATTTAGTTTATAAAACTTTAGATCGATAGTATGTGAAATATTTGGATGTTAAGATATGGATAATGAATGTTCCTTGATAAGAAATAAATGCGATGAAAGTAAAGAGATAAAATGATAGAAGCGAGACACAATGGTTTATAGTGGTTCGGCTACAAGGACACCTTCTTTGCCCTACTCCAATCCCCGAGTACCCAACTTGAGAGTTCGTAAACACTACATCAACAAGCTCCTTCAACCGGTGGAGAAACCTCACAACGTCGCTTACACTTTTTCTGATACAGAACTAAATACCGAGTCCTTTATACGGAAGACCAATCCAACACAACAACACAACTAACACAACAACTTTGAGAATAAAAGAAGAAGTATCAACAACAAGAGAAAACTCAATGGTCTTGAGGTGATGAAGAGTCCGAGCAACTTGAAGAGAATAATGGCTCGTATGCTAGAAAGCGTGATCTCGTCTTGTAAGAAGGACCTTGAGAACACAAGAGAAGAATGAAATTTAGATCTGAGGTTTGAGAACTTAGAATATAGAGAGAAGATATATCTAAGTGGGGTGAGAAACAAGAGAAGAATGGCTCACTATTTATAGGCAATTCTGAGCACTGATCACCCAGATCCGGCGGATCCCTTTCCAAAGGGATCCGGCTAGTGTAAACCCAGGGATCCGACTATCTGGTAATACCAGTCCGGACTTTGGGTTATATCTTCGGGTATTGGGTTATGGGTTGAGGTCCATGGGTCATGTGATGTCATGAATGAAGTCAAAGACATCTTGGGTCATGGGTTATGGACTTTGGGTCATGGGTTATTGAATTTGGGTCATGGGTCATGGGTCATGGGTTTTACCCATTATGAAGTCATGCATTATGTCATGCAATGGGTCATGAGTTATGGATCAAGCTCCATTGGTTATGGGTTATGGGTTATGGGTTATCCAACTCTTTTTCATGCATTTATTTAATACAAGTAAGTATATTTGTATGTAAATGGTAAATGTAAAAACATGCAATGTTTAGATTTATACTTTTACATAATCATATGTTTGTTATCGACAAAACCTAAAGAGATCGCTAAATATTAACAAACGTTTTTACGGTTTATTTGTATTAACAAATTCTTCCAATTATTGTTGATTCAATGAATACTAATAATCATGGGATTTTCTACTCAAAATTAAGAAATGAGAGAAAATTGAAATTTCATATCATTTGGAACTGATTAGACAGGATCACAAAAAAATTATTAAATAGAACATATGAACTCGAAATAAGCCTAAAAGATAAACGGGCCGGCCACTAGCCCACAAACAAAGCCCAACAAACTAGAAAAAATATAAAAATGCAAATAACACAAAATTTATAGTGTTTTGGGGCCCGAAAATTCCGTAAACTGTCGTAGGCACTTATCACGACATTCTCCTCGTTGCAAGCTTCGATTTGACTATTCATTGGCCTAAAATGGAGCCCCGTAGCCTAAGTTATGCCAATTTTAGTGAGGCCCATTTTATCACACGATCTTAGGCCTCCATATATAAAATGGTCGTTTCTTAATGCTTGGGCCTGCATCATTCCCCCTTAGTTGGACAAAATTCTTCCTCGAATTCACATCAAGATTATCATCATTAGAATCACCATGATAAGGAAACAAATGTTTCACATTAAACACATCAGAACATCGGATATGGCTCGGTAACTTCAAACGGTAAGCATTGGAGTTAATTGGCTCTACAATTACCACCGAGCCAATCTTCCGAGCCAATAACTTATTATATTCACCAACCGAGAAGTGATCCTTAGTTAAAACATCCCACACAAAGTCACCCACTTAAAAATCCACATGCTTCCGCTTTTGATCTACTTCTTGCTTGTACTTGGAGTTGGCTCAAACCAAGTTGTCACGAACAGCTTTAAAAACTTCATGTAGCCCTTTAAAAAAATCATTTACTTTTGTTGGAACAGAACTAGAAACAAAAAGAGACATTAATTTGAGAGGTCCACATGGTTGAGCAGAATAAACCTCCTGGAACGAAGTGCTTTGATTGATAGCATGATTATGAGCAAACTCAACTTGACATAACTTCTGATCCCATGCTTTCACCTAATCACTCGCTAAACACCATAACAGATTACTAAGGAATCGATTAACAACTTCAGTTTTCCCATCAGTTTGAGGATGATAGGCACTACTAAAACTGAGTTAAGTATTCACAATCCTCTACAAACAACGCCAAAAATGACTAAGAAACCGAGTGTCCCGATAAAAAACAATAGAGAAAGGTAAACCGTGCTAACAATATACATCCCGAAATAAAATTTGGGCCACATTAACTGCGTCTGTTGTCTTCTTGCAAGTAATAAAGTGCACCGTCTTAGAGAAACGATCAACAACAACAAAGATTGAATCATTACCCCTCTGAGTACGAGGTAACCCCAACACAAAATCCATGTTGATATCAACCCATGGCTGCAAAGGTACAGGAAAAGGCATATAGAGTCCCGCATTAGTAGTTGTGCCCTTTGAAACTTGGCAAATACGATACCACTTGGCATAATGATCCACTTTTTTCCTCATATTGGGCCAAAAATAAGAAGCTTGCACCAATTGTAAAGTGCGGTCACGACCAACATGACCCTCACCATGCAATTCCTTACTAATTTTCAAGCGAATACTGGAATCAGAAATACATAGTTGGTTTGCTTTGAAAAGAAAACCATCTTGTAGCAAAAAATCTGACTTCTGCTAAGATTGCACACCCTGCAGAACAATAGAAAATATGGATCAATAGTTAACTGCTCACGAATGACATCCAGCCCCGACACATCAACTCGCATAGATACAAGCAGATTACTTCTCTACTTAAGGCATCAGCGACTCGATTCGAAACACCAACCTTGTGTTTGACCACAAAAGTAAACTTCTCAAAAATGCCAACAAACGCCCATGCTTATGTGATACCTTATCTTGAGTGCGAATATGCCTTAAGGAATCATGATCAGTGAACAAAACAAACTCCTTATGAAATAGATAGTGGCGCCAATGTTTTACAGCTTGGACGATCGAATAAAACTCCAGGTTATAAGTAGTGTACCTAGACTTTAGCTCCGTCAATTTCTCACTAAAATAGGCAACAGGTCAACCACCTTGACTAAGAACCCCGCCAATTGCAACCTTTGAGGCATCCTTATGAAGTTCAAAAACTTGAGAAAAGTCTGGGGTATACCAGAATTGGTGTTGTAGTAAGCTTTTCTTTCATAACCTGAAAAGCCGACTCTGCCTCCTCTATCCACACAAATGAGTTTCCCTTCATGCAATATGTTATTGGGCCATAATGGAACTAAAATATGGGATGAACTGCCTATAAAAAGAAGCAATCCCATGAAAACTACGAACTTTAGTAATGATAGTTGGAGGTGACCAATCTTGAACAACTGCTAATTTAGACTCATCCACCTATATTCCCTTACTAGAAACAACCTACCCCAAGAACAAAACCTTAGGGTAATGAACACACATTTCTTTGTGGCCGCATAGAAACTAATCCTACGAAGTAAGGTCAAAACCTGCCTCACATGGATCACATGCCCACTGAAAGAAGCACTGTAAATTAGAATAACATCAAAATAAACAACCAAAAATTCTCCAATAAAAGGCCTGAGCAATTGGTTCATCACAAGCATAATTGTACTAGGTGCATTTGATAAACCAAAATGCATCACCAACCATTCATACAATCCTTCACGAGTCTTAAAGGCAGTTTTTCATTCATCACCAGGTCAAAGACGAATCTGGTAATATCCACTCTTCAACTCCAACTTCGTGAAAATAGTGGCACCACTAATCTGGTCAAGCAAATCATCAATTTGAGGAATAGGAAACATGTACCTCACAGTAAACTTGTTAATGGCTCGATTGTCAACACACGTATGCCATGTTCCATCCTTCTTCAGAGTCAATAAGGCAGAAACAGCACAAGGGCTCATGCTTTCTCGAACATGGCCCTTAGAAATCAATTCCTCAACCTGCCGTCGCAACTCTTCATGCTTCCCCAGTCTCCCGGGCTCATTCTGTAATATGGCTTGTTAGGAAATTGTGACCCATGCTCTGTATCAATATGATGTTGGATGTCATGCAAATGTGGCAATCCGTCAGGAAACTCTTTAGGGAAAACATCAGAAAATTTGATAATTAAAGTAATCATAGCTTCGGGAATTTCGCTATCTTCAACCACTTCCTTCCCTATTAGAACAAAAAACATTATCTCCCATTTCCAACACGCCCTCAAACTAGGAAGCAGATACAAGAGTACCAGTGGGCTTGTTGACTAATTCACTGGGCTTACTTGACACCAGAGTTATCTTCACACCACCAAACATGAAGCAATAGGTATTAATCCTTCCATTATGAGTTGTGTTGCAATCATACTCCCAAGGTCTACCCAATAATAAGTGACAGGCATCCAGGAGCATCACATAACACCACATTTCATCTTTATAGGTTGTTCCCATAGAAAATGGAACAAGGGCACGTTTAGACACTGTTACCTAACTGCCTTTCTTAAGCCACTTTAACTTGTAAGGTTTGGGGCGATTCTCTATTTTCAATCCCAATTTCTGAATTACCTCTTCAGATATCAATTTATCACAACTACCTGAGTCAATCACAAACGCGCAAACCTTACCCAAAATAGTACATGTTGACTAAAAGATGTTGTGCTTGAGCCAATTATCACCAACAACTTTTGGTGTAAAGCAAGAGCGCCTTACCACCAAACTCAACCCCACATCTCCAATCACCAGTTCTTCTTCATACTAAGTGTCATCATCAAATATTACAGCTTCTTCATAACCTTCATCAGCCACGCCATCAACTTCACATTCCTCGGGATCAACAAATAAGTGTATTTTCTCAGCCTTCTTACATTCCGACTGTCGGTGACCAGGTTCACCACAGTTAAAACACTTCAAGCTACTACTTCGGACCCCCTTAGAAACTGGTCCAATATTGCCACCACCCTGTCTTGCCTGATTGGGAACAAAACTAGATGCCACGTTACCCGAACCGGAACTAACTCCTATGATGGCAGGAGAAGATGAACCTCCCACCCGTCGGTTATGTTTTTCAAAAGCAAATGCATGTTGATATGCATCAGAAAGTGTCACCGGGTCAAACATGTTAACAGAATCCATGATCTGCGTTCTTAAACCACCAATGTAACGAGATACAAGTTGATCATCGGTATCTTGAATATCATTCCTTGAAATTAATTGGTAAACTTCGATTGTGTAATCTTCAACAAATTTGGTCCCCTGTTTCAGATTTTGTAACCGTTGGTAATTAGGAGGAATAAAGTTGGCCGTCTTGCACTTCTTCATCTTCCCCCAAGTCACGACTCTTGGCTTTCCAACTCTCTCCTGTGTCAGTTTCAATTGCTGCCACCATGCGGATGCCCTACTACGTAGCCTGGTAGCGATCAATGAAACCTTCTTGTTTTTAGGAACCTCTTTGAATCCAAACACTTCTTCAACCGTAACAAGCCAATCAATTAACCCCTCGGGATTCATAGTATTCCCATAAAACTTAGGAATATTGACTCTCAATCCAGCCTCCCATCGCATATTATCCTCCCTTTGGTTTTGCCTTGGTCGCCTTTCTGGTTGTCCATCGGAAGATGAACCGTCACCCTCAAAGAACGGATTTTTTGACTGTTCATCTTCAGTTTCCCGACGATTACCATGCCTTCTTTGATCCATCAATTCATTCATCTGGTCAGTCAACTAATCAACGAATAGATCCAATCGTTCCTCCATTATTGCCGTAAGACATTGCTCAAATTCTTGTTCATAGACGTTATTAACAACCCTTCTCCTTGGAGGCATCTTGATCCGGAAATTTAGCTCGGATGCCAACTGATGTATACTAAAAAAGAGATAAACACAAATTCAACCTCTCAATTCACATGAATACCAGGAGCAATTCTTTCAATTACTGTTGATTCAACTAATACTGATAATGAGAGTATTTTCTACTCAAAATTGAGAAATGAGAGAAAATTGAAAGTTCATATAATTTGAACTGATCGGCCAAGATCACAATACAATTATTTTATAGACTTTAGAAACTCGAAATGGGCCTAAAAGACAAACGGGCCGAGGACTAGCCCACAAACAAAGCCCAACAAACTAGAAAAAAAAAAACATAAAAATACAAATAACTCATAAAATATAGCATTTTGGGTCCTGAAAGTTCTGTAAACCGCCATAGGCATTTACCACGACGTTCTTCACGTTGCAAGCTCCAATTTGACTGGTCATGGGCCTAAAACAGAGCCTCGTAACCCAAGCTATGCCAATTTTAGTGAGTCTCATTTTCTCACATGATCTTGGTCCTCCATATACAAAATGGCTCGTTCCTCAATGCTTGGGCCTACGTCAGTAATCAAATGCTTCTGGTTCTTGATCCTAATCAGGTACCATGTATCACTCATTCTTCAATATAGCCGCCACCATTTATCTCAACCTTCCTCATGAAAAGATGCAACACGTTGTTTAACAACTAGGAGTTAATTGACGTTGTTAATAATTTTCTCTTCATTATCAAAATTGCACAAAACAGGGAAAAAAATCAATTTCTCCACAGATTAGATGCATCGTCGGAAAATTAGTTGCGTAGAAAAAAAAGGAATTTTATATAAAACATCTGTTGCAATTCGAACAAAACATATTGTATTTCTCTAATCCTTGCAACATTCTGTTTTGATCTGAAACCATACAAATTCCGGTTAAATTTGTCATAGCTCCACAACCTTCATTGTTTATGTTTAAGTTTTTGCTTTTGTTGATGCCAAATGATTTTTTTGAAGATTTTTCTTCGCTTGCTACAAGAGGTCTTTATCAACAAATCATTCTTTAGCTTTAAATTTTTTAAATCATTTACTTCAGCATCAAGCTTCCGCAGTTTCATCATCGCTTGGACTATGCATGGAGGCAGATTATATATTTAGATGCTAGTTTACTTTAGGTGCTTTAAGCCCGTTATGATCTTCAAGCTTTCGTAGTTTCATCACAGAACTGTGGACGAGAATTATAAATTTAGATGATAGCTTCTGTTAGATGGCTCAAGCCCGATCACGAGCCTGCAGTCCATTAGAGTTTTAGACTTTTAGAGTTTTGTGATTGTTATACTTCGTAATCTGTAAACAGTAATCAATATTCAATAGCAAAGTATGACTTTCAAGATTTTCATTTTGTATTACTCAACTCAATAACAAAAATGCTAGCATTATTTTTTAAAGTGTTTTTTTTTTTTTTTTTTTTTTAGTATGCAAGTGAATATTATATTTGTTTGAAAAGATGGTTTTAGACTTTTACTAGTGGTGTTCAAAAGACTTTTACTAGTGAGGGAGTAATATTTCTTTCCTTTATTTTGTTTCTTCATGTCGACACTTGGATGAACTTGTTTTTCATCAATACTTTTTGAAATCTTTGTCACACCTTTTGACGTATTTTACATTATCATGTTTTCTTTCGGTTAATTTATCCCGTCACAATCAACCACCTATATATCCACATTATTGAAAATGTGTTACACATCTAATGTACAGGTTTTCTTTCGGTTTTCATCTTCATAACTAATTTGTTATTCGGTATATATCAAGATATTTTAATTAATATGTTTATAAGTAAGTTATATTATCTATACCCACATTGACGGTAGTATGTGGTGTCCCGTTGGCAGTGCCGTCTCTGAGGATTTATGGACCTAGGCCGAGCAAAAAAAAAAAAAGGCCCGGAGGCTAGGTGCAACAAATTAATAATATAAACCAAAATATAAAAACGATGATAAATGTTATATCAATAAACATAGCAAAAGTTATCGTTAAAAAAAAAAAAAAAAAAAAAAATCGGGCCTCCTAAAAAGATATGTAAATGAGCTTTTTTATGTGGGTTAAGTTATATGGTTTAATTTTTGGATGATTGTTAAGATTTGTAATGGGCTTAGTTAATTACATATACAATTTTTATATATATACATTAAAAAAAAATTAAAAATCGGGCCCCTTAAAAAATCAGGCCTCGGCCGGTCGCCCACTTCGTCCTATATCTAAGCCGGCCCTGCCTGTTGGTATTTTAATCAACTAAGAAATAAATATGATAAGGGGATATTTTTAACTTATCCGTCCGTCTCAAATTAATAGTTCACGTTTTGTTTTTAGAATATTCCAATTTAATTGTCCACTAATAAAAATAGATTACTATATTATCCTTGCTTGAAGTTTTAATTACAAACTTTAAAAAAATATAGTAGATAATTAGTTAAAGGTAAGCTATTAATCTGTAAAAAGTAAAAGAAAGAAAGCAGAAATAATTATGGTTTTTTCTCAAAATATGCGTTTTTTTTTTTTGTTAGGAGACAATTATTTTAGGGAGAGTATAAGAGGTGCAAGTTCAAATCTTTCTAAAAACATGTATTAGTATCTTTTTGCTATTTAAGATATTGGCCAATAAGTATTCTACATTATTATTATTTTAATTTCTAATTATATTAGATGATAACTATATTAAAAATCCTTCTAAGCTTTTTTTTTTTTTTTTTTTAATTATAATTTGAGATGAAATTTTGATCAAAATTACTCGTATTAAATTTCTCTCATTTTGCTATCAAAATAATCTTTTATAAACATAAAAAAGAAATTAAAGTTGCATAAAGTCGAAAAGTAGTAAATAGTGGTATTGAAAAATCTTTGAAACTTTACTTTTCTTAAACACATATTTTAATTGCTTGAGGTCTAACAATCTATGCTCTATAACCTTTCTTTTGTAATTCTGGCATAAAAGCACATAAATGAAGAACTGAGGGTGTCTGTAAACCAGCAACAACATGCGAGCCTCACTTTCGTAAACAACGAGGTTGGATACCCGCGCGTTGCTGCGGGGTGTTTGTATATTGACTTTATGATGTGCATAATTGTAAAAAGTGAGTAGAAAATTGTTTTCGTAAAATATACTTGTATACATATAGGTTGTTTGTACAGGGGTTGCAAAAATGTTGTACCAAAAAATATACATGTTTCATTACATAACATGCATTTGCTGCATAAATGATGTACAAAAAATTGGTCTCATAGACAAATTTACACCTGCTATAGAAAGTGTAGGTGCACAGCTAAGGTTCATGTGCAGCTGTAATATACATGTCATACAAAAGATTAGGTGGCTGCTGTATATAGATGTTTTGTGACGTAGTTGTCCGTCTGAAGCACAAATATATTTCAAAACATATTGCTGGGTAGCAACAGCATTAAAGTGTTCAAATATTTACATCATGTGCATGCATGCGGATGTCATGATTATTTTAAGTTAGCTTTGATTTCTTCTTTTGAGAATTCATGGGCTTTGAACGTTCTTCAGTTGAAGTTTCCCCTGTTCCTACATAATCGAAAATAAGTAAGTTATGAGTCACTAATAACATGTTATTTAAGCATTCTAAAAGTAATAATATGTAAGAGATACAAAGGTTATAACTGGTTGGGTCTATGATTGAGAAAAGAACGGTTAGAAGTCCATTATTTGTGTCAACTTACTGTAAGCATTCTCAATGGTTATAATGCATACAAAGAAAGCTGCTGTCCATCTTTGGTAGCTACGGTCAATTCCAAAGATTTTTTTTCAATGGGTGTATCATGGCAATAAGCCAAAGGAAAGGAGCATATCTTGGTTCATGATATGCATGTGTCAAAAAAAAATTAAAAAATAAATAAATGCAGATTTTGTTGTCTGAGTTTTGTTCTTCTATTTAAGGCAATCATGGTGTACATTTATTTTCATAATCCCTTTACCAACCTGCCATAAAGAGGCAAGAGAACCCAATGTCTAGACGTCCTAGGTGTGATCAGCTTAGAGTCGAGGCTAATTCAAACGACTGGACTAAAATGTTAATTCTATATTGTCATAAATCTGGAATTGAAGACATTCAAATGGCACAACAAATGAATGTGCTATGTGGTAGACTAGTTGGGGTAATGCGTGAAAGGACGGCTTTTATTAAGGAGCTCGAGACTGTTGGGAATATGCATGCTCAGAAAACAGCTGAGTACCTAAGAGAAGTGCAGTCAAAAGATGACCAAAATGTGTTGCAAATGCGCATTATGACAGGTGAGTTGGAGCTAAGTGGTCGTGATAAGGAGATCTTTGTTCAAAAGCTTAAGGGCCTTATGGATTTCTGACTGTCTAGCTAGAAGGGGAGGGAATTGTTCTTGGTTATGTTGTGGCATTCATGTTGGTGTGTGTGTTTGCAGTTATTTATTTGTATTTATCTACTGAATAAAAGTTATCATTTATGTTTAGTAAAATTGCGTAAGTTACCTTTTTGTTTCCTTGGATTTGATGGTTCATCTCCAAACAATGATTTCCTAACTGTTGTCGATCTGTTCTGTTCATCTGGCTTTTCATCTGGTTCTTCTTCATTTGTTAATGCGAGGGGTGTTGGTGGTGTTCCTACTTTTTAAAAAGGAAAGAATTAGTATTTGCATTTGTAGATATTATCTTTAAATAAGAGGGACTGTTAGCTAGAATGTTGGTACCTGGGTCTGTTTGTGCTACTGTGGATGTTGTTTGCTTTGTGATTCTTTTGTTAAAAACTTGATCAAGAATAAAGTCAACTGTTCGACCTGTCTGATTAAAATGGAAATGAAAAATATTCTTTTGACCTTCAATTGCAAAGATCTCTGGAGGTATTTCTTGTGGATCAGCGCCTTTGTGCATTGTAATCAGGTGTGAGCATGAATACCCAGTCACATCATCTGCTGCAGGGGTGAAGAAAGTGATTGGAGCGGTTGCAGATTGGTCTGTGATAAAACCTTTGAAATTATACCTGCGCATCATAAACCAAGTTAAACCATCATTTAATTTTTTTTTTAGTTATTTAAGCTTCTGCAAACTTTAATTAAAGTATCATGTACCTGTAGAATGAATTTTCTTGTTTTCCATGATCCAAAAACCGGTAGGTTCCATTTTCTTCCTTTGCTTTTAAAGGGCATCTGTTGCAAGATATATAAAACCAATCTTTTTTGATGTTCACGCAGGTAATTGTTGCCTCAGTTGTAAACCTGACTCCCTAATTATGTTGATGCAAATACTCAGGCGCGGATAAAATCATATAACAGCGTTTGTTGCTTGTTGTATGAAATTTACCTTGTAGCTTTCTGGATTATGCTTTAAAAGTGTCATCAGAGGGAACTTGTTTCTGAATTTCTCTTTTTCAAGATCTTCGTAAGGGGTTTTGCAAAGACGCAATGGTAGAGTTGCCTGATGTTATACCAAGGGGAGGAAAAGACAAGAGCATACAAGAACAGAGCTGGAGTATTTTATATATTCAGAAGGGATGAAGCATTCAAAAGGAGAAAGTTCTATCTAGGTCAAAGGAAGAGAGCTTTCAGTTTCAATTTCAGTTCACTACGTTTGTTCATCACTTGCAAAGGCATGCTGATAGATGATTTCACTTGTTGAAACAAGAATCCAAGATACACAGCACCATTGCCTCATATAATTCCTCCATCCAAAGTAATTGCACCATCTTTTAGGTCAATGAATGATGCCTGAAGATGTGTATCGATATTGTTAAAGTCAAAGAACAGAAAGCAGATTAGTTACTGAGATAGATATTAATCTTTCAGAACAGAAGAAAGTTCACTCCAAGGGTCTGACTATGAAGTGTTTGAAAGATCTTCACAATTCCTCATTTAATTCAGAAAACATGTTGAAATGGATTCACATGTTTTGAGAAGGATTGTTGGGAATTAAATATTCTGAAGATTAAGTATCGGGAAATTCTCTAAGTGATTAAGTCTGGTGGTTAAGTCTGCTAGTGTTAATCCTGGTTAAGTCTGCTACCTGGTTAAGTCTGGTCGTTGAAGATTAAGTCTGCCAGTGTTAATTCTGGTGAGTACATAATTAAGTCTGCTCTTCAAAATGTTAAGTCTGTTTGACTGGATGGATAAGTATACACAAAAGTCAAAGTCAAAGACTCATTAGATAAATATCTTTGTTGTGTCATCATTGAAACAAGTTGTAAACATAGATACATGTTGTATCTTGGTTACTGACACACGTCTAAAACATAGCAAGTAGTTCGATTAGACTTGATGTATCTTAACAATATTGTAAGGATCTCCTTGGACTGTAAAAGGAGATCTTAGCTTAGTCATATGTGTGTTAGAATAGAGAGTGCTTTTTCATATAACATATCTAAAGAACAAGTCGAACACACAATAGCAATAACTCTTGTATCCATATCAAACATTCGTATTATTCTTAATATATTGAATCGTTTGGTGAAATACTTATTGTGTTCTTTGTTAATCTCATAAGCATCACTGTTCCATTTCCATAAACCAAATAACCTTCTAAGTGTGATTAAGTAGATTCCGCATACTTAATCATATTAACTCAATATGTTAGGATCTCTGGGAAATAAGAGTTTCTCAGTGATGGGAGGATTGTTGGGATTCATGAGAAATAAGGAATTTCTCATTGCTTCCGATAGTGAAGCTGGTTCCTGCCGATAGTGTTGCATTGCTGCTGCGGTTGGTTCCTACCGATAGTATTGTTTTGTTTCTGCCGATAGGTTTTTTTGCTGTGGATAGTTATGGTTTGTTATCCGTATGTTTAGTATAGTTGTTATATTTATTTTTAGAAGAGATTGTTGTTTATCTCTTCACACGTTTTCTTGTAAGACGGGTTAGGGTTAGGGTTTCTTATCATTATAAAGAAACATCTCGTCCATGAGATTAATGTACCTTTAACCTTTCACGTTTTCAATATTCAATATCACATATTCTTAGTTCATAGTCTGATCCATAGAGGATCATTTTCGTTTAGAGTTTTCTTCTTTATTATACTTGTTGTTTAGTTTCCGCATAAACACTTGTATTCCATACAGAGGTTCTTGTTTAACCAAGCTCAATCAAGCTCGAAGTACTCGATCCTACAAGTGGTATCAGAGCCTGGTAAGGATCTCTGATAAAGAAGGAAACATTGTTGAAGTATCTCTCTTGAATCTTTTCACAATGTCGCTATCAGGTGATAGATTTGAAATGTGTGCAAGGAAGATTAGGAGTTTGTTCCATAATAAATCTATGGAAATGCTGACTGATAGAGATGAATCCTATGAAACAAAAGAAAATATGGAAGAATATGCTCTGTTGGGATTCCCATCTCAGGTACAAAGATGTAATCCTGCTTGTCAAGAATTATACTCAACTCTTAATAATGAATATGATGACATGAAATCTAAGTATAATGAATACTTTATTAAGGTTCAAGCTTATGACAATGCAGTTAAAACATTAGAAAAACAAAAAGTTTGGTATCAAAATAATCAGTTAGCTTATGAAGAAAAGATAAGGGTTTTAGAGAGAGACTTGAAAAACACCACTAATGAACTTAAATATACTGAGTCTCAAAAAACTAAGGTGGTGTTAGAAAAACAGGAATTGCAGACTAAACTTGACAATACCTTGGCTAGGTTTGATAAATGGAAAGATTCTTCTAAAAACCTAAACAAGTTAGTCGATAGTTCTATGTCTACAAAAACTAAAAGAGGTTTAGGTTATGGTAATTTGATAGGGCCAAATCAATTTTATGACCCTAATGAGTATAGTGTTTTTAACCCTGAACCTGTAGACTACCAAATACCTGTTAAGTATGTGAAAGAAGGAGGAATGAATGTTGTTCCTCCGCCTATAAGAGGAGTCTTTAAGCCTGTCCCTATTCATTTAGACTCTGACATTGACTCAAATAAGTCACAAATGGTTTATGGTAAAAAGTTAAAAGATTTACCTGAACCTAATGATTGTGTCTCTTGTTCCACAAGTGACATGTCCTCAGAAGCAGAGTCTAAAGACTTTGTTTCATGTGACTCAAGTGAAAAATCAACCACACCCAAATATCATAAGGCCTCAAGTTCAACTGATGATAAATCTGCTTCTAAATCAGCCTTTTCAGACAACAGCTCAATTAATTCTGTTAAAAGCAAATGTGTCTCTAGTTCCACTAGTGATAATGGTGTCTACATTAAGAAAAGTTGTAGTAAGAACAAGGCTGTTAGGAAGAAGACATGTTTTGTGTGTGGTAGTCAATATCATCTCATTAAAGATTGTGATTATCATGAAAAAAAATTGAAAGGTGGGCAACAACAGACCAGATCATTGTGGAAAAATGTTAAACAAATACCACCATATGTTCCACAAGCAGCAGGAATGAACTTTTATAGGGTTCCCTCTCCTGCTGATAGACCTGTTTCTGCTGGTACCTCGGTTCCTGCTGATATTCAGGAAACCATTCCTGCTGATTCCTCTTTATACATTCATAGGGATCTCAGGTCTGCCTATCATAATCACATCTTTGGAGGGGGAATGGCTTATTCTCCATGGTATCCTTGGTAATTGTCATGTTTGATTAATCATGTTGTTGTAATTGTGTTTGCTGGTTTGAAGGGTGGCATTAGCCTAAGGGGAGGCTAATGCTTGTATTTTTGTCATGTTTTTCATTCATTTATGTCTATGTTTTGTGTTTCTCTAATTTTGTTTTGCAGGTTTTTCAGTGTCTTTTGTTAGTTAACTTTGTTTTGCAGCTCTCCATATCTCAATGCTTGGAATTTAAACTAAAGACAGTGATTTTCATTCATCATGAGAAAGATAAGAACATTTAGTTACATGTTTCAAAAGCTACTTATCAACATCATTCAAAACATCATACCAACCTTCAAACATCAATCTACCTAAACCTTACCACCTATTCCATCTTCCCTTTACCCTTACCCATATTATCAGGCATGAACCTCCTTCCTCTCTGGCGACTGATTTCTTCATACACATGGGGGACTGGAAGTGCCAACACCACTGGGAGTGGATGTCTTGGTTCAGGGGCTGGAGTTGAAGAGCTAGAGGTAGCTTGCCTCTGATGTGTTCTAGGGCGTAACCTTGCTGTTGTTTGACTTGGCTGAGGGGTAGTGTGGCTTGTTGGTGGAATTGACTGGCTTGACTTGGGAGTTGGTCTGATGGGATTCTTTCTTTGTCTTGAATCTTGGCCTTCACGTTGTCGATTGTCTCGAATTCGAGGGTTAGGTTTTTCACGGCTAGAGCCTTCTTGAAGATTAGCCTTGCCTTTTGGTACCGGTACTTTATAGAAGGCTGCAGTTGTTCTCTCCATCTCTTCAGTAAGCAGAGCCACTGTTCTCTTCATCTGTTCTCTGTGCTCATCTGTAAGGGGAAAATTGGGAGGATATGTCTCCCATTCACCTTGACAATAAGTCAAGGACTTCAACTCTGATGATTCTTCATCATCAGAGCTAAAGTATTCAAATGACGAAGGAGTAGATGGTAAAGGATCAGTTGAATATGAATCTTCCTCAACCTTGGCCTTACCTTTGTTTTTAGAGGATGATGCTGTTTTGGGAAAGTAGTTCTTCCACCCTGAGTCACTAGAGGAGGAAGAATCTGATGAGATTTCAATGATTGGATTTTTGGATGAACTCATATTTTTGCTTGATTTTGAAGATTTTTGGTTTGGTTTGTGATAATAAAGTTATGTGATTTGAGGGTTTTATAATGATATGGAGATTAGTGCGAATTTGTTGGTGGTTGGTATTGTGATTTAATTCGAGTAAGTTATTCTTAATGACTAAGTTCGGAAGGTTGACTGTGGTCAAACCAACTCATTACTGCCGATTGGTCAAACATCTTATTGCTGCCGATTGACCAAGTGTTGCTGCCGATTGGTCAAACCTCCTTAAATCAATTGGTCAATGTTACGTGTGCAGTATTGCAGCAATTTAAAGTGATATATTTGGCAACCCAACCTAAAATTGCACTTCTCTCATTTCAATTTCTCAAAATCCTATCAAACCCTAAAGTTCTCAATTCGAACCCTAGATCATCAATCTACACAATGTCAACTCTTCGCTACAAGGATGATCATAACAAGGTTGCATATTTAGAGTCATCTTCAAAAAGTGTTGATTATGATCAAGTGCTAGCGTTTCTTCGTGGGTCTTCCATTTGTTATGCACTCACCTATTGTCCAGTTACGATGTATGATTCGTTGATTAAGCAGTTCTGGGCAACAGCAAAGGTTAAACACCTTGTGGGAAGGGAGGACGAGATTGTTGCTTCCATTGATAAGCAAGAAGTGATTATTACTGAGGAGTTGATTCGGGTAAAGCTTCAGTTTCCTGAGGAGCATGGGGAATATGATCTTTCAAGGCAAGATATTACTGATGGTATGGCTGCTATAGGTTATCCTGTCACTGGTAGTTGTACTTTCTTGAAAAGTAAGTTGTCTCCTCAATGGAGATTTCTGATTCATACTTTACTCCAGTGTATGAGTGTTAAAACAGGTGGTTGGGATCAATGTCCAAGTCCTATTGCGTCTGGTCTTGTTTGTTTATCACAGGGTAGGATCTTTAATTGGGCCAAATATATCTTTAAGGGAATGTCTGAGAATATCACTAATGGTAAAAACAGATTTTTGATGTACCCTAGGTTTCTTCAAATTATCTTAGGTGTACAGACCATAAACACATCTATAAGATCCTGCAAAAAACCCTTGTAGTCAATCTTAATAATTAATGATAATCTCGTATTACCGTTACTAAAGCCCATTTTTGCTAGAAATTTAAACTTTTCATTATTGTTATTAATAGCAATGCATTCTATATATATATATATATATACATATTGAACACACCGAAACTCGAGATAACACTTCCGACGCAACAACACATTTTCACAACGACAAGTGATCATAGTCATCTATTTATTTCACTACCACTTAACCAAAGTTAATATCACACAACTACACTTAACTAAAATACAAACACTAATATTAACTTAACCTTAAAACCGGTTGGACCTTACTGTTCAGCCCATCAATCCCATTCAACCCAACTGAATTTCACAGCCCACCACACAACCCAAAACTCGCCTAGCCATCTAACGGACTACACCAGCCCAATCATCACAACACTCACTTTATTTGCTTCCTCTTATAAATCCGGTCGATACTGCCTTCAAGAAAAACCACATGCACTATTAAATATCGAACCTGGCATGTATTTATTTTTACATCATTCAAATCATCACTTAGCAAACCCCTTTTGTACAAATTTACAAATAAAATGGTCAAGTATTAACACAATAACAAAACTCACTTTGTTGTCACATACTCGACCTATACATATAATTATAACAATCGAAACAATATCACTTCGCATATCATTTAATCCCACGACCTTCCAACCATATTCTCACTCATTCTAATACTTCAAATAGGAAACTAAACCTTAGTACCCAACTTATATCTAGCAAGCACAAACCTTGTGTTATTATATGTAGTAACCGAATATAGGCAAGACTCCAAGAGCTAAAGTCCAAAGCCCCAACTACTCATCCTCAACTCCACACACAAACTAAGATGACAATATACAAGTGTCCCATAGACACAGTATCTCCAATCATATGGTCAAGAAGTCAATGCAAGTAGAAGATATTTTACTTATAAAAACCTTTCATTCGATCCACTTTCCTTCCTATCACCTATCACCTCCTATCACAATCACAACATTCTCTAAAAAGAACAAATAACTTTCTGTCGTGAAAATTTGAAGGCAAAGTTAGTAGAAGCATAGGCGTATAAAGTTTTCCTAAGCTCACTGCTTTTCTTGTGTCCTATTCGAACAACCAACTTCCCTTCACCACCTTTAGGAAGGCACTGTAAGTACTTATAACCTCTTGTTTTCTATTTCATGCACACGACCCACCCATGCATACTTCATTACAATCGAGGGTAGCATGCATGCATATTCCATCCTCCTTACAGTCAAACCTATTTTTTTTTTTACATACAACCTTCTCACATTTAATTTATCCATTGCATGAAACACTAGAACATATTACATGCTTTACTCGAACATGTAAACTTTAAAATCCATAACATTATATCGAAAAGTCATATATATAAACAACCCACGTCGCACATTAAATCACACCTTAACTCGCTATTCGGACTAAAATCTTAACAACTAGTTAAAATCGGGTTATAATTTTTCTAAGTAAACTAAGTCTTAAACATCACTCGAACCTCCCACTTAACACCATGCTAATTTGTAAAACTTACATGTAACGCGTATATATTTTTGCACATGTCAAATGTCGACCCAGCCACCTTCAACTTTTATGTATTAAGATTCCACTTATAATCTCGTTTAGACCTTTAAATCGAACCATGTAAAGTACTACTCGATCGAGTAGCTAGAAACAAGTAAAACTCTAAGTATTATAATCAAGAAAAACAACTCGACCGACCCAACTCATGAAACTCTTATGTCGAATTCATGAACATAACACATATATATCTCTACTCCTCTCGATATTACGCCTGAGAAACAATATGTTTCGTTTTCTAAGATCCCCCTCATACTTTCACCTCGACGCCTAAAATAAAACATTTCAAGTACTACTCGACTAGGGTAAAAGACTTAGAAAATTTTAGACATTTCTTTTGGACTTAACGCCATTCGACGAGACTATAAACCTCAAAGGTATTTTCGAATTTACAAACACAACACATAGATATTATGGTACAACTCGATAGCACACCTAGCAAACTATATTTTTCATGTTTTAAGTTCGACCTCATAAGCTTGTTAACACGCTCAAAATACCTCCTTTTGATCGACCCTCACTAGTACCTAGTAAACATTTTTAGAAATTATTCAAACCTTCGATTGGGCCAAAACCAAAGCCCAACTAGAGTTTTCGATAGCAAGGTCCAACAGGCCCATATAATATATTTTTAGAATCCTAAAAATAGCCCAAGTCTAAGCCTAAAACTATTTTCACGCCCTCGCCTCTAAATTTATTAACGGACCTTAAATAAATTCGTTGATCGGCCCATTAATATAAAAATAAGCTCGTTTCTGGAATAAGCACTTGAAATAAGTTAAAATAAACTTAATAAAGTTATAAAAATTTTCAGAATATTTTTTCCGTCATTTTTATGCAAAAAGGACTAAGAATGTAACGCGACTTAACCGAAAAGGACCAAAACTGCCAAACTGTGAAACCTAGGGACTGAAGCTGTGAAAACAGTTTGTAGAGGACATAATTTGACATACCATTGCACTTCAAGCCTTATATGGACATCTGGACAATTATTGGACTATGGACTTAACCAAGGACTAACGACATAACGCAAACCACGGTTAGGGTAGAAAATGTAAAATCTGGAAAGAACAAGAACAAACTGTTATAACTTGTCATTCTTATCTTATTTTTCATTTTTGCATCATATCTTTACTTCATATGCATATTCACATTCTAATTGCATATTAGTTAATAGCGTTAGAAATATTACATATTAATATTTCATATAAATTCATTTGTTCTTTGAAGATATGATCTTACGAGGGTACGAGCACCATAATCATATAACACCTTCACTCTCAACGATTAGATCGTTGTATATCATTAGTTAATCATCATTCACCATTCATACACACACACCACTAGAAATTAGTCAGATTCTCAGTTATTTATATATTTACCAGGTTCTATATCGAAGTTGTTATAATCACCTCTGAGATTATTTTCACCATCACCAGTAACGCTTAAGGTGAGTCATGGCCTCACTTTTAAACTCTTTACACTTTTTAAACTCCGTGAGGGGATACATGCTATAAATAAATCACAAGTATTTTTCTGTATGCTACCTGACTTGATATATGCCTAAGTACACCATATTGCCATAAGACCCTTTATCATGAGCCATTAATCACTGCGGTGAACGCGAATATAATGAATAGATCTATTAGAGGTTGACGACCTATCCCACTAATACTGTGACGGAATGCTTTTTGCTAGTCGTATTAGTCGCGATGCATTATATTTGAGAGAAATAGGAATTGGCAAAATCACCTATTACACGAGGGCAAAACCTTCATCATTAATTTGGTGGACACCTCCGTTTATGCGGTACTTTGTTAACGTTTGCGTATCATGAGACTTAGGGCAATATATGAACTGCGATATCAATTTATAAACTGATTGTATCTCCAATACAATCTTACTTGTGAATCGAACTGATATTTAAATTACAAACTCCATGATTTCACTCAACATTATGTTGACTTTTAAGCATGTATCTCAGGGAACTAAAAAGGAGCAAGGCAAGGCATGGAGCAGGCGCACCCTATCTTAAATAAATGGTGTAAAATAAAGTTGTAATTCAGTTAAATTGATGTTTCTTTGGAGAAACCTTAGCACTCTGATGTAACGCTTTGTAACTGAATTTGTATTATGGACCTATGTAAATTAAAAATGCCGTCTCAGGCTGTTTTTCTATGATTTTGGTTTACGATCCTCACGGTAACACCCAGAAAAATCTTCCGCTGCTATGTTTAAAAATTTGGGGGTGTTACAGATTGGCATCAGAGCTTTGGTTATAGAGAACCAAATGTTTTCAAACATTGGACTATAACTACATTTTTTTTTCAAACAAATTAATTATACACCATGTCACCTTAAACCCTCCATGCCTGCTTGCTGCCGCGATCGGTACGTTATACATTAGAATTATCTGATGGAAGTTTTTGCATACTTGATAGTTACTGCACACAACTAGATCATTTCATGCTTATATTACACCACTTGATGTTAGTAGCTACTTATTTTACCATATATGGATTATTACAGTATCATGTCATTCATCACCCACTTTAGTGTATCATCGGAGCCGGACTCCGAGGGATCACTAGCATCAGTCACGTCCCCTGTACTTCCCGATACTGTAGCACCAGAGGTTGTGCCTGACGCGATCGAGCCCTTTGTAGAGGGTGGAGCCGCCGCCGTACCTTTATTAGAGGACCCTCATGTACCAGCTTTGCCAGCACCTACGCTACCACCACATTTTCTTTACAACACCTACTCTCTTTTCTATATACCACCTCCTGACGACTTGTACTATGAGAGTCAGCAATGGCTCCCTGCTGATGACTTACCCGAGCCCCATCATGTTGCACCACCATTACTACCTGACCATGTGCTTGACATACATACCCAGACATATCCATTACCACCTCGACAGCGGGATCCGATTCCTGCAGAGGATATTCCTTCATCGAGTAGACCTCGCATATCAGAGCAGATACACCCATCCTCACCATCATTGCCTTACCCTCCTGGTTTCACTCCCCCAGCTCAGACCCATGATGCTTGGGAAGGATTCAGACCAGTAGTCACCTACACCCTTATACCATCTACAGTAGTGACATGACTCGAGAGTCACGGAGAGCAGGTCGATTCACTTCTTCGGATGATAGACCATGTACCATTGGATTCCCCGGGTACTATCACTGACACTCTGCATAGGTTGGCTTCCAACAGAGCAGTGGTACAGCAGTGCTTGAGACAGATGCAGACAGACTTGGCAGATACCCGTTCCCACGCGATATCCATACGCAGAGAGGGACATGACTTAGCTTGGGAGGCTCACCTGGCACAGCGTAGAGCCGACGCACTGGAGAGAGTCATGGGAGAGATACAGATGGAGCATCAGGCTGAGATACAGAGACTCAGAGACCAGATCTCAGAGCTCACGAGGCGTACGGATAGACCTGAGCAGTAGACATAGTTAGCATGTTGTATAGTTTGAGACATTGTAATCTGCCGCATGTGGCAATTAATAAAGACTCTTGTATCGTTTTGTTGTATAACTCAACTGATCAAGTTATTAATGTTGTAATGTTGGTAGTGATGTACTATATATCTGTTAACTTATGAATTATGGTTGTTCGTATGTATTGTAATTGTATCCAGACATGTCGTGATGTTACCTGTTATTATTATGATTCTCTGATTGTGTAAATATTGTAAAAACCTGAACACATATAATATGGTGATATGAAGAGGAAATTGATGAACTTCAGTTGTATGATTAAATCAATTGTTCCTTAAAAATCTTATATCCGTAAATGAATAAAATAAAGAGGCATAGTAATTATGGAGAGATATTCAATTTAACCACCATTTCACACCATAATTACATTATGCATATACTCAGCCATTCTATCCAAATTCTAAATCTGTATTCTTGTGACATTAATAGGAAATGGCACATAGCGACAACGAGACTACCAACGCCACCGTAACACTGACGCTTAAGGAGGTTCGAAGAATGATTGATGAAGGCATCGCCGCAGCACGCGAGGTCGATGCAGCAAACTGCTCAAGCAATACTATGGGAGCAACAAATGAAAGTGAGGCATCTACACCACGTAAATGTACTTACAAGGAATTCGTGAGTTGTCAACCCACCACCTACAGAGGCGTAGAAGGAGTGACGGAACTAGCGCAGTGGTTTGAATGCATGGAAACGGTATTCATGAGAAGCAACTGTGCAGAAAATAACAAGGTCACTTTTGCCACTGGAACTTTGAGGGGAAATGCATTATCTTGGTGGAATGCTACTGTCAAAATAATGGGTACTGAAGCAGCATTTCAAATCTCATGGACCGAACTGAAGAATAAAATGCTGAAAAAGTACTGTCCCCGTACCGAGGTAAGAAAGCTTGAAGACGAATTTCACCAGCTAGTGGTGAAAAACAATGATGTCAGTGCGTACAACCAAAAATTTCAAGAGTTATCTCTTTTGTGTCCACACATGGTACCTGACTTGGAAAAGACATTAGAGAAATATGTGGAAGGACTACCTTCAAGCATTGAGGGAGACGTCACCGCATCACACCCACAAACTCTCGAAGCCGCATTCGTATTTGCTCAGCGAATGATGAGTCGAGTGCTTAAACGAGGTTCTAACTCCACAGTCAGTGGGCAAAAGAGAAACCATGATAACTATGACAGCAACAACCGGAACAGCAACAGTTATTACAATCACAGCAGGAGCTACCGCAACAATGATCGAAGCAATCGCAACAGAGACTACCAGCAAAGCAGAAAAGATAGACATCAACAACAAAACCGCAGACAAGAAGCCGCTAGGGCTTATGTGGCTACACCTGCCAAAGGAAAAATGTATGCTGGGACAAAACCCCAGTGTAACAAGTGCAAGATGCATCATACAGGACCCTGTACCGCCATCTGCGGTAACTGTAGGAAAATAGGTCACGTTACCCGAGACTGCAGAGCCACGGGAGCGAATGCGCAACCAGTAGCAGTAAAGTGCCACGGTTGTGGTGAAGCGGGTCATTATAAAAGCCACTGTCCCAAGAATGTCAATCAGGTTGCCCGAGGAAGAGCTTACGTACTCGGAGATGGAAACGTGTCATAGAACCCCAACGTTACTACGGGTACTTTCTTACTGAATCAACATAGTGCTAAAATATTATTTGATTCTGGAGCCGATAAAAGCTTTGTATCTACTTCATTTGCTTTATTGCTTAATATTGCACCCGTAGAATTAGATACCGCGTACGAAATTGAAATAGCCGACGGAAAATTGTTAAACACCAACACCGTCCTCAAAAACTGCACCATAACCCTCCAAAACAAATCATTTCCCATCGATCTCATGCCCATCCAACTTGGAAGCTTTGACGCAATTGTGGGTATGGAGTGGTTATCCAAACATCGTGCCCGAATCATCTGCAATGAAAAAGTTGTCCAAATTCCCTTAGACAATGAAACGCTTACCGTTCGTTGTGACCACTACAAAACCCAACTCAATATTATCTCGTACATCCAAACGGTGAAATACATAAAAAAAAGGATGTCACGCATTTTTAGTCCAAGTAACGGAAGATAAATCGAAAGAGAAAGAAAAACGGATGGAAGAAGTGCCAGTTGTAAATGAGTTTGCAGAAGTATTCCCTGAAGACTTGCCAGGTATTCCACCCATCCGGCAAGTAGAATTTCGAATCGATATAGTGCCTGGAGCAGCACCCGTTGCAAAAGCACCATATCGACTAGCACCTTTCGAAATGAAGGAATTATCTGAGCAGTTGAAAGAACTGTCAGATAAAGGATTCATCCAACCCAGCTCATCGCCTTGGGGAGCACCAGTCCTGTTTGTCAAAAAGAAAGACGGAACATTCCGAATGTGCATCGATTATAGAGAGTTGAACAAACTCACAGTGAAAAATCGATACCCATTACCAAGAATCGACGATCTATTTGACCAACTACAAGGATCGAGTGTTTACTCAAAAATCGATCTAAGATCCGGATACCACCAATTAAGGGTCAGAGAAGAAGACGTTCCCAAAACAGCCTTTCGAACACGATACGGACATTACGAATTCCGCGTAATGCCATTTGGTCTTACCAACGCACCCGCAGTGTTCATGGATCTGATGAACCGCGTATGTAAGCCATATCTGGACAAGTTCGTGATCGTATTCATTGACGACATTTTGATCTACTCACGCAACAAACAAGAGCATGCGGAACATTTGAGAACCATTTTGGGTGTACTCAAGCAAGAAAAACTGTATGCAAAATTTTCCAAATGTGATTTTTGGATCTCCACCGTTCAATTCTTAGGTCACATCATCAACAGTCAAGGTATTCACGTTGATCCCGCCAAGATCGAAGCAGTCAAAGGTTGGGCTTCGCCCACCACTCCCACTGAAATTCGACAATTTTTAGGACTCGCTGGTTACTATCGAAGGTTTATAGAAGGTTTTTCCAAAATCGCAAAACCTTTGACAGAACTCACTCAGAAAAACAAGAAGTATATCTGGGAAGAGAAACAAGAATCAGCATTTCAACTCCAAAAACAAAAACTCTGTGAAGCACCAATTCTAGCACTACCAGATGGAAACGACGACTTTGTAGTATACTGTGATGCATCACATCATGGTTTAGGTGCGGTACTAATGCAAAGGAACAAAGTTATCGTTTACGCGTCTCGACAACTCAAGAAAAATGAGGAAAACTATACCACTCATGATCTGGAATTAGGAGCAGTAGTATTCGCTCTTAAAATGTGGAGACATTACCTATATGGTACAAAGTGTACGGTATTCACCGATCACAAAAGTCTTCAACACATACTAGATCAGAAGGAGCTGAACATGAGACAGCGCCGATGGTTGGAACTACTCAACGAATACGATTGTGAAATTCGCTACCACCCAGGTAAAGCGAATGTCGTGGCTGACGCATTAAGCAGAAAAGAGAGGATCAAACCTCTTAGAGTTCGATCGTTAGAAATGACAATTTATTCACCACTCCCATCTCAAATTCTCATAGCCCAATCGGAAGCTCTTCAGGAAGAAAATCGAGCTCACGAGAAAATTAAGGGCATGCTAGAAAGCGAGAATGGATTCATACGAAGATCCGATGGAATGTTATGCTTCAAGAAAAGATGCTGGATTCCTCTCTATGGAGGTATTCGAGATTTTATCATGCATGAATCTCACAAGTCTAAATATTCCATTCACCCCGGATCCACTAAAATGTACCAAGACCTCAAACAACTTTACTGGTGGCCAAACATGAAAGCCAACATTGCAACATATGTTGGGAAGTGTTTGACTTGTTCAAGGGTCAAAGCCGAAAGTCAGAAACCATCTGGACTACTTGTACAACCTGAGATACCAGTTTGGAAATGGGAACAAATCACTATGGATTTTATTACCAAGTTACCAAGAACGTCGACCGGATATGACACCATTTGGGTTATCGTCGACCGCTTAACCAAATCAGCTCATTTTTTGCCTATCAAAGAAACTGACGAGTTGGACACACTCGCTCAGTTGTACTTCAAAGAAATCATAATCCGACATGGAGTCCCAGTCTCTATCATTTCAGACAGAGACAGTCGATTCACTTCAGGATTTTGGCAATCCTTACAGAAAGCTCTCGGTACTCAACTGGATATGAGCACCGCCTATCATCCTCAAACTGATGGACAAAGTGAAAGGACAATCCAAACCTTGGAAGATATGCTTAGGGCATGTGTGATTGACTTCGGAAAAGGTTGGGACAAACACTTACCATTGGTCGAATTCTCGTACAACAACAGTTACCAAGTTAGCCTAAAGGCTGCACCTTTTGAAGCACTTTATGGGAGAAAGTGCAGATCACCTATCTGTTGGACAGAAGTTGGTGACATGCAGCTTACCGGACCAGAACTAATCCACGACACCACCGAGAAAATATTCAAAATCAAACATCGTATCCAAGCCGCTCATGACAGACAAAAGAGCTATGCAGACGTGAGGAGGAAACCCATGGAGTTTGAAGTCGGAGATAGAGTTATGCTAAAAGTTTCGCCCTGGAAGGGAATGATACGCTTCGAAAAGCGTGGAAAACTCAACCCAAGGTACATTGGACCGTTCAAAATCCTCGAGAGGATTGGTCCAGTTGCCTATAAGTTAGAACTCCTGGAAGAACTCAGTAGGATACACCCTACCTTCCACGTATCCCAACTTAAGAAATGCCTATCGGACGAGACTCTCGTCATTCCGCTGAAAGAGATTAAACTGGACGACAAACTTGTATTCACAGAGGAACCCGTAGAGATAATGGATAGAGAGGTTAAGCAACTCAAGCAAAGCCGTATTCCTATAGTGAAAGTAAAATGGAACTCCAAGAGAGGACCAACGTACACATGGGAACGCGAAGACCAAATTCGTGAAACATATCCGCATCTATTCCCGTAAACCACTCTTAGTAGCACTTTTAGACTTGAATTCCGGGACGGAATTCGAATAAGGGAGGAGTACTGTAAGATCCTGCGAAAAACCCTTGTAATCAATCTTAATAATTAATGATAATCTCGTATTACCGTTACTAAAGCCCATTTTTGCTAGAAATTTAAACTTTTCATTATTGTTATTAATAGCAATGCATTCTATATATATATACATATTGAACACACCAAAACTCGAGATAACACTTCCGACGCAACAACACATTTTCACAACGACAAGTGATCATATTCATCTATTTATTTCACTACCACTTAACCAAAGTTAATATCACACAACTACACTTAACTAAAATACAAACACTAATATTAACTTAACCTTAAAACCGGTTGGACCTTACTGTTCGGCCCATCAATCCCATTCAACCCAACTGAATTTCACAGCCCACCACACAACCCAAAACTCGCCTAGCCATCTAACGGACTACACCAGCCCAATCATCACAACACTCATTTTATTTGCTTCCTCTTATAAATCCGGTCGATACTGCCTTCAAGAAAAACCACATGCACTATTAAATATCGAACCTGGCATGTATTTATTTTTACATCATTCAAATCATCACTTAGCAAACCCCTTTTGTACAAATTTACAAATAAAATGGTCAAGTATTAACACAATAACAAAACTCACTTTGTTGTCACATACTCGACCTATACATATAATTATAACAATCGAAACAATATCACTTCGCATATCATTTAATCCCACGACCTTCCAACCATATTCTCACTCATTCTAATACTTCAAATAGGAAACTAAACCTTAGTACCCAACTTATATCTAGCAAGCACAAACCTTGTGTTATTATATGTAGTAACCGAATATAGGCAAGACTCCAAGAGCTAAAGTCCAAAGCCCCAACTACTCATCCTCAACTCCACACACAAACTAAGATGACAATATACAAGTGTCCCATAGACACAGTATCTCCAATCATATGGTCAAGAAGTCAATGCAAGTAGAAGATATTTTACTTATAAAAACCTTTCATTCGATCCACTTTCCTTCCTATCACCTATCACCTCCTATCACAATCACAACATTCTCTAAAAAGAACAAATAACTTTCTGTCGTGAAAATTTGAAGGCAAAGTTAGTAGAAGCATAGGCATATAAAGTTTTCCTAAGCTCACTGCTTTTCTTGTGTCCTATTCGAACAACCAACTTCCCTTCACCACCTTTAGGAAGGCACTGTAAGTACTTATAACCTCTTGTTTTCTATTTCATGCACACGACCCACCCATGCATACTTCATTACAATCGAGGGTAGCATGCATGCATATTCCATCCTCCTTACAGTCAAACCTATTTTTTTTTTACATACAACCTTCTCACATTTAATTTATCCATTGCATGAAACACTAGAACATATTACATGCTTTACTCGAACATGTAAACTTTAAAATCCATAACATTATATCGAAAAGTCATATATATAAACAACCCACGTCGCACATTAAATCACACCTTAACTCGCTATTCGGACTAAAATCTTAACAACTAGTTAAAATCGGGTTATATATTTTTCTAAGTAAACTAAGTCTTAAACATCACTCGAACCTCCCACTTAACACCATGCTAATTTGTAAAACTTACATGTAACGCGTATATATTTTTGCACATGTCAAATGTCGACCCAGCCACCTTCAACTTTTATGTATTAAGATTCCACTTATAATCTCGTTTAGACCTTTAAATCGAACCATGTAAAGTACTACTCGATCGAGTAGCTAGAAACAAGTAAAACTCTAAGTATTATAATCAAGAAAAACAACTCGACCGACCCAACTCATGAAACTCTTATGTCGAATTCATGAACATAACACATATGTATCTCTACTCCTCTCGATATTACGCCTGAGAAACAATATGTTTCGTTTTCTAAGATCCCCCTCATACTTTCACCTCGACGCCTAAAATAAAACATTTCAAGTACTACTCGACTAGGGTAAAAGACTTAGAAAATTTTAGACATTTCTTTTGGACTTAACGCCATTCGACGAGACTATAAACCTCAAAGGTATTTTCGAATTTACAAACACAACACATAGATATTATGGTACAACTCGATAGCACACCTAGCAAACTATATTTTTCATGTTTTAAGTTCGACCTCATAAGCTTGTTAACACGCTCAAAATACCTCCTTTTGATCGACCCTCACTAGTACCTAGTAAACATTTTTAGAAATTATTCAAACCTTCGATTGGGCCAAAACCAAAACCCAACTAGAGTTTTCGATAGCAAGGTCCAACAGGCCCATATAATATATTTTTAGAATCCTAAAAATAGCCCAAGTCTAAGCCCAAAACTATTTTCACGCCCTCGCCTCTAAATTTATTAACGGACCTTAAATAAATTCGTTGATCGGCCCATTAATATAAAAATAAGCTCGTTTCTGGAATAAGCACTTGAAATAAGTTAAAATAAACTTAATAAATTTATAAAAATTTTCAGAATATTTTTTCCGTCATTTTTATGCAAAAAGGACTAAGAATGTAACGCGACTTAACCGAAAAGGACCAAAACTGCCAAACTGTGAAACCTAGGGACTGAAGCTGTGAAAATAGTTTGTAGAGGACATAATTTGACATACCATTGCACTTCAAGCCTTATATGGACATCTGGACAATTATTGGACTATGGACTTAACCAAGGACTAACGACGTAACGCAAACCACGGTTAGGGTAGAAAATGTAAAATCTGGAAAGAACAAGAACAAACTGTTATAACTTGTCATTCTTATCTTATTTTTCATTTTTGCATCATATCTTTACTTCATATGCATATTCACATTCTAAATGCATATTAGTTAATAGCGTTAGAAATATTACATATTAATATTTCATATAAATTCATTTGTTCTTTGAAGATATGATCTTACGAGGGTACGAGCACCATAATCATATAACACCTTCACTCTCAACGATTAGATCGTTGTATATCATTAGTTAATCATCATTCACCATTCATACACACACACCACTAGAAATTAGTCAGATTCTCAGTTATTTATATATTTACCAGGTTCTATATCGAAGTTGTTATAATCACCTCTGAGATTATTTTCACCATCACCAGTAACGCTTAAGGTGAGTCATGGCCTCACTTTTAAACTCTTTACACTTTTTAAACTCCGTGAGGGGGATACATGCTATAAATAAATCACAAGTATTTTTCTGTATGCTACCTGACTTGATATATGCCTAAGTACACCATATTGCCATAAGACCCTTTATCATGAGCCATTAATCACTGCGGTGAACGCGAATATAATGAATAGATCTATTAGAGGTTGACGACCTATCCCACTAATACTGTGACGGAATGCTTTTTGCTAGTCGTATTAGTCGCGATGCATTATATTTGAGAGAAATAGGAATTGGCAAAATCACCTATTACACGAGGGCAAAACCTTCATCATTAATTTGGTGGACACCTCCGTTTATGCGGTACTTTGTTAACGTTTGCGTGTCATGAGACTTAGGGCAATATATGAACTGCGATATCAATTTATAAACTGATTGTATCTCCAATACAATCTTACTTGTGAATCGAACTGATATTTAAATTACAAACTCCATGATTTCACTCAACATTATGTTGACTTTTAAGCATGTATCTCAGGGAACTAAAAAGGAGCAAGGCAAGGCATGGAGCAGGCGCACCCTATCTTAAATAAATGGTGTAAAATAAAGTTGTAATTTAGTTAAATTGATGTTTCTTTGGAGAAACCTTAGCACTCTGATGTAACGCTTTGTAACTGAATTTGTATTATGGACCTATGTAAATTAAAAATGCCGTCTCGGGCTATTTTTCTATGATTTTGTTTATGATCCTCACGGTAACACCCAGAAAAATCTTCCGCTGCTATGTTTAAAAATTTGGGGGTGTTACAACATCCCCTAAGGTAGTGAATCGATTGACTCCCAAAATGTTTGCTCTGATGAAGATGAATTTTACAGGCCAGCATTTGCCTTTATTACCTACCATGTTAAACAATGTCCATCCTGCTGACAACCCTAATCCTGCTGATAATGTCAGTATCCCATCATCACCCAATGCTGCTGATGAAGGGACTTCAGTTGCTGCTGATGCATCTACATCTGTTGCTGCTGATGACCCATTACCACCATCACCTAGACCAGTGACACCTACACCTGAGTCTAATGACCCTGATGAGCCCAATAACCAGACCATCTCAGTTGATACACCTGTTGTTCAGTCAACACCTGATGTGGATTTACCTTCTTCTTCAAGGCTTTCAACTCCTAGTCCGTTTAGGCAGACTTTCAGTGAAGACACTCATGTAGGAGGAGAATTTCATGTATCTCCACCTAGATCCAATGAAGCTCCTAACACCTCAGGTTTTCCTGATGGTGGAGCTAAGGATGCTGCTGATCTCTCTTCTATATCCCAGTTACTTGAAAGGTCTATGCAGAAGATTGAAGCATTAGAGTCAGAGCTTACAGAGACAAAAAGGAATTTTAATGAGAAGGTGGAGAATTTGGAAAAGGAGCTTCGGGATTCTAAGGAAACTTTTAGTAGCACTGTCCAAGAACTAAATGAAAGGATCAGCTCATTGGAAGCTATTCATTTGCAAAAGAAAAGAAGGGTTATACTTTCTGAGTCTGAGGAAGATCAGGATGATATGTTGTTTGATGGGCTTAATGTGCTAGCATCTGTTTCTCTTGATGGTGCAAATACTGAAGTACCTACCTCTTCTGAGCATACTATCACTACTCAACCTCAGGCCTTCACTGGAACAAGGACCATTGCTGCTGATGTTTCGGGTGTTCCTGCTGAAGTTGATAGTATTTCTTCTGAGTCTAAGGTTCCTGGTAATACTGCTGAGAGTCCACTCATTGCTGCTGAAAGTAACACTATTCCTTCTGAAGCTACTCAAAATGATGATGAGATAGCTAGACAGATCCAAGCACAGGACATTGCTGCTGAACAAGCTAGACTAGCTCAGGTTGCTCAAGATGAGGAGCTTGCAAGGAAATTGTCTGTTGATGAGAGGAACATTGCTGGAATTATGAATAACCCAAGTTCAGAAGATCCTACTTCAGAAGAGTTCAGTGAGCAAGTTGAATACTTATTGGCTACTGACATGATTATTAGAGCTCATGGGTTTATGGTTCTTCAAGATTCAGATTTGGATTCGGATGAAAGGTCAGATAAGCTCAAGGCATTTATCTTAAAGAAACAAAGAGCATCCACATGGAATGAATTGATGCACAGGATCAGTGAAAGACAAAAGTCAGGATTTAAGATGCCTACAAACAAAGATAATATCAATTTTATGAAGGTATATCTGAAGAATGAAGCTAACTACAAGCTCAGTGACTTCAAAGGTTGGACTGATGCTGCAGTCCAAAAGTTGTTTCTTGATACCTATGCAAGGATCAATTCTTCAGTCCAGACAGATATTCCACAAAGCAGGAAAAGAGAGCCTTCATCTTTAGAATCTGATGTTGCAAAGAAAATGAAGTCTGGAGAGACATTGTCAGGTGCATCTTCCTTTATTCCTGCTGAAGGTTCTCAGGATGCTACATTCATTTTACCAAGTCCTAATGTAGATGCATTTGAGGCATCACAAGAAGGTCTTGTTTCAGATGATATTCCTGCTGCTCATGTCTCTGTTTCTGCTGAGCCATCTTTACCTGTTCCTATCCTGCAATATGGTCTAAGAACAAGGCAGAAGAGTCACTCTTTCCACTCTTCTTCTGTGGATATTTCTGAAGTGGATGATCATTATTTGATTAGGGTTGATTCTGAAAGTGATTCAGAGGGTGATTCCATTCATTCTTGGGGTCACATTGCTCATTGGGAGATTAGGTCTACTTCTGAAGGTGATGTCAATGTTTGGTTTTCTCTTGATGGGACAGTCAAATTCTTTACATTTCTGAGGGAGATCTTGAATAAGGTTGAAAGAAAAGATTTGGAGAATCTTTATAAGATAGTGGATAATCACTATCAATCTCATACTCCTACTGGGATTGGCCTACTGCTTTGGGGAGATTTACAAGTATTGATGAATGCATTGGATGGAGACAAGGCTAAATTGGTATGGGGAAATCAATCTACCTGGAGAGTATTTTCTTGGAAGTTATATCCATCTTCCAATGTTCATGTTGTAGAGCTCATCTCTGGCAAGTTCCTGACTATGTTTTTGGATGTCATTTATCCATTATCTGAGGGACTTTTGAAGAGAATGCTGACACAGAAGGTCAGAGTTCCCAAGCATACAATTGGCAATGATTTAACTACAGCTGAACAATTGGTTAAATTCGTCAAAGATCAACTAGCAGCTAAAGGTTCATCAGCTTAAGGGGAGGATGAAGCTTAAGGGGAGGATTTTTCTTGTTGTTGTTGTATATTTTTCTATCTTTCTTTCTTTTGGTTTCTTTTCTTATTTTCTTTCTTTTCTTTTGGTGTGTTTCTGATTTCTTATTCTTAGTTTAAAAAAAAAAAAAAAATTGTATATTTTGTGCTAATAAGTTGGTTTTGAGCAACAACTTGCAGGTACAGTGTTGGTGTTTACACCTACACAATAAATGGTACTCAACACACCATGTCTTGCAGACAAGAAAGAGTTGGCTCACCATGAGGGTACGGCTCTGGTGTGATAATCAAATCCGTTGATAGCTGTAATAGCTTGCTCAAAGCTATAGGGTATTTCAACTCACCCATGATTCAGTTCTGAGAGTTGAAAATGGTTCTCAATTCACCATGGATGTAACTCTTTCTGGGATCCAAAGGATTGGCTAGTCCACAAAAGTATGGTTTGTGGTAAAGACACTTGATATCCATATTTGGCATTCAATTCACCAAGGTTTGCTATAATCTAAGAATTGGCTAATCCTGAGCAAACGGCTACAGGTATAGACAAGTCAAATCCATTTATAGTTGCTGATTTGCTAATAAATCAGATGGTTATCAATGTACCATGGTCTAACATACCTAAACATTGGCTACTCCAGTAGTGATGGCTATTGGTAAAGAGACATCAAATCCATTAATTTTCAATGATTCACCTCTCACAGGAGTTAACACACCTGGATGTGATGAGAATAGTCTGAAACTTAAAGTGATTTGATGTACATCTTGTCATTAGTAGCAGCCAAGTTCAAGTGTATGTCATGGTGACCAGTATACATGTTTTGAAGAAGATTTCCTATTCCTGCTGAACTATTGAAGTTGCTGCTGGATGCTATAGAGGTTGGAATCTTGCATGTTATGGATGTTGCTGCTGGTTACTATTTATTGCTGCTGCTAAGTCGCAGTCCTCAAGCCTGAGAAGTTAAAGCTCTATCACATTGGAATCTTGCAGGTTAACCTAGTCAACCTCAAGATTAGGGGAGGATTGTTAGGATCTCTGGGAAATAAGGGTTTCTCAGTGATGGGAGGATTGTTGGGATTCATGAGAAATAAGGAATTTCTCATTGCTGCCGATAGTGAAGCTGGTTCCTGCCGATAGTATTGTTTTGTTTCTGCCGATAGGTTTTTTTGCTGCGGATAGTTATGGTTTGTTATCCGTATGTTTAGTATGGTTGTTATATTTATTTTTAGAAGAGATTGTTGTTTATCTCTTCACACGTTTTCTTGTAAGACGGGTTAGGGTTAGGGTTTCTTATCATTATAAAAGAAACATCCCGTCCATGAGATTAATGTACCTTTAACCTTTAACGTTTTCAATATTCAATATCACATATTCTTAGTTCATAGTCTGATCCATAGAGGATCATTGTCGTTTAGAGTTTTCTTCTTTATTATACTTGTTGTTTAGTTTCCGCATAAACACTTGTATTCCATACAGAGGTTCTTGTTTAACCAAGCTCAATCAAGCTCGAAGTACTCGATCCTACACAATATATCACATACACTAAGTGATAAAGGACTAACATCCTAAAAGTGTATCGATTCCTAACAAGTGGTATCAGAGCTCAGGCTGATATTTGATTTAGAAGAAGAAAGAAGAAGAAATGGACGTTGAATCTATTTAGACAAATGTTGCTGCGAAGATACCCATGCTCAAACAGAATGAGTTTGAGATATGGAGGCTGAGGATAGAGCAATATTTCCAGGTGCAAGATTATACACTATGGGAAATTATTGAAGATGGAGACTCTTTCAAGCCTACCACCACTACATGAACAGTTGACGGCAAAGTGGTGACAACTCTGCAGATGAAGCCAAAATCTGTTGAAGAAAGAATAATGAAGAAGAATGATCTAAAGGCCAGAAGCATGCTGATGATGACCATTCCAAATGATCAACTTTTAAACTTCAGCAAGTTCAAAGATGCAAAGTCTTTGTTTGAGGCCATTATTGCAAGGTATGGTGGGAATGAAGCCACCAAGAAGACCCAGAATACTCTTCTTAAGCAACAGTTTGAAACTTTCTCATCAATCAACAATGAATCTTTAGACCACATGTTTAACAAGCTTCAGAATATTGTGAGCCAACTCGCTATTCTTGGTGTAGAAATACCTCAAGAAGATTTAAACTCAAAATTTCTGAGAAGCTTACCTGAAGAGTGGGCTATGCATGTTGTTGTATGGAAGAACAAGCCAGACCTAGACACCATGGAACTGATGGACTTGTATAGCAACTTCAAGATTGTGGAACATGATTTGAAGAAAACTGGAGGTACTAGTTCAAGTACTGAAAACTTGGCATTTATTTCATCTCCTAGTACCTCAAAATCAGTTGAAGATGTGAAGATTGATTATGGTGTTGGTGCTGCTAGTTCATCAAGCAGTACCATGGGTATTTTAGATGAAAAGACTTGTTGTGCATTTCTCACAAATCAAAATGATGGGTCCATGCTCACTTATGAAGACCTCCAAGAGATCAATGATGATGATCTGGAGGAAATGGACCTAAAATGACAAATTTCTCTTCTTAGCATGAGACCCAAGAAGTTCTATCAAAGGACGGGGAAGAAGCTCTTAATCAGCAATACTGATACTGCTGGTTTTGACAAGTCAAAGATAGAGTGCTATAACTGTCACATGATGGGTCATTTCTCAAGAGATTGTAGAAGACCAAGGCAGCAAGATAGCAAGAATAGAGGTTTTGGAAGAAAATCCAAAACAGAGGAGGTTATTGAGCCAAAAGCTATGGTAGCTATTGATGGCTTAGGTTTTGATTGGAGCTTCCTAGTAGATGAAGAAGAAAATCCTACTCAGATGGCACATATGGCTTTTTCTGCTACTGAGGTACAATCTCATAAAGCTTGTTCAAATGATTGTACTACTCTTAAAGAATTACAAACTTTAATCAAACATTATGATGACCAAAAGAAAGAGCTAAGCAGAACTCATCAAGACTTAGTAGATTATAAGTGTGGATTAGCATCCGTAGAAAAGCAGATCTTGTATTACAAATAAAATGAGCTTGCTTTTTCTGATGACAAAGGTACTCTTAAACAGGATATTTTTTTTAAAGATGCTGAAATTAAGCTTTTAAGAGAGGCTTTTGATAGGGTCAAAAAGGAAAATGGAAACATTCACTTGACTACACAAACACTAGAACATGCTTCTAGAGGTGTAACCAACATGATAGAATGTCAAGTGATTAATAAAGCCAAGTCAGGGTTAGGATATAAAAGTGTCCCACCTCCATACAGAGGTATCCCTAAACCCCTAGGGATTAACATAGAACATTCAAGAGTTCCTGAATTTCAACAACATGAGCTACAATATGGTGTTCAACCAAATCCTAATGTAGTTGTTGATGAACCTAAGAAAGTAAGTGAAAGTTTAAGTAAAACTTCACTTTCTGAGGACAAGGTGTCCTCTAATAGTAAATCAGATGGGATGGTCATTGAGGAGTAGACATCTGATGATGATGAAGTAGAACAGGTTATGTCTAAACCTGAAGTGGTTAAGAAAGTAGGAACAAGTTTTCCTAAGTTGGTTAAAAATCATACTGATAGGCCTATGATAAATGATAAACATGTTAGGCAACCAGTAAGATATTGTGAACAATATAGGTCCACAAACAAGCCCAAAGGTGACCATAGAAAATGGAATACATTTAAGTCTCAACAAAATGATGAATTTGGATTTTACAACAAAGCTTGTTTCACTTGTGGAAATTTTGACCATCTTACAACTTTTTGCAACCAATGGGTATCTGGGTATAAAAACAATAGGGTGAATCTAAAAAGGAAAACACCTAAAAGCCACCCTAATCTCACTAATAGAACTACTCCCAGAACAGACTTAATTAAGTCTGGCTCAAACACAGTTCCTGCTGTTAAGTCTGCCAGACCAGTTAATTCTGTTAACCCAAAACTAGTAGTTAAAAATGCAAAATCAGCTTTCAAATATGCATTAAAAACTACTAGAAGGCCTTTTCAATCAAAAGCAGTGATTCAAAAACAAATTTGGAAACCTAAAGGTTCTACTGCTAGAGAAAAGAAGAAAAATGCTGTTAAGACCTCAGCATGTTGGAAACCCAATGGTGCATCAATCATTTTAAAAAGGATTGATTACATTGATGCAAGAGGTAGATCCAAGTCAGTAATGGCTTGGATCCCTAAAGAAAACTAATTTCTTTATACATGTGCAGGAACATTCAAATGCTAAACAAGGATATCAAGGATACTCAAATAATGAATGTTCAAGTCACATAACTGGCAACATGTCACATCTTTAAATCATTGGATATGTTACCATCAAAGAAGGAATAGGTTTCAGAATTACTAGTTAAGATGCTAGTAAATTGCAAAAGTTCATTCTGTTAGTCATATGATAATGCTGCTATAAGACATATGCTTTGCATATTGTTTCTTGGTTTTGGTCTAACAATTTTAGGAATGAACATTGAGCAAAAAGGAAGTTTCAAGTGAAATGGACGCAGCAGAATGTTATATCAGTTGCTGACATAATAGGTTTATGATAGAAAGATTTTGGGAATTTACACCTCCTTAAAACATCTTTCTCGAAACCTGATTATGAAATTTCACATTGAATTGATGACTTAGTTGGTCAGAAAGTAACTGACTCAACTTACTTTCTATCATTTTATACTTTTAAGTATAATGAGCAAGTCTAAGGACATCTGATAGAAAGAACAGCTAGTAAAAGTGAATCCAACACTTGTGTTAGAGGTAACAATTGCTATGAGCTGGAAACCCTGTCAAGAAAGTCTTTTGAATAGGTTTATCTTTACACAGGCAGTTATTTATATAACTGAAAAACATTGGTTCTCACACAACCAGAGGTTGCTTTAAACAGAAATTTTGATTAAGTGTCTGTTACACACTTAATCCCTTTAAAATGGTTGAAAGCAGTATGAGTTTTAATAATAAAATCCTGAACATACTGTTAAGTCAAAAGTTTCTTAAAAAGGATTTTCAAAGGACTCAGAAAAACCATCCATTGATGGATTATGAGTAAATGCCCCATGAATCACCTCTCATAGGAGTTAACACACCTAGAAGTGATAAGGGCAGCACTTAAACTCTCAAGGAATTGATGGCTACATGTATAACATTGTCTGAAAACAAGTTCAAATTGGTAGATCAAATGATGATGGGATGATGGTGAGAGATCTTCCAAACAGGGGAGGAAAGACACTCACTGGGGAGGAAATGTTATACCCAGGGGAGGAATATCTCAAGAGGAAGATTAACAAATAAGGGGAGGAAAAGCAAAGAGCATACAAGAACAGAGCTGGAGTATTTTATATATTCAGAAGGGATGAAGCATTCAAAAGGAGAAAGTTCTATCTAGGTCAAAGGAAGAGAGCTTTCAGTTTCAATTTCAGTTCACTACGTTTGTTCATCACTTGCAAAGGCATGCTGATAGATGATTTCACTTGTTGAAACAAGCATCCAAGATACACAGCACCATTGCCTCTTATAATTCCTCCATCCAAGAAAATTGCACCATCTTTTAGGTCAATGAATGAAGCCTGAAGATGTGTATTGATATTGTTAAAGTCAAAGAACAGAAAGCAGATGAGTTACTGAGATAGATATTAATCTTTCAGAATAGAAGAAAGTTCAGTCCAAGGGTCTGACTATGAAGTGTTTGAAAGATCTTCACAATTCCTCATTTAATTCAGAAAACATGTTGAAATGGATTCACATGTTTAGGGGAGGATTGTTGGGAATTAAATATTCTGAAGATTAAGTATCGGGAAATTCTCTAATTGATTAAGTCTGGTGGTTAAGTCTGCTAGTGTTAATCCTGGTTAAGTCTGCTACCTGGTTAAGTCTGGTCGTTGAAGATTAAGTCTGCTAGTGTTAATTCTGGTGAGTACAGAATTAAGTCTGCTCTTCAAAATGTTAAGTCTGTTTGACTGGATGGATAAGTATACACAAAAGTCAAAGTCAAAGACTCATTAGATAAATATCTTTGTTGTGTCATTATTGAAACAAGTTGTAAACATAGATACATGTTGTATCTTGGTTACTGACACACGTCTAAAACATAGCAAGTAGTTCGATTAGACTTGATGTATCTTAACAATATTGTAAAGATCTCCTTGGACTATAAAAGGAGATCTTAGCTTAGTCATATGTGTGTTAGAATAGAGAGTGCTTTTTCATATAACATATCTAAAGAACAAGTCGAACACACAATAGCAATAACTCTTGTATCCATATCAAACATTCGTATTATTCTCAATATATTGAATCGTTTGGTGAAATATTTTTTGTGTTCTTTGTTAATCTCATAAGCATCACTGTTCCATTTCCATAAATCAAATAACCTTCTAAGTGTGATTAAGTAGATTCCGCATACTTAATCATATTAACTCAATATATCACATACACTAAGTGATAAAGGACTAACATCCTAAAAGTGTATTGATTCCTAACACTTTCTCTGTATCTGTTTCAGTTTAAAATGTTAGAACAATTTTGTTTTGGCAAACTCTTATGTAAATATGAAAGAAATTTTAATTTTGGGCTTGGAGAGTCATACTGTTCTCTTGCTTCTTCAGCCTCTGGGATCTTTGGGTTTAGGTAAAAGTGTGTTGCCGATGTCGCTGTCAATTGATAATCTACCGTGGCAATTTTTGAAGATACATTAGTAATCTCGTGTTTGTAGAGAAAGGCTTTTTACAGTATTGATATAGTACCTCTAAACCGTGTGACACGGCAGGAGCTTACTGCAATTATAATGGGTTGTTCCATTGTTTCAAGCTTGGCCTCTTCAAATTTTTCAGCCATGGCATCCCACATGGTGAACTCTATCACATCACCTCTGCCAACATGAGCAATTTATTAGAAAAGCTACAAAATGCGTTGAGTGTTTGTTCGTTAACAAAAATTTTTTATTACAAGTTTGTACGCTGTTTCATTTTGGTTGGCATCTTGTTTACGTTTTAGCTTTCCAATGGACCTTAGGCATCCAATGTAATCTGTGATTAAATAAGTATCAGAATTTGTATAATTTGCTGGATTAAAAAAATTGAAGATTAAAAACATGACCTGTGAGGATTGGGTACTGCATTCTTCCTGTTGCATCTTGTTTTAGGAGTCTGGATTGGAGTTGGTTGTATGAAACAAATCTAAAGTAGTGGTATGGGATTTCTGGTGTTGTTATTGCATCAAACTTTGTGATCCTTCCGAATCTGAGACTTGTTCTGTTGTCAATTATTTGTTGATAAGGGTTGGTGGGCTCACACATGAATTCTGAAATTCTGTAAACAGATCCAACTTTGATTTTTGGGTCAAAGTAGTCGATCTCTTTTACATTCACGTTGGCTTGTATAGCGTTGCCCTGTTGATGTTGCTTTATCGTTATACAGATTAAAGAAATTAATATTTAGTGTTTCTACTATATGAGTTTTAACGTACCTCCCGGTCTATTAATATGCAGCAGAATGCAGTTTCATGTTTTTTTGGTGAGAATTCACTTGCACCTTTCTTTGGATAGCTCACTGAAATCCATTTTCTATATACTCTAACTTCAAGCGCTTTGTCATAAGAGTTGGGATGCAGCTCAGCAATTGTTGCAATCTGCAGTGCACTGCCACTTTCAAGCATAGTGTTTTGAGATACATGTTTCACCTCAGCTAGTGTGGTGGTGCCAGTTTCGACCATTTTTCCTTCACATAGATGTTGTGATAGAACTTATGCACCACACCATCTATAAGTTCTTGGACCGTTTTGGACTCTAGGTTGTTTAGACCTTGATCTAGGATAAACAATAAGCACAATGATAATAATAAGCACAGCGTAATAACATAAAGAATATTATTATTATCAATAAGGTTCTTCGTCATCATCTCTAACAACTACTAACTTACAAAACCTAGGTGTCTACACTAAGACTTAACGCCTAGACACAACCTACACCTTTCCTGGTGTTTACATCTTGACACACACACTTAAAACTAATTCCCTGTATCTCTTTATATAATAGAGATACTAGGGTTACAAAGGAATAAACTAGAATAATAAAAGATACGTAGTAATCTTTTCTTTTTGTGAAGTTTCATCCTTTGTCTTCATAAGTCCCTCATCTTTCATTGTTTTGTCTTATCAACTCAAATATAATTCCCAACAATCTTCCCCTAGTTGATCATGACAAAACTAATATAAAAGATAATCTTCTATGCATATCATCAAGGATCTTCAAGCTGCAATCTTCAAAATATTCTTCCCTTTTTGTCATCATCAATTAGGGGACAAAAGTATGCAACTTTGATCTTCATAATCACAAATCAGTACCATACATCCAACTTAGTCTTCCAATGTCTTGAATTGCCCTCCATGAATGAACACCAAAACGCTTTCTTTTATAAATGAACCCAAGACAGAAAAATCCTAAATCTTCAGTTAAAATACCAACGAGCAATCATAAAAATCTTCACCTCAATGTAGCATATAAATGGTTACACATTTGAACAATAAGCTTCCCCTGAAACCTATATGTTAACCATTTGAATCTCCAATTCTGTAGGCTTTGTGTAATGATGAAGAAAACTAACCATTACCAATTCGATGCTGAAGTAGAATAAATCAACCTTGTGTCTTATGTCTTGTACTAAAACTGACTTCGAACGTATACTTAACGTATAGGGAGATCGCAATCTCTTGACAATAATCACTGAGCACAATAACGTAACTCCTTCAAGTGTTTGTCAATTTGTAGTCACTTGAACGAACGAACAAGTTACCTCCTGTCAAAAGGTATGATAAAACACAACCTTGAAAAATTCCACTTCATCGTCAAATAAGCAATAACTAATCCACTTCGCCAATAAGAAAATAAATTCAAGCAATAAATCTTTAACGAACATAAAAACCAAATCCAAAAATCTCTTGTGTGTGTCGTCCAATATCCTTGTATGTGTCCTTTCTCCAAAATCAATAACCAATGCCACTAGTGATAACCCATTATTGCCAATATAAACAATGAAGATTGAGTGAACACAGTAGCATGCAAATAATGTTAACACTCATAGCTTCTTATATTTCACCGTCCATAGATATAGTGAATAATTAGCACCGACCCACTAGTGTATGTTGGAAGCAAATCAACCAAAACTCACCTTTCACAAATCAGTAGCATCATCACCTTTCACAACCTTGAATGAAAACCAATTTGTGCATGAACACCGACCAATTCATGCAAGATGAATAATATAAACATACAACTGCATGAACACCGTCCTATGTGAAAAGAGTATCACGCATTAATTAGTCACATGGGGTTCACCACTCACGTATTATACATGCATGTAGGCCATCCAAAATGAATCAATAAGCATCGATTATAAATCATGAACCAAGTTGGGATGACACAACAGTACAAACTTCGAATCTAAGTTCAAATGCGGCAGTACTAACATAACTCAAGCAGTATTAAATTAATACGTAGCATCATTAATAACCTTGGTCGAACAGCAGTAGAAACTTTCTAGTGAGCAGCACTAAGTTGACAATAAGCAGCACTAAAAATTCACTACCGAGCAACACTAATCAAAGTAGCAACACTAATCTAATACGTAGCAGCATTAATAACCTTGGTCGAAAAGCAGTAGAAACGAGAAGCACCATAATCCAAGGCTAGCAGTAGTAATTGAGATCGAGCAGCATTAATAATTAAGCGAGCAGCAGTAACATGTGAACGTAGCAGTACTAACAAACATAAGTCAGCAGCATTAACGAGACAATTGTTATTCCATTCGATGTATCATGAGTATTTCCCAGCCACTTTGTAACCATATTCAAGAAGCCTTTAACTTCCAAAAATCAAACCCATACGCTTGAATAGATAGCAACAAACCAATGAATATAAACGACTTAAAGCTCCAATCAGTTGGTGAGGGTTTTGTTTCTTTGACACATTCTCAGATTCGTCCTTATCAGATCCATATAAGATACCAAAACCCTTATTGGATATTACAGAATAGAACCATACAATATTCCTTGAGAACGAATAATAATCACCAGCAGGTTATCATAATAATTGAATCCAGTAATAACCTGATTGTAGCTACTTTAAAATAAGATCCTTCCGTACTCATGCAACAAGAATAGATCAGTAGCATCATAAGCACGCAATATCAGCAAGAACAGATCGCCCTTAATGGAATTAGGGTTTTTACCAAACCCGAATATCTTTCGAATGCAGCTTTAAACCAAGAGTTATTAATAGATTAAGGCATAAAATAACCACCATTATCTCCTTAACTGTCTTCCATAGCAGAATGATTTAGTGGAATAAGAAAAACAGTAAGTTAATAACAAAGAAACCCTAAAAATCGATTTTTGAATACCTGTCTGCAGCAGATTTTGACAAGCCATAACTTCCAAACGAACACTCAGATTGAAGATAACCTTCGGTGAAAATTGACCTTTCTATATGAAGAATCTCCAGTAAAAATTTTAGCATGATCCAACGGTTAACAAAAAAGTTATCGTCGTTTGAAAACAGGTCTGCAGAAAGTTACGAAAATTGAACAAAATCGATTTTTCTTGATCTTTCTTCGACTAAACTGATGAAGCGAAAAGTGTACCGCTTGTAGAATCCCTAGATCAAGAGCCCCCTGCTCTGATACCACCTGATAGAACTTATGCACCACACCATCTATAAGTTCTTGGACCATTTTGGACTCTAGGTTGTTTAGACCTTGATCTAGGATAAACAATAAGCACAATGATAATAATAAGCATAGTCGAATAACATAAAGAATATTATTATTATCAATAAGGTTCTTCGTCATCATCTCTAACAACTACTAACTTACAAAACCTAGGCGTCTACACTAAGACTTAACGCCTAAACACAACCTACACCTTTCCTAGTGTTTACATCTTGACATACACACTTAAAACTAATTCCCTGTATCTATTTATATAATAGAGATACTAGGGTTACAAAGGAATAAACTAGAATAATAAAAGATACATAGTAATCTTTTCTTTTTGTGAAGTTTCATCCTTTGTCTTCATAAGTCCCTCATCTTTCATTCTTTTGTCTTATCAACTCAAATATAATTCCCAACATGTTGTGCCTGGGCAATTGAGGTATCTTCCATTTCACTGTTAAGACATAATAAATAAGAGTGGGTTTTAAACAAAATCTGGTAAGTGAAGATGATGTTTACACAAAACATTTAAGTAATAATGGGACGGCAGCTGTTAAATAGGATGCCTGTTTAGAAAATCTACCTGCATGTCATAACTTCTACAATAGTTTTATGAAAGCAAAATATGGTCATATGCAGTTGTCATAGTATATTCAAGAGTGCCGAGTATCAAAAAATGGTTGCATTTATGTTTTATAAGATAACAATAAGATGCAGTTCTATATCTATTGCAAAAAGTATTCAATTAAGAGAAGGAATAAGAAAATCTAGGGAAGGGGGGAAAAAAGAAAAAAAAAATAAGAGAATTTAAAAATGTAGATATTAAAGGATGCATCTGCGCTCTGAAAAAGGATGCGCATCCTGTATTTTTGTCAAAAAGTCTTTCTAAACTATATTCTTGGTCTCATTTAGCTTTCGATCTTGCTGTTGTTTCATGAGGACTTTTAATCCATGAGGAGATGTAGCTCTAGAAAGAGCAACATACAACTGCGCATGGCCAAAAACTGGTTCAGGAAGGTAGACGCCAATTTTGTTAAGAGATTGGCCTTGACTATTATTGATTGTCATGGCATAACAAACTTTAATTGGAAATTGGTTACGTTTAAAAAGGAATGGAAGATTTTGATCTGTATGGATTAAAGGTAATCTGTGTATGAAAACTTTTTCGCCAACTCTTGTCCTTGTGATGATTTGTACTTCAATAAGTTTTGACATCAGTTGCGTCACTATCATGCGTGTTCCATTGTATAAACCACCTGCCAAGCTAACATTTCTGAGAAGCATTACTGGTGTGCCAATTTTAAGGTGCAACTGGTGCGGGGGAAATCCTGGGGGCTTAAACGTATTTAAATATTCAGCAGGATACAACATCTCTGTTTCAGCTCCATTATTATTAACTGGGACAGCTATATCATGACTTGCGTAAGTTGAAGTATCGCCTTCAACCATTGACAGAACATGCGCATTAATAGTGTCTGCAGTTTCATTCTTTGGGCAGACAATCGCTTTTTCTTGCAGGGTGACTACCGAAGGCGATTGAAGGGTGCTTTGGTCATAGATGAAATCTATGAGGTTAGCCAGACCTTTTGTGTCATCTTCTATGCAGTATCTTTCTGGAATCTCAACCCATGCTGCATTTCTACTGTCTTCTTCGTTGGCTTCGCCGATTTTGCCATCACCAATATTGAGAAGCCATGACGCGAAGGAATGTGCCAAGCTTTGTTCTACTAGGTTGAGGCCTGATTGAAATAACCGCATGTTTTCTTTCAGTTTCATCAGCCTAAAATGAGGCCAGAGTTGGGATCTTGCAATAGATGATGTTATTATTTCCATTTTAGGAGCACCTTTTTTTACTGCTAAAGTCTGTCAGAAAACTCCACCTAAAATAACTGTTTTCCCACCAAAGAAAACATCGGGTGCATCTAGTATGTCTTTAAGAGTTCTGTCTAGTGTCTCGAAGCATCGGCGATCATTCATAGGTGCTTCATCCCAAATAATCAGATCTGTTTCTGCTAGCAGTTTTCCTATGTGAGTATTTTTTTTAACTTTGCATAGTGACTCATCTGTTAGTTCAAGTGGCAATTTAAATCTTGAATGCGTAGTTCGGCCTGATGGAAGAAAGAGGGAAGCAATGCCAGAAGAAGCAACCGCAAGGACGATCTTACCTTCAGATCGCAGACTGCTGATAATAGTTTTCCACAAGAAAGTTTTGCCAGTTCCTTCATCGCCATACACAAATATCAATTCCTGCGTACCTGTTCTGTAACCATTTAAAATAAGCTCGTAGATTTGCCTTTGGTCAGCATTCAACTTAGGAACTGAATCATCTCTCTCCTGTGCTAATAATGGTCTGTTATAATTCTTTTCTTCCATTAGTAATCGATTATTTAATTGATCAAGTAAGTGTTTTGGAGGTGGCTGCAAACCGTAGTCCAGCACCGATTTACTGCAACTGCTTAGTAATATTTTTAATTCGTATAATATATAACCTTGTAATTCAGCATCATTGACATAGTAGTTGGGAATCCACACATATTCTGAAACGATGCGTGGAATCTCATCACCCATTTGTTGCCAATATTTATTCCATAGATGCAAAGGGTTCGTTACTTCACAATGAGTAAGAACCTAAGCAAAAAGAAACCTTAGTTCTGCTGATGATGCTGACATGCATGCCTCTTGAAGCACTGTATCACATTCTTTGTCATCACCAAGGAAACCAAGAGCATTGCATGCAGCTCGATATGTAGGATATACGATTCGGTTGACTGTTCGAACATCTATGAACCCTCTACACCCTCGCTGATGACATAGCAACATTCTAAAGTAGAAAAGCTCTCCTAAACTTGGATGTACATATGCGAGGCAGCCAACAGAATATTTGCTATTTTTTCTTCTTGACCAGTATTTTCTGGCTGGATACCAAACAAATTCTGATGGAAACTCGAGGTAACTTAGATGGTGTCCATCTGTGTTTTCAATATTGTAAGTAAACCATTCTGTGAGTGTCGTCATCTTTTTATCCGGCCGATTTACAACCCATTCCAGATCATCACTGTCTCTAAAGGCCATATGCTGCATGTCTTCGAGGTGCACTGAAAGTATTTGAACAGTTGGTTCTCTGCTATGTATTTCAAATTTGAGAATCCTCCAACAGGCTTCATGAGGATATATGAAACGGCCGTCTACAAAATTCTGGATTTCATCAATGTATGGCTGGGATTGGATTGCTGAAGTAGATGCATCACCTATACACCTGGTTACTTGGGCAAATATGCGGTCTGTTCCTTTGGATATGTACTTAAACAAATATTTTATAAGCATGCTCCATCCACAGTATTCTACGTTGATATGTGCTTCAAACGCCAAGCACAAACACCGGTTATATGGAACGACATATGTGTTGTCAAGCCTCATCTGGTGTTTTGGTGCAGAAATGTTTGTATGTCTTCTTTGATAATGCGCACGCCCCATGTCATCAAAAAAAGTCTCATTGTTATATTTCTTTGGGAAGTTTTTTGTACACACGTCGCCTTGCATACACGGTGCACCCAAATTGGCTTTTCCACAGGGTCCATGCATCATCATTTCAGAAACAATTTTATAGCCACGTGGATCAACGATTGGATCAGGCAACTCTGCAGAAATATATTCGTCAACATCCACAGCATTTTGTATTTTGGTCGATGAAGACACCCACACCAGTGTGTGACAATGTGGCAACCCACACTTTTGAAACTCAACCGTGTATAATACTACACAGTAAAAAATAGAAAAATGTAAATGAAAAATGAGGACAATATGTTGATGCATTACATAGGCCACCTATTGAGGGCAGAAATTTTAATGGTGGATAAATTGTAAATTGTTTTTTTTTTAACAAAACATAAGCATACCTCCTGTGATATATCCAAATTGCTGTGTCTCTTTTAGAAACTTGATAAAGGCCTTAATCTTTTGCTCGAAAACTCTACATATTATATCTGCTCTGTCCGCTGCGTTCAAATGCGAGAATACTGCCATGTATCTTTGAATTTCAGGCCAGTTAACATTACATGTGAACGTTATGAAGAATTGCGGGTTACCGAGCACACGACAAATTGCTAGCGCATCCAAGTAATGGTTGTACATGTATCTAGGACCTCCAGTAAATGAAGAAGGCAAAATAATCCTTGAACCCACTTCTGACCCGTCACGATCACCTCTTGAAATTGCATCATACAGGCCTGACAAATATTCTCCACGAATGTCATTTTGATGTGTTCTAAAGAAATCCATTCTATTCTGCTCTATACATCAATAAACACTAACTACATACTGGTGGAAAAGACGCCCTGTTTGGAAAATTAGATTGTATTGGTCATGCCTTGGGTGCAACTGGTAGGTGTAAAATGCATTCATCGAAACTTGCCTTGCCTTGTCGTTCGGATCTGAAGACTTTAACTTTAACTTTGTATGAAATCTTGGCTGACCATAAATGAATATGAGTGGAAACTGCAATGACATGTACGATTGATGAAGCTTGTTTATCCTTTTTGGCGGTCTACCTCTTTGTTCGATGATAACATCAAAGTCTGTTTCCGTTGTTGGACCATTTTCAAACACTATGGCTCCTAGGCTATTGGATGTAGGCAGCTCATAACTGTGTGCACCTTCTGTATTGTAAAGCCTAACTTTGAATTCCGGCAAATCAGCTTCTGCACATTTGTCTCTTGCAGTTCTGAACAGCTGGACCAACTCATTGTGAGTATCTAAAAACTGGATGAGTCCTTGTACGACCTCTGGATCTAATGCAGCTCTGTCGGAATCTTGAAAATGATTCATCCTGTTTTGCACTTCATTATGTGTGTCATAGATATATAATTGCAAAAAAATGGCGCATGATCATCAGCAGGACAAAGCGAACCAATCCAGTGGTATATTTGACCAGAAACTTTAAAAACATATGGCCCTCTTCCTTGGTTTATCGTGTTGTCAATGTTGGCACCAAATGAAGTCATGGCAAACATTCGATTGTAAGCCCTTATATTCTGCATAAAAGTATCGTCTGCAAGAAGCTGTTTAATATATGAGGTGGATCCGGCTCTGGTTCCATGTAAATTTTACAACCTCCGCAGCATAAATGATATTCAGCCTGACCATTTGATGAATGATGGCCTTTAAGGCGTTCCTCATACCAAAATGAAGCATTACAATATCAGCAACGCTGATTACAATCTCCTAAGTCATCATACACAAGTGATGTATCTGCATTTATCGAAACACAGGTCTGAATACAAACATGGAAATCAACTTATTTAGTTAGAATGCAATTTGTTGGAAAAGGGAAGAGAAATCACCTGTAACAGGGCGTTGTCGTACATGTCTTTTGCTCGGCTCGCATCTTTGTCTTTTTTTTTCTGTGTTTGTTGTAAACAGGTGTTATTATTTATATGAGCTGATTCAAGGGCATTATGTGGAAGGTGTCCTATCACAAAGTCATAATAACGCATAAACTAATGGTGCTGGGATTATTTTGATAGTATTAAGGGGTGTTGGTTATGCTGTTGCAAGAGTTTGCCCGTGTAAAGGTGTGTTTGGTTATGCTGCTGCGTGAGTTTTCCCGTGTAAAGGGGTGTTTGGTTATGCTTTAACTTTTTTTTTTTTTGTATATGTTCTGATGTGGATGTTTTTGACTTTTTAGTTCTTATTAACCCTTCCATATAGCATATTCCATGGTTTATGTTTGTTGTGCTCCTCTGCCTCCTCATATGGACATGTCTCATGGGATGTTTGGTTGTTATTTGTTATTTGTTATTTGTTATTTGTTATTTGTTATTTGTTTTTTGTTTTTTTGTTTTTTTTGTTTTTTTTTGTTTTTTTTTTTTTTTTTTGTGCAAAAGGTTAATTATATTAACAAACACAATGTTCTTACATCCATGAGACAAGAGAATAGGCATGCCTATTCTCTATGATACTAACCAAACTGAGATAATACAACTATACATGGAAAGGAAGACATGTCCATTTCGACTTGGAATTCGTGTCCTATCAAATGGAACTGGAACTTCTCAATGCCTCTTTTGACTGCAAGGATCTGTTTGAATGTGGAATGATAATGTTGTTCAGATGCTTTAAAAGTGCCACTCTTATATCCACATACGCGTCTATTGTTATTGCTATCTTGAACAAGTAGGACAACTACCCAACTTCATCACTTGTGTCTATATGAAGGATTCTTTTTTCTGAAGAGACATGAATCTTTAGTGGAGGCATCTTTTCCGCTAGCTACTTGATTGCTTTTGCTACTTCTGTTGTCTTGACGTCCATTGTGGGGGATTCTTTTTTAACATAGGGAACAATTACGCAGTATGATTTGACAGCTTTGGTAAGAAATATGCCATGTAGTTAACTAGCCCAAAAAATTGTTGAATCATTTTTTGTGAAGAAAATTCATCCAAGAACTTTAATAATTCTTAAGCAACATGTGGTTGTGGCTGCTACATTCCATCAGTGATTTCCTGTAACACCCCCAATCGGGTCCAGCGGAAACATACATGTCACTGGGGTGCTACTCAATTGGTATCACAACACAAGGTACAACGAACGGTTTTACCTCAACCGTCTAGAAGAAAATTTCATTATCAAAACATTAAATTTACATCATTCAAAATACAGTGCGGAATCTTTGTCTAACTGCACATCTTTTGTGTTTTAACATTGTTGTTTGTATTACTGAAACATCTTTTATACTTGTATAGGGAAAGCTCATTCTGATGAGTTACTTAATAACATATGTGAAGTGTTTAATGGGAAACTAGTAGGAGGTAGGCACCAACCATCATTACTGCTTTAGAATACATTAGAGAATATTGTATGAATAGAATACTCAATGTTGTGAATGTAATTGACAAGAGTGGTGGGCCATTAACACCATAGGCAACACACATGTTAGACTTGATTAAGAAAGAGGCATATAAGTACAGTGTGTTAGGGATTGAAGGAGATGAGTATCAGGTTAGTGGATGGGGAAATAAGTGTGTTCTGAATGTTGTAGATAGAGATTGTACTTGTAGAAGATGGGAGATTACATGTATGCCATGTAAACATGTTGTTGCTACCAATCAGTATATGGCATCGAATGGAAAGCAAGTAGGATCTATAGAATCATGGGTTGATCCATGTTACTTGCCTAAGACTTGGCAGGAAACTTACAAACACACCATCCAGCCCATAAGTTATTGTCGACATTGGGAAAGTCAAATGTGCCCTCAAGTATTCTTCCACCTAAACCTCATAAACCAAAGGGTAGACCATGAAAGAAAAGAACTAGGGGAAGATACTGAAAATGATGATAATGATACAGAGAGTAAGTTGTCACAATCTACTAGGAGTGTTGTTTGGGGTGTTTGTGGCAATGTTGGAAACAATAAGAAAACATGTCTTGGGCAAAGAGGTGTAACTGAAAGTCATGGCTGTAGATGTCAGTCTCAACAAACATATTCATGTTCCCAGCCAAATGTTGCATCAAAGAAGAAGACACATGTTAAAAGTAAGAAGGTTGAAGCAAATAAAAAAGCTCAATGTCAAACTGATGCTCAATCTCAAATTCATGTGTAAGCAACTGGTGGTCAATCTGAAATTCATGTTCAAGCAACTGGTGGCCAATATGAAAGCCATGTTCAAGCAAATCTGGTTCCATCTAATTCTCAATGTAATAGTGTAGTTCAAGCAAATGTAGTTCAGTCTCAATCTGGACAAGTGGATGCTGGTTCTGGTTTAGGTGTGAGTTCAAAACCAATGTGGAGTAAGAAGAAGATTTTAGCAACAAGAATGGCCTCACCATAGGTCACATGTGTGAAGTATTTCAAAGACAATTTTTTTCATCTAATATATATTTTCTATACAATATTTCCACTCTTTAAACAATGTGTGCTTGTGTACTTTTTAAACTAACAAAATTTATGCATTTGGAAATATATTCATTTGCATTATTTATGAAATCATCTCATGTTAGTCTATTTACGAATCCACTTGCATTTTGTATGTTTATTACTTGGATATGTGTTTTGCTTGAAATGTAGTCAAGCTTAGTAAAATTGACTTGTTGAGGTGTGATTCTGCTGCTAAAACTATGAGGCCTTCTTTACCAACTTATAGGTTGATGTAATCCTATGTAGATTGGTAAGTGAGGGAAATATAGGAGGGATGATGCCACTAATGGTGTGTTCTTTCTTGCATGGTATTGAGGATGCTAACTGCTCCTTGTCATTAAAGTGCACACATTAGTTGAAAAATGTAGTCCTCCTTGGTGAATGGCGAAAGTTTCCTCAGTTTGTTATAGTAGCTCTGTATTGTTTGGTTAGTTGATAGTATACTAGTTAGTTGTTGTTTATTCTGTTTCCTCAGCAATAAGTTGCTTAGCTTTGGTCTCTCATTGCTATACTTGTTGTCTGCCTATGTACATATTTTGAAGATTTGAGCTAATATATTTCCCCTTTCACCAAAATAGCACATTTTATTTACAAGGACCAAACCTATAAAGAATAGATAATCGTACAATTGTACAAGAACAAAACCTAAAAAAGGAATAGATAATCTTACTATCTTATAATAGAGGAAGGCCTTCTATAAATAGAAATACTTAAAAATTCAGCTTGCTTATTATAGAAGTTCAATAGCTTGCACATAATTTCTGTACTACGTAACTTACAAGTCTTAAAGCTTAATGTACAAAATACAAAGCACTATTAATGTGGTCAAGATATTTAATGTAGTCAATTAATTAACTGGTCAATAAATACAATTAATGCAGTTATTAAAACACCCCTTACATAAGAAATACAAATCATCAAGCATATTGTACAACCAACTTAAACACAAATCATGCATTAAATGTCACTAATACAAATAATAAAGCACATTATACAAATATTCAAGCCCGAACGGGCAACGGGCCAAATGGGCTCGAGTCTGAACGGGCACAGGCTAAACGAAAGTCTTGGTATCCATAAATTTATTGTCAAAAAGAACATAATAAACTAAAATACATGATTCACCGAAAAATTTTATTTCAGGGTACCCGCCGCCGTAATGCGCGGGTGCCCTGCTAGTAGAAAAAATGTATAAGGTCCAAACTAAGTCAACCAAAGAGTTGTTACTAGTCAATCCAAACTAAGTCTTCCTACACAAGCCTTACCAATTATCTATAGAGCTAATTCTACAAATGCCCCAGTCGCCCAAAGTCTATACCTTTTGTAGACAAAAAAATGACTTCTCAAAATGCCCCAAGAGACTTGGGCGACTTTTCCAATAGCTTTAAATCTTGACAAGTGTCCCTTTTTTGTACTTTGGGCGACTTTTTTTTGTAATTGATATGTAAGACACTTTGTGTACTTTTTCAGACATGTTTTTAGGAGACCTAACTTTGGACTTTGGGCGACTTTTTTTTTTTTTTTTTTTTTTTTTTTTTTTTTTTTTTTTTGTCTTTTTCCTAAAATGAGTCTAACAAGAATAATATTATTTTAATCAAGTACTTTAGGAGACTTATGGGTCAAGTATTTTAGGAGACTTTTTGGTGTTTGAATCGGTGGTGATTGCTCTAGAGGGTGTGTGGAGAAGATGATGAATAGTTACGCTGTGTTTGTTTGAATTTTGTGTATGTGTTTTGATTTTGTGTGTTTTTATTTAAAAGAGTGTTTTTGAAAATAGTAAAAAAAAAAAAAAAAAAAAAAAAAAAAGAAAAAAAAGTGTGTACCAAAAAGTCTCCTAAAGTATATGAGACGTCAGTCTCTTAAAGTGGCACATATATCCATATTGATTTCACAAATATCTATGCAATAAAAAAATAAAAGTGTGCCAAAAAATCTCCTAAAGTACATGATTAAAATAATATTTTTCTCGTTAGACTCATTTTAGGAAAAAGACAAAAAAAAAAAAAAAAAAAAAAAAAAAAAAAAAAAAAAAAATGTCGCCTAAAGTCCAAATATAGGTCTCATAAAAACATGTCTGAAAAAGTATATAAAGTGTCTTACAAATCACTTATAAAAAAATCGCCCAAAGTACAAAAAATGGACACTTGTCAACTTTTAAAGCTATAGGAAAAGTCGGCCAAGTCTCCTGTGGCATTTTGAGAAGTCATTTTTTTTTTGTCTAGAAAATGTATAGACTTTGGGCGACTGGGGCGTTTGTAGAATTAGCTGCTCTTATCTATACTTACCATCTGCAACACAAAATGCACACAAAAAAAAAAAAAAAAAAAAAAAAAAAAAAAAAAAAAAAAAAAAGTTTCTAAACCCACTAGATAAACCATACAAAATCAAAGATGATAACAATCCAAGAGAATACTCGGTGTTAATTAATGATGAAATTAGCGTTATGCCCTCCGACTAAAAACAAAAGGCGACAATAAATAACGGAGTTGACCGAGAAATCACAGTCAAAGGGACTCATCATGATCAAAAAACATGGAATAGGGACCTCTGGTGATAAAAAAACGACGTTACAACCTAGCATGATGTTTTGGGACAAGTTTAGGGACCCGAACTATGTATTTTACTCTTGTTTTTTATATAAAGATACCTGAACTTATTCCGAGAAAATAAAAACAAAAAGTAATGCAGCATATTTCGTGACCAAAGAAACGAGTCACATCTTACCACGAAAGTTAAAATACAAATGTCCTTGAAACGAAAATAAACTAAAAATCACTCTAAGGTGACAAAAGCTGACGAAAAATCGCATCAAGTAATGGGGTATGTTATACATACCCTCCTTATGGGCTATTGTAGGTCGTGTATATCTCAAACGCACACCCACAAATAGCAAAGTAAATCACGTACTACTACTTATCTAACAAGCTACGATTAAGGAAATAAGCTAATAAGAGAAGAAGAGAATAAGATAAGAAGAAGAGAAGAGAGATTTGGAAGGTAATTCAATTCATACGATAAAGGGACATGGCTTACGCAACTTACATGAACAATAAACACATAAAATGAGCTCCCTACCCTTCTATTTATAGGCAAGGGATTAAGGCAACTCTTACAACATTGTTTCTAGAAGAATAAATACTTAAATGGGCGGTCCATGGGCTTCTAATGGACCGCACCTATATTGCAAACATAAATCCCTATTTAAGCAACATGTATCGCAAATGAACAAGACTTGTAATATTATAAAACGTGTTCCTAACAATCTCCCCCTAAGTCTTGATCATCAATGTTGCTCGGCGTCTTCTTTGCTTCTTTGGCTTCCGACGTCTTTATAATCTTTGATTCTTTGTTCTTGTTCTTGGATGATATGATGTTGTCTCGATCTGCCAATCTCCAACGTCTTCTTGTCTTCTCCATCATGCTCATATGTCTTTGACTTGTTTTCTGCAACATGTTCTCACTTTTCAATCTTAAACTTGAGAAAGGTTGAGGGCTTGAACTTTTGACTTTACTATATCATATGTTGAACTTTTATTGTTACTGAGTCTTTGAGAGAACATTTCTTCAAGATATGAACATGATGGAGTCTTGATGGTTGAACTCCAGCTCCTTAGCAGCAACAGCAGCAGCAGCACGAACCAACCGGTACTTACAGGCTCAGACTCGAGATTGTCAACAGCATAGTGTGAAGACTTTCTCAAGTCCTAACCCAGGCCGTTCTGAACCGGATTCCCCCGAAAGGGATAACACGGACACACCGAAGTGCACCCACTATTCAGTGAGTCACTGGAGATCACCCCACGACTGTAGACCGTTTGGAGCAAACACTAAGCGTAACCCACAAGGAGTTACCGAAGTGACCTGCTGTCAGAGTTGTTTGATGTTGTTCTGGCAGGATTTCCATTCAACCATTGATAATCACAAATGTGACTTTTCTCATGAATGTTCTCGCCAGATTGCTAAGATCTGCGAAGGACACTTTCTTAATTTACAACTGATGCCCATGATGTAGAACACAGAGTAATTCTAAGTGTACCTAAGAGATCTTTGATGAATCTCATGGCTCTAGACTCAATTAGTGCACATTTGTTTGGTCGTCGGAGGCGTGGAGCAGATTGCCTCCTTTTCAATATCAACACTCTCGTAATGAGAGGTCGATAGATTATGAAGGGTTCTCTGTGTGAATGAAACAAATGTCTTTTGAGAGACACTTGAGTGGCTTAGAAGGTTTAGTGCAGTGCGTCACTGGGTCCATGACGTCTTTAGTCTTCAATACCGGTGATGCTCATCAACCAGTAGATTATGAATTGAACCCGGTGTCTGCCCTAAGGTTGAACAAATGGAGGGCTATTTCTTTTCACCCTTTTCATTGCTTTTCCTTTTAATTCTTCAACCCCTTCTTTCTCCTTTCATTCATTTTCTCCTTTTTTATATCATACCTAGGACTTTCTAGTTCTAAACTATTGGTATTGTCCTTGGGTAGATCCCTCCGGCTCTGGCGGATCATAGGACGTTTTTCCCTAACCTTAGTCACCTTATAACTCCATGACTATCCTAATGATGCCATAAACCAAACCATTGAAAATCTCTCAAAGTGTCGAGGATAATAAAGATATTTTGTTGACACCTTGAGAGTTTGATGATTTTCAGAAAGACTCCCCCTTTAACATGTGCGCACAAGTAATAAATTTGAAATTTGCACATGCCGGAAAGAGTTGGCACTTTTGAATTGATTGATTTTCAATGAACATGATCATCGCGAGACACGCTTACATCACTAGTAAACTAGCTTGAAATTATTACACGTCCAGATCACATTCAAGGAAAATCGCTCGAAATCGGTACATTCTACTCAGACACGTCCTTTGCGAGACACGCATACATCACCAGATAAACTGGCTTGAAATTATTACCCGTCCGGGACATGTCCTTTCGACTACTGACTTTTGATGAAGCGAAAAGTGTACCGCTTTTAGGGGGTCATTTAAGCCCTAAATCGTACTTATTTGATCAAATATTGCCCAAAATCGTTCCTTTTGTCATTTTAGGTACTTTTGAGAAGAAATCTGGAAAAGGAAGCATTTTGGACGTTTTTGGAGCATAAAAGTGAAGAAAACGGCAAAGTCTCAAAATTGTGCTGGAAAGTACCTTTGACGGCGTCAAGATTTGTTCTTGACGGCGTCATGGCTTGGCAAAAATGGTGGATATAAAAATTACTCATGATAAGCCAGAGAATTTTGCATGGAAAATATGACGGCGTCACCCTTTGGAGAGATCAAGGTCGTCACGGTATAAGTTAAAGCGGGACGGCGTCACGCCTAATTCTGACGGCGTCAAGCCTTGATAAGCCAGAACGGATTTTGGAGAGCTAAACAGGGACGGCGTCAAGAAGGCCATCCGGGAACCCTAAAAGCGGCAAGGTGACGGCGTCACACTCCATAACGTGACGCCGTCAGATCTGAAAGTCTATATATAGTTTTGCAATTTTTTGTCATTAGTGTGGAACTTTGTGTGTGAAAAACCCTAAGACGAATTTAGCAGCTTTTTCAAGGCTTTTTGCCTTGAGATCTTCCATGTTACATTGAAGATAAGTTATCAATTAATCATTCAATATGTCTATGTGTTGTTTGATTCTATCTTGTTCTTGTCTTTTGTTTAACATGCTAGGCTAGGTTTTCTTTGTGTTTGCTTAGATCTAATGAAACCTAGCTATTGATTATTGGTTATTAGTGTGTTATTAGTTGTATTGGATGATTGTTTATCTATGTTAGGCTTAAGAAAACTGGTTAACTTCCTATACGGTAACTTGCTTGAACGTCTTAAGAAACATGAACCAATGCGTACTAAAGGTTTTTATGGTTGTATTTAATGCATGAGTGAATTCTAGTGATCCCATGTTAGGAGCTTCTTAGCCGGCTCGACATAGGAGTGAAGTAGGAGTTCATAGAGTTGGGGAAGTACGTACGCCACCCCACGATTGGTATTAAGGAATACACCCGTCATCCACGCAATTAATACTCACTAATCAACCGGTAAAAGATAGTTAGGGAGTAAGGAAATCTAAGTAAACACATTTTTCTCCACATAAGTTTTACCACCTTTTCATTTTCAGTTATTTTATTTTATTTGCATTCGTAGTTATTTGGGTTAGTTGACTAGCAACTAATTCCGCCCACTCTTTCAAACCCGAAATTTTACTTGCTTTCATAAAATTATAAAAAACATAAAAAGAATCTTCTCTCACCCTTAGACCTATTAGAGTAGTTTTTCATACCTAACGAACACTATTCCCTGTGGAGAACGATCAATCCCCCGTACTTACCACTACACTATACTACATCGGTCAGGTACACTGCCTGGTGGGGTTGTAAGCCTCTTGAGATCCCTCGAGAGGTAAAACCTCTTGTAAGGTTGCAAAACCACGCATCAAGTTTTTTGCGCCGTTGCCGGGGAATAGTTATTGTGTAGGTTGAATTTTTATTTTATTAGGTCTACTCACTAGATTCCTTTCTAGTGAGATTTTTATTTTTCTTTTTATTAGATTTCTTTAGTCTATCTTTTTCTTTGTGCCCTTTGTTTGTAAAACCATTTTCATTTGTCACCATGGCGGATGAAATTCCATTTAGATCATTAACAATAGAGGAACAATTACTTTACACGGATAGATTTGCTTCCTGTTGTTCCAATGAATTTTTAAGTGATCTTAGATATATACAAGAGGAGATGGGTATAAAGTTTGATAGGTTTGATGAATTATGTGCATGTGTGGCTTCTATTAAACAATCATTGTTAGGATCAACTCCTTTTAATAAGACCCTTTGGAAAAAATTTGAGGAAAGCCTCCTAACCGTGAACCATAAGTTTAATGAATTAATGGGTTCGTATACATCACAACTTGAGGAAACAATTGACGAGGATTTAGCCGAACATGAGCATATTGAGCAAAAAGACCTAGGTTTTATGATCAATGACTTTTAATCTCAAGGAACACATGATGAATCCTTTAGGCAAATTGAACATAGTAATCATGTTATCGGGGAAGATTCTTATGAATCGGACTTAGAACTTGAAATGGCTAGAGAAGGATTTGAGATACTTAGGAACATGTTTGGGTTAGATTCTACTAAAACATATGATGTGGATATAATTGATATAGAGACAAGGAAGGATGAGGTAAATAACACAAACCTACAAAGTACCCCACAAGTCCTACTATCATTCGAGGCATACACACCGCCCGTGACTTACCCGGAAGAAGTAGAAGGGACTATAGGAACCCCAATTGAAGTAGAACCTTTGGAAGAAACAAAACTAGAAGAAATAGGTTTGAATACTTGTAGTCATAACCTTTCTATTAGTTCTATGGATGTTCCTAGTTTTGATGAACCGGAGCCTAAACCAAAACTGTTACCTAATCTTCCATCCTTAGATGTGAATTTAGGAATTGAAAAAGGTCCCGATCCACCCATCAAACCATGTAGTCCGGGTAATGTTAAGATTAAGGTAGTAGACTCTAAGCCTTGTAGTGAGAAAGACAATATAGGAGTGAAAAATGACCTTACATGTCTACATCACCCATTCATGATTGATCACAAGAAACATTATGGGTTTAAACCAGGTCTATTGGGTCAAGATGGGTTCCCAATTAGGAGTCTCTCGAAGTTGTTAGAAAATGATCCCTTTTTAGGAGAACACTTTAACTCACTCATTGACCAAAGTGAACTAGGTAAGGTTATGATGAAAGGAGCACACCCCTTTGAGCATATAATTCATCCACCAATCTTCCCTCACGTGGCATACTCCTACCGAGCTGGTGTGTATCGCTACTATCACCCGCACTTAACCCTAAGTGTAGGGAAAACCTCCCCTATTTCCGTTAAATAAGGGTAGAGTCAGGCTCATGACTCGAACAAAAACAAGCGCTTCTTGGGAGGCAACCCAAGCTTTATTTGCTTTGTGTGTTTATTTATTTGTTTGTTTGATTTTATTTGCTTCCGTATGTATGTTTAATTTTTATTATTATTGATTCATGTTCGAAACTAAATTGTGAAAATGCTTTATCTTGTTTTTAACTTCGTCTTAATTACATATAAAGGTATTTTGCAAAAGATAAGTGTAAGGGAATCCAAATTTGTTTACAAGAACAAGAATGAACATGAATCATAACAATATTAAATTAGCATACATATTAGTAATTGTTTGAGTCAAATGCTTGTATCGAGTCATAATGATGTTTTGCAGGAATTCCAGGAAGTAATGTATAGGTTTTTCGAGAAATTTTTCGGAAACTTAACATGAGAATTCTGTCAGATCATTTCTGACGGCGTCAGGCCTTACAACTTGACGGCGTCAGGTTTAATTTTCTGAAAATTTTTGAAAGTTTTGTTTTCATAAAAAGTTTTTATTAAATCTATATCTTATAATCTCCAGGAATCTGCAAAATTATCATTCCACAAGCATTATATCCTTATATATAGAGTTTATCCCGCCGATGTTATGCAGGTTTTCATGTTTGTTTTCTCAGGTTTAACAGGTTATTTTGGACAAGGAAATGTTTGTTGGATCAAGCTTTTGGTGATGCATTAGTCTTGGAGATTTTACATTCTCTTGGAAGAAGATTTAACCGTGTTACTTCATTATCCACCGAGCAAATCAGGGGAGTATTTGATTTCATTCTTTTACTTTTTTCTTTTACATCTTGTTATTTGAACATTGGGGACAATGTTCATCTTAAGTGTAAGGGGGGGTAAAAGTACGATTAGAGAATGCTATTACGCTTGATTTTTGTTTGTTTAATAGTAGATGTGTAATAAAACTGAGATAAATACCTGTTAGGGTAATTTTAGTTCCAAATTTAAAATTTTTTACAACTCTTAGGAGTGAAACTTTGATCTTAATGAGCGTCTCACGGATAGGAGTTATATGACTAGCACAAAAACCGTACCACTAAAAAATTTTCCAACCCCAAATATGTGAGGTTCGCCCCTAGAATTGGTAGGAAAAGCATTTATGCTATGATGTGTGTACCGGTAGCACTTAGATTCTAGAACTTGCGTTAGGACCATTCCAAGGCCACAAGTGAGACTACATTCGTGTAGTTAGATTTACTACATGATAAGAGGCATTAGGATTAACCCATTGTTTTACACCTGTGTTTTTGTTATAATTACTTTGGCTACATTGGTCAAGTAATTCTCCCACACCCTTTGCGTTGTACTCATTTTTAGTACACAATACCCCTAGTACACCCCTCAGAGCCTATCTTTTCGTTTCGACCTTTAAGCATTTAACTTAAAGGAAGAATTTGTTTACACCCCACTAAAATGTACACCCAAATCGCCTTAGCCTACCTTGTATGCACTCATTTTTAGTGCATTATTGTTACAACATTTGTTTAAACCCAAGTTAATTATCTAGTTGATTACATGGTTGCTAAGTCGAGTCATATCCTTGTACATATTGTTTTGGGACGATTGGGACTCATGGGTAAAGTACTAGTGTAATGGAGTAATGGGGAAGAACATCATTTATTACCCCCATATGTGCTAAATATTTTAAAAGTACTCCAAGTGTTTTGATTATCTTAATTCGAGTCATTAGAATAGTTATTTGTAAAGTTATGTAAAAGTTCAAGTGTAAGGGGAATGCAACGCCCCTATGATGTATTATTTTGGATGGTAGGGCAAAAGTGTATGCAAAAAAAAAATAATAAAAAATAAAAATAAAAAATAAAAAAAAATAAAAAAAAAAAAAAAAAAAAAAAAAAAAAAAAAAGAGAAAAAGAAAAATAGAAAAAACATACGGACTACCATCCCGTTTCATTTTATGTTTATTTTATGTTTTTTTTTTAGCTTAAGATTGAGTCGAGTCTTGGCTTAGCAACATTGTATAGTACATGTAATTAATCAAGATCTTTAACTCGCCACCAGTAAAATATCCCTTATCCAACAAAACCGTGTTTATCATATCCCTACACCTAACGTTATAACCCATTTAAAAGCCCTCTTTGATAGTTTATCTTAGGTGCTTACGCCTAGTGGAGGAGGTTTTTGATCCTTTCCCAAGCCTATGGTAATCTATTTGCTATGACAGGTAGTGAGAGATATTATCCGTTTTCATTTATGAGATTTATTTTGATGACACTTGAGAGATGTGAGTATCTAAACACTACTTGTGAGGTGCTAGTTTGTAATCTCCGTGCTTATTATGATTAAAGTGGAACGAATATTTGTTGTAATTACTTTTATGTTAGCATTAAATGACCCCTAACTTTTATTTTGATAAGAATAAAAGCGCATTTGCTTGAGGACAAGCAAATCTCAAGTGTAAGGGTATTTGATGAAGCGAAAAGTGTACCGCTTTTAGGGGGTCATTTAAGCCCTAAATCGTATTTATTTGATCAAATATTGCCCTAAATCGTTCCTTTTGTCATTTTAGGTACTTTTGAGAAGAAATCTGGAAAAGGAAGCATTTTGGACGTTTTTGGAGCATAAAAGTGAAGAAAACGGCAAAGTCTCAAAATTGTGCTGGAAAGTACCATTGACGGCGTCATGGCTTGGCAAAAATGGTGGATATGAAAATTACTCATGATAAGCCAGAGAATTTTGCATGGAAAATATGACGGCGTCACCCTTTGGAGAGATCAAGGTCGTCACGGTATAAGTTAAAGCGGGACGGCGTCACGCCTAATTCTGACGGCGTCAAGCCTTGATAAGCCAGAACGGATTTTGGAGAGCTAAAGAGGGACGGCGTCAAGAAGGCCATCCGGGAACCCTAAAAGCGGCGAGGTGACGGCGTCACACTCCATAACGTGACGCCGTCAGATCTGAAAGTCTATATATAGTTTTGCAATTTTTTGTCATTAGTGTGGAACTTATTGTGGAACTTTGTGTGTGAAAAACCCTAAGACGAATTTAGCAGCTTTTTCAAGGCTTTTTTCCTTGAGATCTTCCATGTTACATTGAAGATAAGTTATCAATTAATCATTCAATATGTCTATGTGTTGTTTGATTCTATCTTGTTCTTGTCTTTTGTTTAACATGCTAGGCTAAGTTTTCTTTGTGTTTGCTTAGATCTAATGAAACCTAGCTATTGATTATTGGTTATTAGTGTGTTATTAATTGTATTGGATGATTGTTTATCTATGTTAGGCTTAAGAAAACTGGCTAACTTCCTATACAGTAACTTGCTTGAACGTCTTAAGAAACATGAACCAATGCGTACTAAAGGTTTTTATGGTTGTATTTAATGCATGAGCGAATTCTAGTGATCCCATGTTAGGAGCTTCTTAGCCGGCTCGACATAGGAGTGAAGTAGGAGTTCATAGAGTTGGGGAAGTACGTACGCCACCCCACGATTGGTATTAAGGAATACACCCGTCATCCACGCAATTAATACTCACTAATCAACCGGTAAAAGATAGTTAGGGAGTAAGGAAATCTAAGTAAACACATTTTTCTCCACATAAGTTTTACCACCTTTTCATTTTCAGTTATTTTATTTTATTTGCATTCGTAGTTATTTGGGTTAGTTGACTAGCAACTAATTCCGCCCACTCTTTCAAACCCGAAATTTTACTTGCTTTCATAAAATTATAAAAAACATAAAAAGAATCTTCCCTCACCCTTAGACCTATTAGAGTAGTTTTTCATACCTAACGAACACTATTCCCTGTGGAGAACGATCAATCCCCCGTACTTACCACTACACTATACTACATCGGTCAGGTACACTGCCTGGTGGGGTTGTAAGCCTCTTGAGATCCCTCGAGAGGTAAAACCTGTTGTAAGGTTGCAAAACCACGCATCAACTTTTCCTACCGTCAATTCCAGGGTCAATTCTGAGTCGAGCACTAGTGAGATTCCAGCAATGAGACACCATATTTTAATCATCTTTTACTTCTCCCCCTCAAAAATAGCATACTCATGATGTTTTTGAAAAACTTTATGATTAAAATATGTTGTTTTTGAGTTTTAGGGAAGAATTTCAAGAACTTTTATATTTCAGAACAAAGATTATATTTTCAAATACTCCCCCTTGACAAGGAAATATTTGTCCTTATGAGCAGAATGTTTGAAAAAACTTTAGAAAACATTCTGGTTTAATTCTGCTCATAAGTAAGAAGCTTTCGCTCCTTGTTCAGGATTGAGGCACTGAAGCGTACCTCAGGGTCCTTTCTTTGGGGTCCGGGTTGTACACTGTTATGTGTGCACAAGCCGTAATGTCGCTGGCATGTGGTAAGAATAATGAATAAGAATTATGAACAATGAATGCAAATGCTCACATCAACCTCCTTTGTTAAACGTTGTGAATTCTGGGTCCGTCCTTTGATATAGTCTGATAGGAAATGGTGGACGACCGCCTACATAACTCTCAAGTCTCCGAATCTGATCCCTCCGGTACAACCTTCTTTCAATCTTTAAGATGAACTGCATCACTTGTTTGAGCTCATTATGTGTCTACCTTGTTGACTTTTTCAACTCATGATCTCAAACTCGAAGAACTAACCCATCTCTAACGTTTTTCAGCGTATCATCACAGAACTTATGAATCTCGTGGAATGACATGAAATGGTTTGTATGTGTTGCACTTTTGTAGACGAACCCAAAGACTGGGTATTTCTTCATGGTATACTGAGCATCGCGGTTGTTTTCCAAGAACATTATGGGCTCAACGAGATTCAACTTCTGCTGATAACTTTCCACTCCTAACTGAAGATCTTCTACTCGTTCTTTGATAATCGTTCTTCGGATGAAGTGGCAGATGGCTGCACTAAAAGCATACTGAAGATCGGTAGAAAGATGTTGCAGTTTTCCTTGTATTTTGATGAGGTATAAGTCTTCAATATCATTGAGACTCAAGTCAGGAAAATCTGCTTCTGAGAACGAGTAGATCTGGTTGTCATGTCGTCTGACGGTGATTGCAGATAGGAAGGTGTAATCATACTTCTTCGATCCTGAAACACTAATCACTGCCATGATCCTGAGGTCACTGTAGACTTGTTCACGAGACTTTTGGCTAAGTTTATACTTGTACCAGGTCTTCCTTTTATCATACCAGTGATGGATTCCTAATTCAGCATCACGATCATAGATCACTTTCTATTTGAGGAATATCTTCTGGTGAATTGCAGCTTCCTCAATGGCAGGATTTTGGTAACTTGCCGCAGGAGTGAAGGTAATTGAAGTTGCATACTTCGTTTTGCTTGATGCTCCATGCATGAGTAGTTCAAGATCTTTGTTGAAAAAAAAAACTGGAAGGGGATTTCTGAAGTTCCATGAGGTTTTCTGATCACATGTAGTGGCTTAGTCCAGTCTGTGATGTATGGACGGTTTTTTTTGTCACGGCAACCCACCCTGAGTATGTCTGGATTCATCCAGTCAAACTCACTTGACATTGCACGAGCAATGTTTTCAAGGTGATATTCCAGCTCAGCCGCATTTGCAGATTTGTCTTTAAGAATAATGAAGGCATCATTTTTGACCCTACGAAGCTCTCTCTTTGTCATTTTCTTCACAATCATAGTAGGTTTGATTTTGTGTGTAAATTCAAACGTACTGTCTTCAACTTTAGAAGCTTCGTCATTTTGGATCTGAGCACTGGAAGTTGATCAAACCATTCATTTCCGTTCACATCTTTATCATCATCAAGCCATGTGACAACAGCTGGTTCTTTAGAAGATTTCTTGCTGCTAGATGGCTTTGATTTAAAAGGTTTAGACTTTGGTGGAGATGGTGGTGGTGATTGTGGTTGATCTTCTTGTGTTTGAAATTCCACATTTTCTTCATGAATATGCTCAAAATGATGTTCAGTTGCCGTTGGACCAGATTCCAGATTTGGTTGAGGTGGAGAAGAAGTTGTGGTTCCTGTAGGCTCAGCAATGTGAATTCCAGATCCGCTACCAGTCTTTAGTTTCTTTGTAGTAGGGTCTGAATCTGGTTCATCATCATCACGTTTCCTTTTGTCCTTATCTGCTGTAGCCTTACAAGATTCCATATTTTATCGAATAGCATTCAAGATGGACAGTTCAGTGTAATTGAGAGAAGATTGTGCAAGCAACTTGGTGTGGAGAGCGTCTTGAAGTTCTTCAACAGAATATTCCAGAAGATGTTGTTGCTGAATCTTCAAAATTTTGATCTTTTCTTCAAATGTAGTATCAACATAAGTTTCAATGATTTTCTGAAGATTAGGAATGTACTTCTTGATGTAATGCCTTGTATTTGCTTTCATTTTAGCATCAACATCAGATTCTAGAAACTCATCCATCTTTAGCTTAGTATGCTGCATCTCTTCCACTTGTTGAGACAAGTTCTTGACTAAGACTTCCATCTCAGCCAATTTTACACTTGTTTGTTTGTCCTTCTTGACTTGTGCACGCTTCACTGCTTTCTTAAGTTTTCTTGCAGCAGGAGATACAACTTCCACTTTAGTAACACGAGCAATTCTTTTCACATGCTTACCTTTCAAGGCCGATTTGATACGATCAGAAGTTGTTGCTTTTGTTTTAGGTGATGATGATTTCTGCGGTGATGAAGTAAGTGAGGGAATTGGTTCTTTAGATTTAGGTGTTGAGTCCTTTGGAGGGGAAGATGGAGGTGTTGGAGTGTGAGGAGGTGATCCAGGAGGTGTATTCGATTTGGGTGATGATACAGGTGAAGGTTGGACTGGTGGTGATTTCTGCTCCTGTTGAGGGTTACTAACAACCATGGCAAGTTCGGTTGGAGGAACTGATGGAGAACGGATGTAGCTATCGGCTTCCAAGTCAGCTTGAGCATCCTCCTTACATTTCCTTTCTGATTCCTCTTGTCTTTCCATTGCTTCCTCAAGTTCCTTAGCAGCTTCAGTTGTCTTATTGCCAAGAATTTCCTTTTCATCTTCAGGATTCCAGTCCATATTGTCCTGATGGAGTTGTTCCCCCTGGTTATCATCAAACATGGAGTCTGAGATTTCCCTGTCAGTTAAGACTATATTGCTCTCCTGGTCATTCTCCTTCTCATTCTGAGCTTGTGCTTCCAAGTCGGGTTGATTAACCGAGCTTGGATGCTGAGGAATGACAGATTCAGCCATATCGGGTTGAATGACCGTATCAGGCTGAATCGTAGATGTAGCAACTCCAGATCCTCCGGGTTGATTAACCGGATTAGTGTGGATCGAAGCTGCTTCTTGAACGGTGCCTGATCCTCCTGCTCCTTGCTTCATCTCATACTCCCTTTGTTTCTCAACAGCCAATTTTGCCCTTCTTTCTTCATCTTCCTTAGTTGACTTTAGACTCAACTTTTGTGCATTTTCAAAGTTGATCAGATTTTGAAGTTCAGCTTCTTCAACAGTCATAACAACCGGAGTCTCCTCTTCTGATTCAGATGATTCAGAGTCAGAATCTTCATCAATAATCCCAGATAGTTCAGATTTTGGTTGGGGTTTACTAGGTACAGTTCTCTTGAGAGATCTTGGATGCGGTTTCCTTGGTAGTGAGGTACTTGATGCACTGCCAGTCTTAGACCTGCTTCGTGAACGGGTCTTTGTGGATCCTGACCCTTCAACAAAATTAGAAAGTCCCACTCGACGTTCATGGAATGCCTTATCATATGCAAGATATGCTGGAGTTTCTTTTATTTTATCAGTCATTAGAAACTCTGGCAGTCTTGTCCCTTGTTTGTGCGTGCTCCCTTTGGGAAAATAGACTTTGTGGAAAGTTTTATCCAGCATGTATGGATGAACCTCTCGATCGGTAGGTCGTCGATCAATGTCCTTATGTAAGTCTAGCAGATAACTTACGAGAACTTTGGTGTAACGGACAAAAGGAATTTGTTTGAAAGCTTTTCGCATCTGAAATAGTATATCTTCCCAGATAAGAGCTGCAAAGTCAATCTTTTCCTGGTTCACGAACCCCTAGAAGACTTGAATATGACTTAGTCTTGGGTGCTCAAAGCCACTATCTCTACCGGATATTGAACGGGTTATAATGTAGAAGATAGTTCTCCAGGGTTGAGGTATGTATTTAGCATTGACTTTAGAGATCTTGGTTAATGGTGTATTGGGTTGAACATCATAACCAATGTCTACAAGGAATTGCATGATTTCAGATTCTAAAGGTGTCGGGTAGAATTGGTAGGAAGGTTCAGATGCATCTGGAAGGTCTAAGGCTTTGCGGAGATGATTAGGTGTGACTCTGATCCTTTTACGATCCAGTTGGATTGTGAAGTACTTATCATCACTGCTCAGTGTGAAAGTATCCCAGAATTGTTTTATGTACAGTTCTGGAATGGTGTCAGAGTTGTCAAGAAGGTTTCTGCACTTATGAGCTTTGAGAATTTCCACAGCAATCTGGCAGCTTGGGTCAGAACACTTTATCTTATCAAGCTCTACTCGTGCATTGTTTTTCCCAATCTCCAAAGAATACCCATGAGGAAAAACTTCTGCTTTAGTGAGTGTTGGAAGAGGTTGTTGTTCTGGAGTAGCCATTTGAGGTTATCTGAAGCAACAATCAAGTACAAATATGCAATATACATGATTGTTAGCATATGTTAAAACTAGATACAACACATGGCATCCATTTTCATTTATGATTGATTGTTACACGCTTGATCAAAGAATTTATCAAGAAATTACCAATTTATATAAAATTTGATTCATTTCGATAAGTATAAATGATATATCTAAGGAAATAAATCAAATTCTATAAAATATCACAATTGCGATAATTATGGCAATTGCGATAATTATGCAATTGCGATAATTATCCATTAGCGATAATTAGGCAATAGCGATAATTATGCAATAGCGATAATTATCCAATCACGATAATTTTGGCAATCTCGATAAACCCTCATACAAGAGTTTTCGATAACTTTGAAGATGAACAGCCACGTAGATTTTTATCGAAATTCATTATAACTTAGATTTTACAACCATAGATTATCTAAATCAGTTTTAATGACTAATCTAAACAATCTGACCAAGTTATAACAATATTAGTCCATAAACACTCAATAATCAACCTGCTAGTGTTCGTTGTTCTTCATAAACCCTTAAACTCAATTAATTCACTCAACATGTTTCTGGGCACAATCTAAGCATGCAAATATTCAATTAAGCTCAAAACAACAACATCCCAACATACAAATTACACAATGACACTCATATACGGATTTCCCCAAATTTGTCGCTTAAACCCTAAAACTTAATTCTAACGATTTGAAGTTTCTGGGAGTAATTAAGCTTACAATCTAGGTTTATTATCAATATTTAAGCATTATTGTACAATTTTTCTCAACTAAAACATTCTCATTTAAAGATCCCTAATTTTTACGCAGACCCTAGAACTCAAATTCACAATTGCGATAATTTTAACCGTTGGATCATGATAAAATTAAAAACCATCTGTTATAATGACATGTTAAGCACAAAATTACTCACAAAATTTGATGATCGTGAGTAGATTTACAGATCGAAGGACAGCCGTAGATGATGGTGGGTGGTAGTATTTAATATGGTTGGTGAATTATGTCAGCGTATTAACTGCGGTGAATGTTTTTGATATTTAATATCTATTCACTTTGTACGATTGACACATATAGTCCCCTAACCTTAATAACTTTGAACTCTAAGTCCTAAACCCACCATGTAACTAACTCTAAGTCCCAACTTTTACATTTAAGGCACATAATTTATCCATCTTGAGATCTTATCACCAAAACTTTGTGAAGCAACAATTTTCTGAAAGCATGCAAGTACAAGTTTAAAAAATTGTGGAAAAAATTATGTCTCCCCCTCAACACGTGTTCAAAAATAATTTGTGACATTTTAAAAGAAACAACGTGTTGGATAAGGTTTTGTACTTGCATTTTTTTTTATATATTTACAAAGGTAGTTTAGATGTTTGACTCATTTAATTGTTTTTGAGAAAGTTTTCCAAATCATTTGGAGTCAAACATCTCATACCAATGCGGTGAACCAGATCCACAAATCTTGCATGAGGCAAGGCTTTTGTGAACAGATCCGCCAATTGGTGTTCAGTTCCCACAAAATACAATTCAACAGTACCCTTTTCCACATGTTCCTTGATGAAATGGTACCGGAGATCAATATGCTTTGACTTGGAATGCAAAACGGTGTTGCATGAAATAGCGATGGCACTCTTGGAATCACAGTACATAGGAATCTTGTTGAATACGTATCCGTAGTCCATTAGTTTTGATCGCATCCAGATGACTTGAGCACAGCAGGCAGACATGGCTACATATTCAGATTATGTTGACGACAGTGAGGTGCAGTCTTGTTTCTTTGATTGCCAAGAGATGAGCTTGTCACCCAAAAATTGAACTCCCCTGATGTACTTTTGCGTGTGTCTAAGCACCCTGCATCGTCAGCGTCTGAAAATGCAACAAGTTCAAACCCAGAATCCTTTGGATACCAGATCCCCAAATTAATGGTTCCCTTTATGTATCTAAGGATTCTTTTAACGGCTGACAAATGCCGTTCAGTTGGTCTAGACTGATATCGGGAGCAAAGATATTTGGCAAATACAACATCCGGTCTGCTAGCCGTGAGATAGATGATTGAACCAATCATACTACGATACTTCGTAGGATCAATGAGTGTCCCATGTATGTCAGCATCTAGTTTCAGGGATGAGGAGGACATTGGGGTGTTATAGGTGTCACAGCTGGTCATACCATGCTTTTTCAGGATTTCCTGAGTATACTTTGACTGACTTAGAAATATACCACGGGGCGACTGATGAACTTGCAATCCTAGAAAGAATTTAAGTTCACCCATCATAAACATCTCAAAGTTTTGTTTCATCAGTTTAGAAAAAGCGTTTGAATATTTTTTATTGGTTGAACCAAAAATAATATCATCCACATAAATTTGAACAAGGAGAATGTCTTCCCCGTGTGTCTGTATAAATAAAGTCGGGTCAACAGTTCCTATGGTAAAATGATTAGCAAGGAGAAATGCAGACAGTTTATCATACCACGCCCTCGGGGCTTGTTTAAGGCCGTATAGGGCTTTCTTAAGCCGATATACATGGTTTGGATGATCTGGGTCCACGAAGCCTTCTGGTTGTGATACGTACACCTCTTCTCGGAGTTGTCCATTGAGAAATGTCGTCTTCTCATCCATCTAATAGACTGTGATGTTCTTGTGGGCTGCATATGCCAGAAACATTCGAACTGCCTCAATCCGAGCCACTAGAGCAAACGATTCCTCGAAGTCAATACCCTCTTCTTGGCTATACCCTTTTGCTACCAGTCGGGACTTGTTACGAATCACTGTACCATCTGCATCCAGGTTATTCTTCCAAATCCATTTCAATCCAACAACATAAACTCCATCTGGTCTTTCCACTAATTCCCAAACTTCCAAACGTTTGAATTATTCCAGCTCTTCTTGCATGGATTCAATCCAGTTGTCATATGTAAGGGCATCTTTGATGTTTTTAGGTTCAGATTGACAGACAGTGAGTGCATACATGCAGTGTTCACTATCTGAGTGAAGTTTTTGTCTTGTCATGATTGGATTGTCAGGATTTCCAATTATATTTACCAAGGGATGATATCTTGTCCATTTGTGGGTGGATGGAAAATGTTGAATGTTGTTATGATGATATGACGGGTCCATATTGCTCGAGGATGACTCTCCTATTTCTGGAATGGTTGATGGTGGAGCAAATGGATTAAAAAATGCATTCCCGTCATATCCTGAAGGTGTGGGAACTTGGTTAGAAGTGGGGGAAGAATCTTCAACTGCAGGTGGAGGTGTTTGAACCATGGGTGATGAGGGCTCAGGTTGAGGTGCATTGTTATCAACTGCTGTAGAAGTAGTTACAGATTGATCAGGTGCTTGATTTGAGACATGTTGAGCAGCAGAACTGGTGGAAGCATCTGATGCACTACTAACACAAACTTCATCAAACATTGGTGCAAACAAATCTTCCAGATCTTTCCTGTTAAAGGGTAAGGGTGCAGCTAAAGATTCAGGGAAGTTTAGACGGTTATGTTCGGGTTCTAAGCGGTCTTGCTCAGAAGCCATTTTCGTGAGTTCATCAAAATTGGCGTGTATAGTTTCTTGAATTTCCCCGGTCCGACGATTCCAAATTCTATATCCCTTAGAATTCTCACAGTAGCCAACAAATATCCCAATGTCTGCTTTAGCCTTAAGTTTACCAAGATCATCTCTATCATTCTTCGGGTAACATAGTGCTCCAAAGACATGAAAGTAGTTGATGTTTGGTTTTCTGCCTTGAATAAGCTCATATGGAGTTTTGTTGTGTCGTCTGTTGATCATGCCGCGGTTCTGGGTATAACATGCAGTATTAACAGCTTCAGCCCAAAGGTAATCTGGTAATTAAGCATTGATCAACATTGTTCTAGCTGCTTCCACAAGCGTACGGTTTCGTCTTTCAACTACACCATTCTGTTTGGGAGTGCGAGCAATTGAATATTGATGAACAATCCCATGTTTCTCAGTGTATTCCCGAAGGGTTTGATTCTTAAATTCAGTGCCGTTGTCTGTTCGAATAATCCTGACGGTGTTACGGACTTGAACTTGAATCTTTGTGAGAAACGTGATGACCATTGAAGGAACTTGATCTTTTGTCCGAAGAAAGTAGACCCATGTCCATCGTGAGTAGTCATCTACTATTACCAAAATGTACCTTTTCCCGTTAATAGTTTGAACCCGTATTGGACCACACAAATCCATATGTAGCAGCTGTAGGACATGATCTGTGCTGTGTTCTGTTTTGGGAGGAAAATGAGCACGGTGACTTTTCCCTTGTTCACATGCAGAACACAAGTGATCTTTGGCATATCTGAATTTGGGTAATCCGTCAACCAATTTATTCCTTGCAAGGTCAGTCATGGTTTTGAAATTGAGATGAGACAATCTTTTATGCCATAACCAAGCCTTTGTGGGATTAGCCTTAGAGAGTAAACAAATAGGAGATGATGTTGTCATGCCTTCAAAGGATATGGTGTATAGACTGGCTCCCCGTTTTCCTTTCATCAAATCATTTCCTTGAAGATCACAAATGAAGCAAGTTTTCTCCCGAAATGCTACTTCTAAATCTCCGTCACAGAATTGTCCCACTGAGAATAGATTGTGACCAAGGCCTTCAACATAGTATACACGACTAATCTCGATGTTCCCATTAACATAATCTCCATAGCCCATTATTGCTGCAAAGTGATGATTCCCGAACCTGACCGTTCCGATGAACTTTGCGATAAAGTTTGTGAGAAGCTTGAGGTTGCCGGTCATGTGTCGGGAACACCCGCTATCAACAATCCAGAGGACAATTTGAATCACCTGCATCACAAATATTGGAAACAGGTGGAGAATTGATAACGGTTGGACCCGTTGGGTTAGAAACACAAGATTTAATTATCTTTGGGACCCATTTAAAGCTTGATGTGTTTTGTAACCAACGTTGCCATGTCCAACTAGTCTCAGCCTTTTTCCTAATGAATGCACTAGGTGATTTGGTTGTCTTAGGTGTGGCTATGGGTGTTTCAATGGTTTGCTCAGAAACTACTAGTGGTGGTTTCCCTAAAATGGACTTGGCAACAGTTTTGAGCCTAGAGGAAGAGCCACTAGTTCGTTTCTTTTTCCGTTTCAACAGAGTTTTAGCAATGCAGTTTTGATGATCACCAGATAATATACTAGCACGACAAACAATACAACTAGCATCAACCATAACATCATCATTAACATTCATAGAATTAACGTCTGTTACATCATTACTAGAATTAGACTTAGATAAGTTTGATTCTATTCCTGATATTACATGCGTTTTATTCGAACTACTTGCTTTAACTTCTGCAGACTTAGATGATCCATTCCTAGGTTTCCGGACTCTACGCTTCTGTTCTTTCTTGTAGGTCTTGGAGTTTCTAGCCTTAGACATGGTATCTAATCCTGTGGAAATTGAAGTAGTGTCATTAGTGGTTAAGTCTGATGCTTGGGTAATTGCCTTGTCTATTGCATACATCCCTGGGGCAATCTTATGAACTTTTGCTTTGCGTTTGTCTAAAACTCTGAGTTTCTTTTTCAGATCAACAATGATGTGTTGGTATTCTTGATTTTTTGAATCTAATTTTCTGTTGAGGCGGACTGTGTCATTTCTGTTTTGAAGAATTTCATCTAGTTCCTTTTCATTTTTAAACAGTTTAAGTCTTAAGAAAGCCTTTGTTTCCTTATTATTTTCAGGAACATGGCTGTTTTGAAATGATAAAGATCCTATGAGATTTTGAAATTTTTGTTCAAATTCAGCACTTTAATTTTGACACCAATCAAGCCTTTTTTGAAGATTAAAAACTTTGTTTTCCACATCATTGTTGATTTGGCGAAGATCCTCATTCTCTTTTACTAAATTTTCTATCTCCATTTGCAACATCTCAATATTGACAGCATGATCTTTCACAAGTAACTCATAAAGCGAATTCATAATCACAGAAACAACGTCATAACACAGAACTTTTTCTAAGAGTCGATCATTTTCTTTTTCTAAAGTTTTCTTTTGAAGTTTTTGTCTTTGAACTTTGTCGTCTTTAGCTTTGAAAATGCTCTTCATAGATGTTACTTCTGTTTGTAATTCTTGTTCCCATTGTGTTGCACATTTCTTGAGATGTTTGACATTAGGCAGAATTTTCTTTTGAAGAATATCTCGCTTTTCTTTCGCGACTAGGGAAAGAAAAGTAGAGACTTCGATTTGAGAACTAAACTCAATTTCATTCTCCAAAAGAAATATGTCTTCCATAAATGCCTTAAAATATCGAAGAATTTGACATTCTTGAGGCATTTGTGGATCAACTTCATCCTCTTTCAAAACATCCTTGAGATGTGTAACAGTTTTGGACACAGGAATTCCAGAAGAAGAAGCATGTATGTGGGTGTTTAACAACGTTTGTTCTGGTTTGTCCTTTGGAGGGACAAATGATTTACTTATATGAGGTCTTGCATTATAATCATAATGAACTCTGGAAAAATATTTGACTGATTTTGGTCGACTCTCAAGTTCTTTTTGACGTTCAAGATGTGCAAGTTCTTCATCATTAGTAAGCACAACAACTCTTTGAAAGGTATCATCAAGTAATAATTCAGCACTGTATAACTTGGGATTTTTGCTGAGTGCTTTTGAAAGAAAATGTGGTTGGTCACAGCCAATAGCAAATCCAAATCCTTTCGGAACTGGTTTTACCGATAGCCTTTGAATTTGAGTTATTGTTTCACCATTTTTGTATACAATAGTTTGAAACTCTTTAAGTTTGGATTCCAAAATGACAATTTCTTCAAGATATGAGTTGACGCGTTTACTTGAGGCTTGCTTTTCTTCAAGAAGATTATTTTGAGATGTTGAAAGCTCAAATTGAGTTTTTAACAGCTCAGAATTTAAAGTATTAATTTGTTTTTTGAATTCAAATTGATCCTTTTCTTCTTGAGAGAGGAGCTCAGCCTTAGAAACAGTTAGCTCACGAACTTGATTTTCTAAATTTTGAACTTTGACGTACTCTTTTTGGAAAGCAATCTCAAAACCTTATTCACGTTTTTCTTGTTTTTGATATCCTAAGAGTTGTAGTTTATAGCACTCATTGTCCTTCGTTAACAATGCAATTTTTTCTTTCAGATTTTTATTGATTTCATTGCATTTTTCTATTTGTGATTGGGTGGTCATTAACAAGGCCTGAAGCTTTGAATCTTGATCAAGCAAAGGGTCATTTCGTTCAAGATGATCATAACTTTCATCGTCAATAGAATCATCAAATGAAACGACAGTTTTATCATCATCAAATGATACAACAGTGTTTATTTGATCATCTGATGGAGATGAGAATGATAAATCATGTTTAACAGAATTGTCATTTGTAGATGAAGATGCAGATGGTGAAGCAATTTCATGTATAAGACATTGTGGATCAGGTACCTGAGATAGACCATCGGTATCATAAACCGGGCCTGTCTCGGACATGTTCATCTCCTGCATATTTGCCATGAGCATTACTGCAGCATTTGCTTCAAGATCTTCCATCTCATCATCAGATGCAGCATTGGCCATAAAGCTCTGCTCGTTCTGAGTTAACATTCCTGCAGCTTTTTCATCCTTGAGAGCCATCAGAAGAGCTTCCTTGTGATATGCACTGCCCATTGTACGAGGCTTTGGACACGCATTTGCCATGTGACCATTCCCACCACAGTTGTAGCACGTGATTGAAGTATTTGCAATGCCTTTCTGTGCATTCCCAGCCATCTGATTTCTACTCTGTGTATTTCCCATACTATTCCTGTTACCCCCTGTAGAATTGAACCTGTTCCCTCCTGACTGAAACCTCTGAGACTCATAGTTTCCATTGTTTCCTGAACCATATCTGCCTGAAGACCGATTCTGAATTTCCACTCTACCATCATTAATAACAGCTTGATTCCTGGTATTTGATGATGAACGAAGACGATTGTTGGATTTGGTGAACTTGCCAAATGCCTTAGCAATTAATCCAAATGCTTCATTAAGAGAGTTGAATGCATCCTCTTCTTCATCATAATCAGCGTTTGAGTACAACATGGAATCTGAGTTGTTATATGGAACCATTTGGTTGTCTGAGTATTGTGATGGTGCTTCATATGGGATGATTTGGTTAGAAGGTTGTGGTTGAAAACTTGGTTGGTAAGATGATTGACCAAATTCCTGGTTTGGTAGTGGAAAGTTGGATTGAGCAACAAGAGCAAGCGAGTTAGGTGTTGGTGCTGATATGAACCCGCCTCGTGCTGCAACTTCCTTATCTACCTCAGATTGATGTTGTTTCAGAAAGTCATACATTAGTCTATACTTGACTTCACCAATCTTCTTAGTTTGCCTAACAAATGTTGCATATTTCAGCCATTCTGGTCCAAGGCAACCCAGAAATTTTGAATTGATTGCAATCTTAGGTAACTTGATGTCATGACGATCGAGGTCATTTACAACATTTGTGAAACGGTGGTAGTATGATTCAATTGTCTCCCCTGGTTCCATGATGAAATTATTATATTCCATGTAAAGCTTTGACTCAAGGTCTTCTTGATTTAACTCAGTCCCTTCCATTAGAAGATGCACATGTTCCCACATGTCTTTGGCAGTCTTTTGAGCATCAATACTTCGGTAAATAGGATTGGGAATTCCCTGAAGTATGTAAGACATTGCCAATTGATTTGCCTCTTGTTGCAATGTTTGTTCAGTTGTGTAGTTAGTGACAACAATGGGAGTTGATGTTTCTTCTCTTTCTGAAGTTCCTTGAACAACATTTACTGGAAGTGGAAAGGGTCCTTCTTCAATGACTTGCTTGAGATATTTCCCATGGGGTTTTCTGAGTTCAATGAATTTGAGGAATCTACTAGCCCATTGCACATAGTTACCAGGTGTCAGCATAGGTGGAGTGTCCTGATTCCCAGCCTCATGTCGGGATTGCTAACTACTGATTGCCTCACACATCTTGTTAAACCAATGTGGTTCTCTGGAGTAGGATGGATTGTTCAGCATTTGATTCTGTTGCATGATTTGTTGTGGGGATACTTGTGGTGGAGAGAGAAATTAATGTTGTTGCACGAATGCTTGTTGTTGTTGATACTGAGGATGAAATTGCTGTTGTTGAGGATATTGCTGTAGCTGATAGTAGTAATTGAAGTGAGGTGGTTGAGACATGTATGGATCTTGAAGATAATTAAGATTTGTGTGATGAGGTATGTTGAGTTGGTTTTGGTTAACTGAAGATTTTTGTCCAATTGCGATAATTACTGTTCACCCAATTGCGATAAGTACTGTTCACCCAATTGCGATAAACTCCAAATAGCGATAAGGAAAATAGAAATTGCGATAAAACTTAAAATTGCGATAAAAATGACAATTTGAATAAGTTATCTTAATTTGCGATAGAAAAGGCAATTTGCGATAATTTATCAGAATTGCGATATTTTATGGGAATTTCGATAATTTTATCTAAATTCCAATTTCAATAATTCTCAACTCTTATACAAGAGAGAGAAGCAAACAAGTCGAAGTATTTTCACTTTCTTCTACAAGGAAGTAAAATACTGAGTCCCAATGCCGATAATCTGAAGATCTGCCAATTGTGATGAAACCCTAACTTGTCGCTATTCGAATCGCGATAAACCCTAACTTGTCGCTATTCACCCAGATGCCAAAAACTCACTTTTCACCAACTTTACCAATACGCGACTTTCCCGGATTTCACTAAATCGTCTAGAAAACCAATAAAACCGAAGGATTTTGAAGTTTTAACGATTAGAAATCACGAAATATGAAGAAATTTAAGTTCTATAACGTGGTAAATGGAAAATTTGATGATATTTTTGAGGTTTTAACGAGATGAAAGCTACGTTCCAACAAATGAGAGTTTTTATGAACTTGAACAAAAAAACCTTACGTAATCAATAAAACCAACCTAGAAAACTATTAGATCTACTCAAAACACTATCCTAACTATCCCTTTGGCGAATGATACCACTTGTAGGTCGTGTATATATCAAACACACACCCACGAATAGCAAAGTAAATCACGTACTACTACTTATCTAAAATGCTATGATTAAGGAAATAAGCTAATAAGAGAAGAAGAGAATAAGATAAGAAGAAGAGAAGAGAGATTTGGAAGGTAATTCAATTCATACGATAAAGGGACATGGCTTACGCAACTTACATGAATAACCAACACATAAAATGAGCTCCCTACCCTTCTATTTATAGGCAAGGGATTAGGGCAACTCTTACAACATTGTTTCTAGAAGAATAAATACTTAAATGGGCGGTCCATGGGCTTCTAATGGACCGCACCTATATTGCAAACATAAAGCCCTATTTAAGCAACATGTATCGCAAATGAACAAGAATTGTAATATTATAAAACGTGTTCCTAACAGCTATTTGTACAAACCGTGAAATACATGATACAACCGTCCGAAGCTTACAATAATTGAAAACCCCCCTATAAGGGGTCCTTATAAACTGCCCCCCTATAATCTATAGGGGGGTCCTTATAAATTTACTTCGAATTTCATATTTTAGGATAGATTGAACTTCAGCTAAAAAAAGCATGATCAAAAAAACAACTAATGGCAGCACAACTGAATAAATAGACATGTGCAAAATTGAAGAGTCAAGTACTCAAGTTTATGTTAAAAAAAAAGTACTCGAGTTAACGTTGTTCACAGAGGAACTTAGGGGAGGGAGTGGTGACAAGTTTACCAAATTTTGCCAAATTGCCACATCAACATCTATCAATCACAACCTTTCATGTCAAAGTTTACCAAAGTTTACCAAAATGGTGACGGCGGTCACCAAAGTTTACCAAATCCACATTTTTCACATCACATTTTTTTTTAATACATATAATCCAACAAAAAATATATAAAATTAAAACACAACATTTTATTAATAACAAAAAAAACATTACATAATACTTAAAAATAATCAAACCATTGCATAATACTTTAAAAAAAAAAAACACTAATCGTCATTGAGGTATGGCAAGTCTTGAGCGGCCACGTACTTCGTGAGATCATACCGAAGACGATGATGGACGTCTTCGTCTAGTAACTCGCCTAGGACATTATCATCAAACACTGGCTGTACCGGCTCATCCATTATATGAACCGATGAGATTGCTCGCCCGTCGCCTTTTATGATCATATTATGCAAAATAATGCAAGCGTGAACTATTTTCCCTATTTTTTCTTTGGTCATAGGCCGGAGAGGTCGCTTGAGAATTTTCCATTTTCCTTTGAGAACACCAAAGGCTCGCTCGACATCCTTTCTTGCCCCCTCTTGTAACTTCTTGAACTTCTTTTCCTTTGGGTCGGTCGGATACGGGTAAGCTTTAACTAACGTTGACCACTTAGGACAAATTTCATCCGTAAGATAGTATCCACGATTATAAAAGCGTTCACCAATATAAAATGAGCTATTCGCCGCCGTTCCATTTCGCTCCGTAAGATACAAATCAGACTGATGCAACACGTTGATGTCGTTGTTCGACCCCGGTGGATCAAAAAAAGCATGCCAAATCCATAAATCTTGTGAAGCGGTAACCTCAAGTATAATAGTAGGAACACCATGGTCACCTCTCGTGTATTGCCCTCTCAAATGTCTTGGACAATTTAACCATTCAACGTGCGTACAATCGATGCTACCAAGCATCCCGGGTATGTGATGTCGAGCCTCATGAGCCTGGAAAATGCATGCGACGTCGTGTGCCGTCGGCCTACGTAGATACTCTCGACCGTACAACTGAATGATGGCGTCACAAAAATGACCAAGAGTATCACGTGACGTTCTTGCCGCCATACACAAATACTCGTCATACTCGTCAGGGGGATTGCCGGTTGCGAGTTGCTTAACGGCCGAAACACATTTTTGTATGGCCGTGAAACTTTTTTTCCCCCGCGCATCATAACCTTCTTGAAAATACGGGTATCTCTCTTCAATGTTGGATACTATTTTTAAGAACATGCTTTTATTCATTCGGAATTTTTTCCGAAAATAAACCTCGCCATACTTTGGTTCCTCAACGAACCAATCATTAAGAAGAGTTTCAAGACCAACGTCCCGACGACGATCTACAGATTGACGGGGCTGAAAACTAGAGCTCGCCGTGTCTTGAAGATGTTCAACGGCGGATAACATAAATTGAAGCGAGGTACCATGAGTTTCGTCGGACGAAGTCGGGAAAACGTATTCGGATCCGGATGAGGAATCGGAAGACATTTTTTGGTAAAAGGGTGTTAGAGTTTTGGGGAAGAAAATTGTATGTGAAATGTTAGAAAATGGTATGTATATATAGGTAAAAAAAATAAGGGAAATTTTTTTTTTTTTTTTTTTTTTTTTTTTTTACATTTAATAGGCAACGGTTCAATTTTAAAAAATTTGACCGTTTCTCCTTGAATCATGCAAACTTGGTCCACAATTTCAATCGGCAAAAGTAACCGAAAATCACAATTGCCGAAGTTTGCCGAACAGCGGCGGCGGTGTTGCCGAACATCGCCGAAGGTTGCCGATGGGTAACCGAAGGGCACTCCCTCCCCTCTTATGCTCATAAAATTACCTATCTACACACGAGCCACTACAACATATGTTGAGCTTCCGTACGTGTATTTATCACACCCTTTATTTACGTGTTTATCCCCAAAACTTGACTCGTAAAGATTAGAAAGATCATTCTTAAAATTAAACAGAAGTAACAAACCCATGATATTAGATCATATATTTATTGTTACATCAAACATAAACGAAGTACATTGATGGACATGGCCAAGCAGATATCCATTATTTTTTTGAAAAAGAGGCCGGATAAACAAACAGATGGAACCATTTCCATATATAACACGATATAAAATTACAAAACACTCCATATTAAAGCAGAACTAACATGCATGTTGAGTCAAGATCAATTAGTAAGCTTCAGGATGAGCAATCGCATATGCCTCGAGGGCCTTGAAGGTGTTCTTAAATGATTCTTTGAATTGGTTAATAGTCTCTTCACTTGGTTTAGCATCACCTTTGCACTTAAGGACAACGCTGTGCTTGTATACAGCTCCTCCATCAGCAGAAGGAACGAATTTAATATGATGAGTGGCTGAGTCTAGTATGCCCATCAAAGCATCACCTTCAAAAACCGTGTAGGTAGCGCTAAAGTTGCTTGGGTCAATGGCATCAACCTTGTGCTTTGAGGATGTGTATGGGACGGCTGTGTACATGCGTTATAGAAACATTAGGCCAACTGAATATACATAGTACCTAATAATAATACTAACATACTCATAGATTATATATTTTTTTAAGTTAACCGATTAGCATCAAACATAGTTTAATTATTTACTTAATATACTTACCATCGCCGTATGTAGTGCTCTTGATGCATCCAACACCACCATCACCTTGGACGAGACTGATGGCTTTGAAAGTTTGAGGTTCGACCTTAGGTGCAAGGGTGTCGAAGTCATTAAAAAGCTTGTAAAGTTTTTCAGCAGAAAGTGAAGAACTTACTTCAATCTCACTGTTGATGACAGACATTATCAACTATTTTTTGAGAAATTATATATGAAAGAAGATAGAATGAATTTTTGTTGTGATGAACTATGAGTGATCACAGAGGTATTTATAGGGTTAGAGGGTTGGCGAAACGCTACCGTTTTTTTAAGGTGTGCATAATAGTCGTCAGTCATGAAAATTAATTTACATTCTACTGTTGACTATGGCACCTTATCAAAATGAAAAAGAAGAAAGACCTTTACATTTTTTTATTATTATTATTTTATTTTTTTTGAACGAGAAAGACTTTTAAACTAAGGCAGGTAGCCGGCCTGTGTTGGGATGACTAACATAAAAATTCACTTTTGTTTATTTAATCAATGTGGGGGAGCCCATCGTGTGCATGTTGTTTTCAAGTGCTTGTTGGTTGCTGCTGTGATTTGCTTCTCGTTGCTCGGAGTATCGAGCATATCAAGATTGTCCGGATCTTTTGTTAACTTGTCTTTGCTTGCTATAACTTTTTCACGAGACTTGTATGGGACTGCATCAAAAATATTGCGGTGTGAAAACTGGTGGTATGGCATCCGTGTGTGGGGATTTTCCTCTTGTTTTGTTTATCTGTAATTGGTAAGAGTTTTTTCATCCTTTTTGTAAACCTCGAAGTTAAAGCCTCGGGAGAAATCTAGAATGTGTAGATTTGATTATTTCTAGATTTGTATTTATACTCTTTGTCTTATAGTGTCTTACTAGTAACTATTTATTAATATAATTCTGCCGTAAAAAGAAAGAAGAAAAAAAAAATCAAAACTAGGAATTTTAAATTTGACGGACACTAATAAGATAAGTTAGTCTAGAACATGAGTTCTCAAATTCTTTTTTTTTTTTTTTTGAACGGTGACTTTCATTTTTTGGATTTGAGTCACACCCGCCACCTCGGCAGGCCCTCATCCTCCACATACCCAAACTATGTTGTCTTAACCGGGTCCACGCTGGCGTAGTGGGGATTTTTAGCGGCGTCCGCCCGGAAACCGTACCGCCTCCACACGAGTATAATTCGCTGGAGTAACGGCCGGATGAAAACCGGGGCCGGCTCGGATTCGAACTTGCGCAACTATTGGTTTACAGGCTCTCCTCTTCATTGCCTAATATCAACAGAGCTTGTGGTCCACAAGTAAGGTGTAACACCCCAACCCGATAAGGGTAGAAATATTATGTTATGGTGACATATCAAAGCAAACAAAAGCATATGACTTAAATAATACAAATGAATTTCAAATGTTACAAAGGGAAAATCTGAAATACAAGGTTACAAATGAGAACAACAATAAATTCTAAGTCTAAAAATGTAATCACTTCTAGTCATCTCTAATCCAGAATATCTATCAAAGTATAGTCTTCTAAGTCAAAGTACTCTCCACTCATAACTCAGCTTCCAACTAAAACCTGCCGCATGAAAAGAAAATGCGGCTGAGCTTAAAAAGCCAGTGAACAGATATATACAAACAAGGCAAAAGATAAGGAACAAAAAATATCATATAGTGCATTGGGGAAACGGAAGGCATAGACAAATGGTTATCAAAGTGTAAGGAAAGGTCAGTAATCTACCGCGAGCCCGAACACAAATCAAATCAAATATCATAGTAACCATGGAGTAGCTAGCTCCCGAACATGTGAAAGACGTGTATTGCACACAAGCATCAGTCACCAAACATATCATATCATATCATATCCAATCAAATACAAATCAAACCTAGGATGCATCCATACGTCCCCGAACAAATCATATTGGCCATAACAAATATAAAGTGCGCATATCATAATCAAAATGGGACGGTGTGGAACATCACTCAACCACACTAGAGTCATGCCATTGGTGCATCAATGACACGACCATGTTACCTTTATGGCTAGGAAAACATATTGGCTCGGGTATCAAACTGAAGGGTTCAAATGCCATATCATATCAAACGTTCATATCATATGGTTCATATCAAAGGTCCATAACAAAGGATCAAAGCAAAGGTTCATATATCTAAGGGTGCATAGCAAAGCTATAGATCATATAAGAAAGCCATATCATAAAGGCTCAGATCAAGGATATCATATTCAAAGCTAAAATCAAACAGATGTGAACGAATCATGAGAAACCTTAAGAGATAAGGTCAGAATATCTGTACCTTAGACCGCAAGTGAAAACATAACAGAAACATAAAGATCGGAAGCAAACTCCTTCTTCAGCGAATCTACACGAATTTATGGTCGTCTTAGTTAATAACTTATTTTAAATCAAATTTCTCATTTTAGTCGGCTTTCCTTTTTTAGTGACTTTCCTTTTATAGCAGCTTTCCAAAAATAGTAACTTTCCAAAAATAGTAAGTTTCCCTTTAAATAGTTAAACCAATTTAAATAACTTTCTATTTTAGGCAGGTTTCCCAATTTAGTAAGTTTCCATAATTAGTAGGTTTCCATATATAGAGTATCTTAGGGTTACTTTTATTCCAATTAGGGTTTACAAATGGTCATTATTTAGTTTACTTACTAATTATAGCAATCTATGCACTTTTCAGGTTTCATGACCTAAACACACTAACCATGTTTCATATTAATTTGAGTTATGAAATGTAATTAAGTATCTTAGTTACTTCCTTGAATTTCAAATTAATTGAAGAATTATAGTTTATGATCAATTTCACCTTTTATGATTAAGTTATACCCTTATTTAGCCTGTTAGTCGTATTATCAGCTTTTATCCATAAACAGGTCACAACTTTACGAATTTTAGAACCACATCAGAACTCAAAAATAAAATTCAAAAAAATTCACATAGATACTTCAATTTCTTTAGAAACCACACGAATTTTCCCAAAATTTATTAGTTAGTTTAAGCCCGTGCTAAAAATACTCAAACTCAGACTACTCAGAAAACCTACCTGCTGTTGTACCCAGAAAGTATCCACTTGAACGACCTACCAATACATCCAGGAAAAATCCCCAAAAATTTATGACATTACTAGACATATAGAAGTTACATACTGGAGAGTTTCATGGCTCAAATCTTTATATTTTATAAATTAAAAATCGGTAAAGTGGACTGATTTTCAGACTCCTGAATTCAGCTTCAACACTTAATCATACAAAAATCAAAAATACGACCAAACCAACTTGAAATCACTCCAAACCAATTGGAGAACTTAACTAAGACATAAAACTAAGTTTTCATGAAAAAAAAAAAACCGAATCAAACCATTTTATATCTTGACATATCTCGTTCACAAATTCAGGTATACAAGCTGTCTTAATTTCAGAATTCCTTTTTAGACCACTATAACACATGTTTACGCACCCAAACGCATTCAAGACCTTCATTAATCATAAGACCTGTATTTAAACATCATTTAACATGTTCACAATATCCCACAAAGATCACCCACATAAATTCTATCAAACCCTAACCCTAATTCGTTATTTCATGTGAAGTTCTATGATTTTATGTGATTAACTCTTACGCATAACTTGTAATATTTTTAATCCTTTAGCCGATTCAAATACACAATTAAAGACATAGCATCAAACGTATCGAAGAGATTAACATAAGAAGAAATCAAACAAAGATGATGGCATACCCTTTATGACATATCGTTGGAAAGGAAAACAAGATTAGAACCGAAACCAACTCCAAACCAAACCGAGAACCAAAGTAATCCTTAACCCTAATCGTACCAATGAATATCACGATCAAACACTGTTGGGAATAAAATGCTTAAGTCAAAGAGCCTGCCAGATGAAGTATTAGGTCTGCTAGTTCATTTTAAAGAAGTTGAAGATAAACTAACAGTACCTTCTGGGTGAGAAGGTACTGCTAGTTAAAGAAGGTCCTGCCAGTTTGAACGTCAAGTTGTTAGATATTTTATATGTAGATATTTTAGTTGTATTATTAGTCTTTGTACATTGTAACACGTTAAGTAAAAGTAGTACAGTCTTCCATGTCGTGCAGTAGATAATGTTGTGTGTTTTACATTAGAAGTTGTAATAGTAGGTGATGAGTGTGTAAATACTCATCATTTTATGCCCATTTTAGACCATAAAAATACTGAAAACAACTAAATAGACCAAATAACGTTGCAAATATTCGTGGTTTGTGTTTTTATGTGTTTCAGGTACAAAAGGATCGAAAACAGGGCAAAAACGGACAAAACCGAGCACAAGATTGGAATTTCGTGAAAAGCCGAGGCCGGGATGGAATTTACAAGTTTGGATCGAATTTAGGCTCAAATTGTCAAAGTCAACCTTCATGAAAGTCAAAATGTCAACAATGGTCCTTGGAAGTATTTTTCAGAATTGACATCAATGGTCCTTGGATTTTTGGAACTTGGCAAAATGAGTCCCTAAAGTTTAACCTAAACCTAAATCTAACCTAAACTAACCCTTTTTCATCTTAAACTAAAGCCCAGCTAAACCAAGCCCAATACACACCTAAGCCCACACCCAGAAAATAAACCTATCCACCCTTTTTAACTAAATACCCGGTCAACCCAAGTCAAAACCTTCTTCTCTAATACCACGACCGCCAAAAAAAACCACCATCTCCATTTCCCCAGGCCAAAAGCTACCAGACAAAAATGTCCCCCCCCCGGTGCTTTTTCACTGGCACACGCTTCCCTCTACACTTAGCTTCTTCACATGTGTTTCCCACGTGCTCTGTACCTCGCCTAAAAGCCATTATCTATTTTTCCCGCCAAAATACCATTGGACGGCTATGATGACTTGGAGGCAATTAAATGGATGGGATTTGCTCAGAAGAGAGAGAGGAAGCTTTTGAGTGTTATAAAACTCATTTTCTCACACACAGAAGAAAGTAACTAGGAGTAGAATAATTAGAATAGTTGTTTTAGTATTTTTAAGATGTAATCAGTGTCAATTAAAGTTTTTAAGTTTAATTCAAGTTCATTTATGCTTATTTGTTCTAATTTGTATCAGCATTGTTCTAAGTTTCTAGTTTAATGAAATTTTGAATTTTCATATTTAACTGATAATCGAATTTATTTCATTAGTTGTTAAAAACAGATAAAAAACCTTTTTCCCTGTGTCATTAAGCTTATATAAGCTAGTATTAGCTTATTGTAAGTCCAATTGAATCAATTCAGTGTTAATTTTAAAAGTCAAAAATAGTCAACTTAAAAGTCAAACAGCTTATCAGCTTATTCTAATGCCCTATTATCAGTTTTTATTGCTTAGTTAATCTTATTATCGCTTTTTATTCACCTGTCTTTTAAGTTCCTAGCTTAAATATTTGTTTCCATAGCTTAGTATCTAAATAGTCCTTATGAAAGGACTGTTTGGGATTGTAGTCAAATGGGTCAGATTTGGAGAGCACTGTTCATTGGCCATTTAGAATGCTTATGTTTAGCTTCATTTGATCACTAAAAGTTGATTTTAAGTAGTTGTTAGGTGATTTGTAGGGATTTGCAAAAATTTGAGTTGTGGTTTCTAGATTTCTAGTCTTACTGCCTATATTAGATTTTCAATTGTTGATAAGAGATTATGTTAGATTTTGGTATATTCTAGTCCAAGTCAGTTAGTCTAGTTGATTTTCTAGAGTGGGTTTCATCTCTATAGGTTTTGAGTTTTGTTTGTCCCACCTGTTATCAGTAGCCTGTTTCAGCAACCAAGTAGAATACCCCATCAGTCCTTGATTTCCCAAATTGATTATAGTGCCTATTTGTGGTGTGTAATGTCTGATTCTCATCATATGGATAGTTTGCTAGTTGAAGATTGCTTTTCCACAAGATCATTCTAGATTTTAGCTTATTCACAGCTTAAAATTAAGCTCAAAGTTTGCCCTTCTGGCCTGATTCATGCCCTGCACATCAGTATACCAAGGTCTAATTCACCCTTTTGTTTTTTGTTTTTTTTTTGATTTTTAATTACTTAATTTAAAGCCTTTTGTTCTGAAAATTGATATGTTTACTGTTACCTAGCTTATTTCAGTTCCATAGTAGCTTAATTTTAGCTTAACAGTCCCTTTTCATTGTCCTCTTAGCTTATTTATAGCTTATGCAGTCAATGCCCTTAAGGCTTTAGCTTATTTTCCTATATAGCCAACTGTTTCATTATTGAGCTTATTCTGAGCTTATTGCACTGGTATAGATTTCACCTATCGTTACACTGAAAATGCGTGACTATATGCATATAGTCACACACATTTTTTTGGGTGTGTGTGACAAAAAGTCGCACCACCGTAGGTATCATATGGTCACATTGTTTAGTTTGTGGCCGTTTTCATCGAAAAAGAGTGACCAAAACCCGAATATGTGTGACTAATTAGGCACAAGTTTTGTTGGATTCATCAGTATGTGTGACTATTTCCCATCCTATGGCCATACGAAAATATAATATATGTGACGTTTGCGATGATTTAGTCACACATCGTGTGTTGTTTTTTTCGAGTTAGTCACATACAATTTAAAAAACAGTGGCCAAAAGTATTAATAAGTGTGACCATATGCTGTTTAAAGTGAAGAAATGTGTACTATTGATCATCCAATGGTCACATGAATTCTTAGTTTGTGTGGCCTTTTGTAATATTTAGTCACACAAAGCATGTTTGCTTTGGGTATTTAGTCACATACAATTAAGCATAAAGTGGCCAAAAGTGTTAATAAGTGTGACCATATGCTGTTTTAAGTGAAGAAATGTGTATTTTGTGTGACTATTGATCATCCAATGGTCACATGAATTCTTAGTTTGTGTGGCCTTTTGTAATATTTAGTAACACAAAGCATGTTTGTTTTCGGTATATAGTCACATACAATTAAGCATAAAGTGGCCAAAAGTGTTAATAAGTGTGACCATATGCTGTTTTATGTGAAGAAATGTGTATTTTGTGTGACTATTGATCATCCAATGGCCACATGAATTTTATGTTTGTGTGGCCTTTTGTAATATTTAGTCACACAAAGCATCTTTGTTTTGGTTATTTAGTCACATACAATTAAGCATAAAGTGGCCAAAAGTGTTGATATGTGTGACCATATGCTGTTTTAAGTGAAGAAATGTGTATTTTGTGTGACTATTGATCATCCAATGGCGACATGAATTTTATGTTTCTGTGGCCTTTTGTAATATTTAGTCACACAAAGCATCTTTGTTTTGGTTATTTAGTCTTATACAATTAAGCATAAAGTGGCCAAAAGTGTTGATAAGTGTGACCATATGCTGTTTTAAGTGAAGAAATGTGTATTTTGTGTGACTATTGATCATCCAATGGTCACATGAATTCTTAGTTTGTGTGGCCTTTTGTAATATTTAGTCACACAAAGCATGTTTGTTTTGGGTATTTAGTCACATAAAATTAATCATAAAGTGGCCAAAAGTGTTAATAAGTGTGACCATATGCTGTTTTAAGTGAAGAAGTGTGTATTTTGTGTGACTATTGATCATCCAATGGTCACATGAATTCTTAGATTGTGTGGCCTTTTGTAATATTTAGTCACACAAAGCATGTTTGTTTTGGGTATTTAGTCACATACAATTAAGCATAAAGTGGCCAAAAGTGTTAATAAGTGTGACCATATGCTGTTTTAAGTGAAGAAATGTGTATTTTGTGTGACTATTGATCATCCAATGGCCACATGAATTTTATGTTTGTGTGGCCTTTTGTAATATTTAGTCACACAAAGCATCTTTGTTTTGGTTATTTAGTCACATACAATTAAGCATAAAGTGGCCAAAAGTGTTGATATGTGACCATATGCTGTTTTAAGTGAAGAAATGTGTATTTTGTGTGACTATTGATCATCCAATGGCGACATGAATTTTATGTTTCTGTGGCCTTTTGTAATATTTAGTCACACAAAGCATCTTTGTTTTGGTTATTTAGTCTTATACAATTAAGCATAAAGTGGCCAAAAGTGTTGATAAGTGTGACCATATGCTGTTTTAAGTGAAGAAATGTGTATTTTGTGTGACTATTGATCATCCAATGGTCACATGAATTCTTAGTTTGTGTGGCCTTTTGTAATATTTAGTCACACAAAGCATGTTTGTTTTGGGTATTTAGTCACATAAAATTAAGCATAAAGTGGCCAAAAGTGTTAATAAGTGTGACCATATGCTGTTTTAAGTGAAGAAGTGTGTATTTTGTGTGACTATTGATCATCCAATGGTCACATGAATTCTTAGTTTGTGTGGCCTTTTGTAATATTTAGTCACACAAAGCATGTTTGTTTTGGGTATTTAGTCACATACAATTAAGCATAAAGTGGCCAAAAGTGTTAATAAGTGTGACCATATGCTGTTTTAAGTGAAGAAATGTGTATTTTGTGTGACTATTGATCATCCAATGGTCACATGAATTTTTAGTTTGTGTGGCCTTTTGTAATATTTAGTCACACAAATCATGTTTGTTTTGGGTATTTAGTCACATACAATTAAGCATAAAGTGGCCAAAAGTGTTGATAAGTGTGACCATATGCTGTTTTAAGTGAAAAAATGTGTATTTTGTGTGACTATTGATCATCCAATGGTCACATGAATTTTTAGTTTGTGTGGCATTTTGTAATATTCAGTCACACAAAGCATGTTTGTTTTGGGTATTTAGTCACATACACTTAAGCATAAAGTGGCCAAAAGTGTTAATAAGTGTGACCATATGTTGTTTAAAGTGAAGAAATTTGTATTTTGTGTGACTATTGATCATCCAATGGCCACTTGAATTTTATGTTTGTGTGGCCTTTTGTAATATTTAGTCACACATCGAATTAAACAAAGAGTGACCAATAATGTTGATAAGCGTGACCATAATACGTGACTGCATTTTTTAGTCACAGGGTTATTACTGGTATTTTTAAGTTAGTACTGTTGGAGCAGAGTTGCTACTGCTAGTACTATGCTAGTGCTGCTGGAATGAGTATATTATATATATAATACAGAATCATAAACAAAAAGAAATTTGAAATTGAATAAAACTCGAATGTATATAACTGAACAGAATATACAATTGTAATGTCGTACATAATCAAATTCTCAAGTACCATAATTTAAAGACTTTTGACTCTTCGCCGGCATAGCTTGCTTTAGGGCTTCAATAGGGACATTACTTTTGCGCTTCAATGGTGCTGTTGGTCCACAGTGGTTGTCACTTTTCTTTTGCATTGTAGTTGGCAGTGTAACCTGTAGTAACAAAAGACGCTTGTATCAAACATTGAATTATATATCAAGAATTATATATATGTACGTTGAAAAAACACATGTATGTACCCAAAGCAACGATATTTGATTTCTTTAAGTGCCACAGTTTGCAGTTAAATGGCTTAAAAAAAGAATTTTTGCATGTACATATATCAGAAATTATTTAAACAAAAGAATAACAAGAAACATGTTGAAATACATACTGTTGGTAGTGCTTGTGTTGGAGACACATTTTGTTCTGATTGGGAATCTGGAGGCCCGTTTTGTCGTGACTTAGGCTTTTTCTTAGGTCCGACAGTTTTAGCAGGTTCCTATATGTATATATAAAACACGTTACATTATATAAACAAAAGAATAACAAGAAACATGTTGAAATACATATTGTTGGTACTCCTTGTGTTGGAGACACATTTCCTTGCGATTGGGAATCTGTAGACCCTTGTTGGCTTGCATTTGAGGCTACTGGCAATTGAGATGACAAATTTAACTGCACCCCTTGTTGACTCAACTGTGCCATCAGTTGAGTAAGTATTCTTTTTGTTTCTGTAATCTCATTGGACAATTTCTTGATCTGGTCATCAGATTCTTTCTGCAAAAAAAAAATATAGGAAATGTTGGGATTAAAAGTCTTCTGGATGGTGTTAGAGTAACTTATGCTCTTATTTGTGTCAATGCTGCTCAGATGGAGTTAGTGATGCTCATGAACTTCAATTACAAATATGGCTAGTGTTTACCACTGCTAGTACACAATTTACTACTGCTAGTACACATTTAATCCTGCTGGTATATAAGCATAATAATAGAATTTGCAGTCAAACTTACAAGTGTATCTCCCATTGATGTGATCTCATCATCTGGAAATTCGCCTTCGTTGTTTACCCTTCCTTTCAACCACATTATACCACGCGGGGGTTCTTCATCTGCTTCAATCTCTTTATTTTCGATCTAATAAACATCAAATGCATACACATGTAAAGTTAAAACAAGATAAATGAAAATATGAAGGTGCATAAACATGTGATCTTACCATTTTCTCTTTCAAATAAACATATCCACCTCGTCCCATTTTATGCTGATAAATATTTTTGGAACGCGACATTTTAGCTTTATCAGCTATCTTCTAAAAACACAAAATCATAAGGCGTTTACATGTGGTAATGCTGCAAACTGAAAATTATGAAATGACATATAGACTTAAATAAAGATGACTAATTAAAACCTTGTATTCATCGGTGGTCGTGTTGTTTACAAACTCGACCTAGTCTTCTGATTTCACAAATCGACTATACTTGGCCGGGACTTCATTCAGTTTGGAAGGTGTATTTAGGTGGGGCAAAATGTATTCTTCTCTGAGCTTCGTTCTGAAAGTCCTTAGCAGTTTACCAAGACGAGTCATTACCAATTTTTTGAATGTCACCTCAACATCAAAATATCGCTGCAAAGATTAACACAATGTTGTTAATTAGTTGCACATAATGTAACTGCATAGATAAAATTATTTAGTACTGGGTTAAAAAATACAGTAGTATATATGTACAGTGATGTCAGTCCATAGTTTATCTCTTTCTTCTTTATTCACATTCCTCCAGGAAAGATTCTTCAAACCTATGTACTCACGAACCAGATCTCCTAAAAAAACTCGTAAACAGTGCTCTGTGTAACCCTGATACCCTATTCAATGCATCGAAGGTTACCTTGAGCTTTATTCCACCAGGGTTGCCATATTTCATGCGAAACTTAAATAGCCTGGTCATGCCTCTCTTAGCTAGTATCCGATCTGATTGGTTGGTTCCAGGCGCATCTAGATCTTCCTCATCAGAATACTTTTCGGATTCATAGTCTATGTTGTTATCATCATGTTCATTATCAGCAGGAAGCAAAAGATGATTATCAACAATGGGTACAAGAAAATGATTCTGGCTTTGAGAGTAATGGTGATATAAGAATTGATTATTGTGTTTTCTTTGCAATTTTTTTTTTTTTTTTTTTTTTTTTTTTTTTTAGGAGAGAAAAGAGGGTATAGGAAGAAGATGAATCGTACCTTATTCTTGGTACCCGCTTCTAATTAATTAGGCGATTTCAAAATTTTGGCTCCAAATTCTAATTTCAAAATAACAATTGAATTATTTTAAAATTTTGCCTTAAATTTGAACCTGTTTAGTAAAGCATAAACTTGAAAAAATCAAAATTTTGGCTCCAAATGTTATATATCATTATCTTAATCGCAAATCATGAACCAAGATCTAGAACAAAGATCATGAACACAAACTGCATATCAAATCAAGAACTCAAATTTACACAATTACACCAAAATCATGAACACAACTTGACACCATTTAACACAAACTGCTACCATTAAATCATAAACTGATGGATCGTGTTTTGGTTAACTTATTATGAATCGGGAGGCCTTGGATGATGAAAGATCATCATCTTCATGGTGAAGGTTAGAGAGAGAAAGTGTAGAGAGAGAGAGATGGAAACTATGTGTTTATTGATAGATAATGAAAGGGAAAATTACACACAAGCTTCAACCCTCCTAGTGAAGACTAGGAGGTGTATTTATAGGGCCAAACACATGACTTTACAATATTGACGGTTTCAGTCCATGTGTTTGAGCCAAACATGATAACTAATATAATCCCAAATATGTTGTCACATTTTGGTGCTAGAAGCATTCCCAACAATCTTCCCCCAATGTGGCAACATATGGGATTACCTACATCATATCCTACAAGTAAAAATACAAATAAAGAAAGGTCTTCATAAGCTCTTCATGTGCTGAGGATGATTACAGTTGACGCTCTTTGTCTTTATCTTGTACCCCGGCTTGAGAACTTTTCTTTACTCGTAGTCACATGATGTAATATACATGAACTGGATTAACTTCCCCCCAATTCATGCTGCATGTCTTTAACGGCTTCTTCATATACTTCTTTTTTGGCGAAGTTTCTGAATCTGCTTCCCCCCAAACTGACAACCGTCTTCAGCAGATTCGAAACTTTGATGTAGTTAACACGTCTTCTAACTTTTGAAGGTTGTAAGTACGCAGCGGAATTTGTAGATGACATCGTAAACCACACGACGCAAATCTGACTAGTACTAAGTAACGATTATGCTCAATGCGGAAGTCCCGTTCGGGGGTAACATGCAAGAAATTAGCAAGATCTTCTCACATAAGTAGGCTACTTCGCACATCACACCCTGCGAAAGTTGAAACGATTACACCAAAATCACAAAACTGAACCACTGATCATCTCTGCGGATGTCTTCCGGTAGTAATAAAATTGTAAGTTCGATCACGTGAGTCTGTTATGCGTCCCTGATGTGCACATTTCTTCCCCCTGAATGCAGATCCATCTGGAAAAAGAGTGTTTTCGCAAAAAATGCAAAGAAAGTCAAAGCACATCTACTCTCTCTTCCCCCACGATGTCTTCGCGGAATCGGAAGCATACACACTATGGTTACGATGGAAACGGAGGCAGCGTACACCCTGTATGTCCAATTTTGTCGAAGATGTGTGAAGTAAAAAAAAATAGCCTGTGAGAATCAACTGCTGATAAAATCTCTACTCTTCTTTACTCTTCTCATCTAACTCTTTACCGACCCCATTATCATTCTGACGGCTTTTTGTAGTGACCACTGATGGAGAAAACCCAGTATTACGAACTTGAGACTGAAGTAAAATAACCCGAACTTGTGACTTAAGCTTGCACTATTGTCTGACTAAGGAACCTATACTGAGCACTACAACGTAACTCCTTTAAGCATAGGTCGATTCATATACCCATCCAACCATCCTTTACTGTATATGAATTCATCTTGAATAATCCACATCTTGTGTGACACTTGAGCACTACAACGTAACTCCTTTAAAGTGATAGTTATTTTGTAATAGGTAGAAAGAAAAAAATAACTAGATATCCAAGTCTTAATCATTTTGAAGATTATAAGCTCGAACAAGGATCTCGAAGAATCATGCATCCAACCAACCCCGATATCTTCAAGATACTAAGTACACGCACCCGTGATATTCCACTTCAACCTCAAATAAATAATAAAGAATTATCCCCGTAGTCAGATCTTGCGGTTCAATACTCGACACTAGCCTTTTGACGGTTAAGGTGAACTATGATAATGGTTTTTTCCCGATCTTGTCAAAAACGTATCCCCGTGAAAAATTTAAATAGTCATCATGAACCCCAAAAGTAACCAATAAACAAAAAATAATACCAAAATTTATCTTTATGAAAATTTGAGTCTAATGACAAAAATTTGATAAATTTTCGTATCTAGTAACCAGACCAACTTCGATCCAACACAGCCCAATAAGCAAATCTGGATCCAATCCAATCCATGTGGACCAACCAGGTCCAATCATAACCCTAATAACAAGGATATAAGACCCCCACATTAACCCTAATCTCATAAACAATCCGCCCCCTTTCTTAACTTATACTCACCAAACTTTCATTCCAAAAAAAATTCAATCGATCCCATATCACTTCATTTCTCTCTCAACAAATCAACACAAACACAAACGAAAAGTAGTGCCAAACCTCGACCTATGTCTACTTTGTTGCTCAATCCGAATCAATAACATGTTTTAAAGCTTCATGATCCTTGGAAGGGTCAAAGGTAGGTGCTACGTATGTTCTTAGTTCTTGTTGTAGTTTTGAGTTTATTGAACGAATTAAAGAAAAGAGGATAACTTTATTGTTATCACTCTTGTCTTGTATATTCGGATATTTAAATGAAGCTAAGAGCTTCAAAATAGATGGATGATGTGTTGACTCTTGTGGCACTTGTCTTTGGACTCGTCTATTATTACCAAACAAGAGTAAACTGAGATCTAATTGTTTGAATTTTTTTATTATTATTATTTTTTTTAATTCGGTTTGAATGGTGTGGAGTTGTTTGAGGTTGTGAATGGAATGGTTTTAGATTAGATGTGGTATGGTTTTAGATTATATGTGAAATGGAAGGGTTAGTCGTTGGTTTTGTTGTAGGTGTTGGAAGTTGCTTTTTGGACTGTTTTTGGTTGTGGTCGTAAATTGTGTTCATAAAAAACAGTCTCGATAATAACTTGCTTCTTCTTCTTTTCTTTTTAATTGTGAAATGCGATAACAGTATTATCGATGACCGGAAATTGACCGTTGACCCGTGCAACTGCGATAAGTGGTCTTGTCCCAACTGCGATAAGTGATCTTGTCACAACTGCGATAAGTGGCTTGTCACAACTGCGATAAGTGGCTTGTCGCAACTGCGATAAGTCCAACAGCGATAAAGTCATCGAGTTTCTTGTACAAGAAATCGAACTCAGATAGAAGAGGGTTTTATCGCATTTGCTTTACAAGCAACTTCGATAAAAAAGGGTTTTGACTTTTTGACCAAGAAATCCAGCGATATTCCGGCCAAAAATTTTTTCGATGATTATTCCGGCAACCTCATTTTACCCAGTTTTAGACCACTTTATACGACCACTTAGCAAACACCATTTGGAGTCGGTATTATGACCATATAATCAAACCAATATACATCAGTATATCCGACCACAAATATCACGTTAATACAACCAGTAACAAAAAAAATGATAGAGATGAATTCGGACAGAAATATGGACCAGATACATAAAGAAACTGAAAAAATTGGACCACTTAAAGATGCTATTAATACCTTTTGAGACAAGAATAAGTAATACCAACACAACAGTTTCATAACACATCAGATCCACAAACAAGCATACGATTTTGACAAGAAAATAACACACAAATCAACCAAAACTAATACCATGGCTCTCTGATACCAATTGATGGATCGTGTTTTGGTTAACTTATTATGAATTGGGAGGCCTTGGATGATGAAAGATCATCATCTTCATGGTGAAGGTTAGAGAGAGAAAGTGTAGAGAGAGAGAGATGGAAACTATGTGTTTATTGATAGATAATGAAAGGGAAAATTACACACAAGCTTCAACCCTCCTAGTGAAGACTAGGAGGTGTATTTATAGGGCCAAACACATGACTTTACAATATTGACGGTTTCAGTCCATGTGTTTGAGCCAAACATGATAACTAATATAATCCCAAATATGTTGTCACATTTTGGTGCGAGAAGCATTCCCAACATAAACCAACATGAAAAATGAAGAACACAAACTGCTACCATTATCAAAATTTTGGCTCCAAATATTATATATCATTATCTTAATCGCAAATCATGAACCAAGATCTAGAACAAAGATCATGAACACAAACTGCATATCAAATCAAGAACTCAAATTTACACAATTACACCAAAATCATGAACACAACTTGACACCATTTAACACAAACTGCTACCATTAAATCATAAACCAACATGAAAAATGAAGAACACAAAGTGCTACCATTAAATAAATATGTGCAATCATCAAATCAACAACAGAAACTGCTACCATAAAATCTAACTGTGCAATCATCACATCAAGAACACAAATTGCTACCATTTAACAAACCAAAATACTATCATTACAATTATAAAATAGATACAGAGTTAAACTACACTAGTTACCAGTTACTGCACCATTAATAATTACATTTATCCAAATTAAATATAAGAACTGCTACTACGTACCATATTAAAGTAATTATCCTCTAGTTCATAATAGTCGAGATGATCACCACCTTTACATAATTCTCAACACATTTAATGTACGAGAAGTCTTCTTCACGGCCATCGGTTGATACAACATCTTCTTACTCGTAACTGCTACTACGTACCATATTAAACTAATTATCCTCTAGTTCATAATAGTCGAGATGATCACCACCTTTACATAATTCTCAAAACAACATTTAATGTACGAGAAGTCTTCTTCACGGCCCAACATTTAATGTACGAGAAGTCTTCTTCACGGCCATCGGTTGATACAACGTACATCTTCTTACTCATAACTGCTACTACGTACCATATTAAACTAATTATCCTCTAGTTCATAATAGTCGAGATGATCACCACCTTTACATAATTCTCAACACATTTAATGTACGAGAAGTCTTCTTCACGGCCATCGGTTGGTACATCTTCTATATTATACGGCAGTCCCAAGACAATATCCTGAGTAAATTAATTTTTATACGTACAAGTTGAACGAGTATATATAATGGATTAAGTCTTGAGAATGTGATAAAGTTAGCGAAACAACACTTATTAAATGGACCATTATTACCCCTTTTGTGTCAGCATCACTAGATTCTTCATCGCTAGAGAAATAGAAAGGGCTCTGTCTCTTCCAATCTGTGTTTTCTCATACCTCCTAATAGTTCAACATACCATATGTGTTTCAAAAAATTTAATTAATGGTATAATTAAGGTATACAACTTTAGCCACAAACACATAACAACTTTAGTATACCTTGTTGGAAATGATTTTGAATTTGGACCTAGTGCCGGAGGTCTCTTTGGAAGCAGCCTCTCTACTCCCGGGTTTACCTTGGGGTAGGGGTAGGGTCTGTCTACAGCCTACCTCCCCCATACCCTGCCCCGGCGGGATTGGGTTTGTTGTTGTTGTTGTTGTTTGGATTTTTGCCTTTGAACCTGTTAAAGCATAAACTTGAATAAAATAAAATTTCACACAGCTTTACATTCAACAATAAATTCACACCTTTTGTGTCAGCATCACCAGATTCTTCATCGCTAGAGAAATAGAAAGGGCTCTTTCTCTTCCAATATGTGTTTTCCCATACCTCCTAATAGTTCAACATACCATTTGTTTCAAAAAATTTAATTAATGGTATAATTAAGGTATACAACCACAAACACATAACAACTTTAGTATATACTTTGTTGGAAAAGATTCTGAATTTGGACCTAGGGATTTTTGTCTTTGAACCTGTTAAAGCATAAACTTGAATAAATTAAAACTTCACACAGCTTTACATTCAACAATAAATTCACACAGCTTTACATTAGAATCGGTAACAACAACCCCAAACATCACCATTTATAGATCAAAAGCCTGTTACTAATTATTGTACAATGAATCATTAACTGATATGTGAAAACATTAAAAAACATACCTTTGTTGTCATTTGGATTCATTGTTTGCGTGTTTTTGTTTGCCACGTCTGTTTTTTAAACTATTACCATTAGCTAAATTAAAAGACAAAGATGAAATGAAAGGTGGCCCAGGATCCTACTGTTACCCGTGGGAATCCGCCTTGGGAATAAGAAGAATCAAGAATGTGTGTTTTGATTAGGGTTTATTGATTTTTGTGTCGGTTTACAATTGATCAGTAAAGGGATTAATTGGCCCTTTACTATTGATCAAGTAGTGGTGGTTTGGTTTAATTGCCCCAGGATCCTACTGTTACCCGTGGGAATCCGTCGTGGGTGTAAGAAGAATGTGTGTTTTGATTAGGGTTTACTCACTTTTTTGTCTGTTTACAATTGATCGGTAAAGGGATTAATTGCCCCTTTACTATTGATCAAGTGGTGGTTTGGTTTAATTAAGAGTGGCAAGATGTGTAGAAAAAAAAAGAATAATAGTTCAAAAAAAATAAATAAATAAATAAATAAATCTAATGGTGTTGACGTGGCAGTGAAAACCAACTATAGCCGACGGTTCGGTTTGTGGCGGGTTTTAGTGTACCCGTACCCGAACCCGTTTATAATATACCCGTACCCGCCCCATATCCCACCGGATACCCGATTAATATTATCCATCGGTTTTTCGGGTTTCCCCGCGGGTATCGAGGTTATCCGTAATTAAAAGTTAAAGAAAATGAATATCGTATCAAACGATTTAACACAACATATCGCAACGCAACGTACTCGGCAAGATATTCACCAAAAAAATCAAATGCGCAAGAGGTTTCAAAAGTTAATCATTCTCATTTCAAAAAATAATCTCGTTTTAGCCTTTTAAAAGGGTTTGGTATCCTCATTCGTGTGACGGTAGAGAACACGGACTCACGAGTACTCACTCCAAAAAAACGAATAACCGAATTAATAGTCGAGAAGAATATTGACAATAACTCGAGTCGAGACGAGATGACGAAAACAAGTCGAAGAGATAACTAACAACAAACATATCAAATAAGATGAGTCGATTGGTAATCGTCTGTATTTTCCCATAATCCCGTTTATTAGTACAAGGTATACTCGTTTTATGATTTAAAATAAGTTTGGACTTACGACAAAATTAATCTTTGGAAATAACAAAATTTCGCCAAGACCCTTTCATTTATCGAACGTTTCCAATTCAAAAGACTTTATTGAAAATCAATTTCCCGAGTAATTCATAATATAACGAGTATTTATATAAACCCTAAACCCTAAACTTTAAACCCTAAACACGAAACCAATCCGTAACTCAAACAATAACCAAACGAATTGAATAGTCCAATAAATCCAAATATGTTAGTGTACGGGTAGCATGTCTCGAATAGTCCAATATCCCTCGTGTGTTCCGTTTTTATCCCAAATGTCACACGAAAGGTTTTCAAAATCGAGATCCTACTTAAGATCCTATGGTAAAGATCCTGATCTTTACCATAGGATCTTAAGTAGGATCTTGATTTTGAAAACCTTTCGTGTGACATTTGGGATAAAAATGGAACACACGATGGATATTGGACTATTCGAGACATGCTACCCGTACACTAACATATTTGGATTTATTGGACTATTCGTTTGGTTATTGTTTGAGTTACGGATTGGTTTAGTGTTTAGGGTTTAGAGTTTAGGGTTTAGGGTTTAGGGTTTATATAAATACTCGTTATATTATAAATTACTCGGGAAATTGATTTTCAATAAAGTCTTTTGAATTGGAAACGTTCGATAAATGAAAGGGTCTTGGCGAAATTTTGTTATTTCCAAAGATTACTTTTGTCGTAAGTCCAAACTTGTTTTAAATCATAAAACGAGTATACCTTGTACTAATAAACGGTATTATGGGAAAATACAGACGATTACCAATCGACTCATCTTATTTGATATGTTTGTTGTTAGTTATCTCTTCGACTTGTTTTCGTCATCTCGTCTCGACTCGAGTTATTGTCAATACTCTTCTCGACTATTAATTCGGTTATTCGTTTTTTTGGAGTGAGTACTCATGAGTCCGTGTTCTCTACCGTCACACGAATGAGGATACCAAACCCTTTTAAAAGGCTAAAACAAGATTATTTTTTGAAATGAGAATGATTAACTTTTGAAACCTCTTGCGCATTTGATTTTTTTGGTAAATATCGTGCCGAGTACGTTGCGTTGCGATATGTTGCGTTAAATCGTTTGATACGATATTCATTTTCTTTAACTTTTAATTACGGATAACCTCGATACCCGCGGGGAAACCCGAAAAACTGATGGATAATATTAATCGGGTATCCGGTGGGATATGGGGCGGGTACGGGTATATTATAAACGGGTTCGGGTACTGGTACACTAAAACCCGCCATGAACCCGAACCGTCGGCTATAGTTGGTTTTCACCGCCACGTCAACACCATTAGATTTTTTTTTTATTTTTTATTTTTTAACTACTATTCTTTTTTTTTTCTACACATCTTGCCACTCTTAATTAAACCAAACCACCACTTGATCAATAGTTGGAAATATTGAGTTTGGAAGTTTATTATTCACAAAGCATGATATACAACTTGTTGTTGCATCAACTCATTGTACATGGAAAGTCAATACTTGGTAAAAGGAAATCGTAAAACTTCAATTGACACTTTACTTTTGGCGCGCGCCGTCGATCCCTTTTCCCGCCTAAAGTCTTGGCATCTACCTCTCCAGCCTATTTATACCTATCGACTATATATATACCAAAGAACACACACAAACACATATATCCCTTTCAATTCAAAGAAAACTTCAACAATGGCAGCAAATAATGTTACCTTTCAAAATGATGCTAAAGAGTACGAGTGGGTGTTAAACAAAAATTTGCTGTTTGACGCAGTGTTAATTGCTTTCAGGGATGAACCCATTGCAGAATATGGGTCGTATAGGAAGGTAGATACGTGGATGAGGGGTCAAATTTTGAACTGGCTGCATGCGCAAGACTTTTACTGGGATGAGGTTTGGGGATTGTGTGACTACGGGGAGGAGGAGGAAGAAGATGAAGAGGAAGAGGAGGAGGAAGGTGATGAGGAGGAGGTGGTGCAGCAAAAAGAAGAGGATCAGCAGCAAATTGTGGTGGAGCAGCAAAATGGGTTTGTGCTGCAAAACCAGGGGGAGCAACAAGATGGGTTTCAGGACCCTTATAATCTAGAAAAGAGGGTTAGCGATCTTGAAATTGTGTTTAAACGACTCAAGGAAAGCCAAAAATTGATAGGAATCAGGGAAGAGAGCTCTGGTTCTAACAAGTTGGGGTGAAATGGAGTGAAGCAGTTTAGGATGATGTTTTTTTTTTTTTTTTTAGTATGTTTAGTATTTAGGTTGGATAATTAGATGTATATACTTGTAGCCTTAAAAAATATCAATGAAATATTTGATGTTTAATTAATTGTCTGAGAATGGAGTGGATGCACAAAGTTATTACTGCTAGGCAAACTTTTGTTCTGCTAGAGTAAAACGTTGTACTGCTGGGTACTGGGTAGCCTTTTTGGGTTTTAACCGTGGTTTATTTCTAACCGTTGGGGTAACTATTGTCAATTACTTCGCTTTATTTACACTATGTTCTCAAGTTTTTTTTAGATGAAAGGGAATGAAATGGAGTGAAACTAAAATTATGTGTGTTCTTGGTTTTCTTTGTCCCAACTTTCATAGTGAAGTAAAGTGAATAAAGACAAAAATCAAATGAGTTAATGTCGAAAAGAACCTTTGTCTTTAGTGTGTATTTATTATGGAGCAAGGTTATAATAGTAATTCCACAAATATAAAAAGTATAAAATGGGACCACCTACTTTCATTTACTTTACTTTACTAGTATAAGAACATGCAAAAATCTATAAACTTTACTTCCGCTCTTCCCTATTTCTTTACATTACATTACACTACTTTACTTTACTTACCTCTTAAAAAAAAACTCTAGAACAGAGTAGGGTTTCATAAATTGGATAACTCTCTTTCTTTATACAATTTATACCATTTCTTCAAACTTGAGAAACAATTAATTGAAGTAGGTCCAATCATAACCCAGCACTCTAATCAAGCATTTACTCAATTTTCATGGCAAATTTAGAGTTTTGTGATATGCATAACCAGGTTGCATTCTTGGAGAAACCAGAAGGGAGTCAACGCTTCCACCAGATAATAGATTTTCTAAACAATACCCACATCAGGTATGCTCTTATAGTCGATCCTACTATCTATGTCTCTCAAATCAAACAGTTTTGGCGGTCTGTTACTACCAATACATTTGAGAATGGAGACAAAGAGTTAATTGCAACAGTTGATGGCAGAATAATAACTATTGCTGAGGCATCTGTTAGGAGGCATCTCCATTTAGCAGATGAAAATGGTATTAGTTCTTTGCCTAATACTGAAATTTTTCATAACCTTTCCAGAATGGGGTATGACACATCTTCTCAAATTCTGACTTTTCAAAAAGGATGTTTTGACCCCCAATGGAGATTCTTCATAAATACCATCCTTCATTGTTTAAGTCCAAAGAAAACCGCATGGGAGCAATTCAGCAGCAATATTGCAACTGCTCTCATTTGTTTAGCAACAAACAGGACTTTTAACCTTTCAAAATTAATTTTTGATGGTATGGTGAAAAATGTGGATAACAAATACAAGTTTTTAATGTATCCAAGGTTTATACAAACGGTTTTGAATATACGAAAAAGTTTGCTTCTATCTCATAAAATTGTTTATCCAACTCCTTGCCTTACTCAAAAACTGTTCAGTAACATGAGCATGGCTTCTAGGGGGTTTAATGGGATAGTAGTTCCACTTTTTGAAACAATGTTGGTTCAAAATCAAAACATTCAGGGTGAAGGATCAACAAGCCCAGTTGAGTCAAATCACACACCCACAGGTTCATCTGGTTCACAATCAGCCTCACAACCAAATATGCGGGAAATGCCCCATGATTCACCTCGATCGGGAGGTAACACACCTGGAAGTGATGAGGGCAGAGTGTCACTAATGGAATTGATGGATATTTGTACCAAATTGACTCAAAGGGTGACTGGGTTGGAGAAAGAACTCAAGGAGACAAAGCAAGAATTCAAGGAGACAGAGCAAGAACTCAAGGAGACAAAGCAAGCACTCAAGGAGACAAAGCAGTTGTATAGTACTGCTTACAAGAAGGTCATTGAAAAAGTGAAGAAATTGCAGTCTAAAGTCAAGTCACTTGAAGCAAAGAGAAAGGCAAATATTGTGGAGTCTACAAGCTCAGATGATGATGACATGGATGTTTCTTCCAAACAGGGGAGGAAGACAGCTGATATTGATCAAGACCCCAATATTTCTTTGGTTGAACAGAATGTTGAGTTTCAGGGGAGGCAAGATATGGGTGAAGAAGATTTGGATGCTGAAAATATTGGTACTTCTCATCAACAAGATATGGATGTGTATGATAGAAGGCAAAGGGTAGATAAAGCAAAGGGCATTATGATTGAAGAAGAGCCACCAAAGAAGGACAAGATGAGTGTTCTTGCTCAGATTAGTTTTGATGCAGAGGTAGCTAATAAAGCACAGGAAGATGAAACATCAGAAATTGTTGATATTGCATATTTCCTTGATCAAACAAGACTTGCAAATTAAGCAACTGAAGCAATGTTTGATCACGCTCAAGAAGTTCAGTATATGATTGATGCTGATGAAGTTTTAAAGGAAAAGTTAGGTAAAGTCAGAGGAGATGAAGTGTTGTCCATTGATGAGAAGTCAAGACAACTTGTTGAACTAATAAATTCCAGAAGAAAGTCTGTTGCAGAACAAAAAGCCAAAGAAAAGAGGAGTAAACCACCTAGTAAAGCTCAGCAAAGACACACCATGTGTGTTTACATGATGAACATGGCTGGATACAAAAGGAAGCAGTTCCAAGGTAGAAGTTTTGAGGAGATCAAGAGTGAGTTTGAAAGGGTTTACACAAGAGTGAACACATTTACTCCCATGGGAACAGAAAAACCATGTAGAACTACAAGAAGATATGGTATAATATTGGAGTCTGAATCTTCAAAGAAACAGAAGATTGGTGAAGAAGTACCTACAGCAGATGAAGAAGAAACAGCAGAGGAATTAACTGACGAAAGACTCAAGCAGCATATGATTGTTATAATCCCAGAAGCATTGGATGTTCATCATCCTATTCAAGCTAAATGTCAAATTATTGATTTTGAGATACACAAAGATACATTTGGGAAAGCTTGGAAGATAATCAGGCTAAGAGGACACTCAGAAATTTATAAGTATTTTGAAGATATGCTGAAGATTTTTTATAGAGAAGACTTGGACAATCTATGGAGTCTAGTTAAAGAAATGTTCAGATCTACATATCGTATACAAGACAAAGAGAAGGAGCTATGGGTGGAATTGAAGAGGTTGTATGAACCTGATCCAAAAGATAACTTATGGAATTTTCGAGCTCATGAGTTGAGTACAAAATGGAGACTGTATGATACATGTGGTGTTCACCATGTATCTACAAAGAATGGAGTGGATGTCTACATGCTGATAGAAAAAGATTATCCATTAAGGGCAGCTAGCTTATTTGTTATGTTAGATGCTAAGCTGACAGTTACTGATGAAGACTCAGTAATGGCAAGAGAGTTACTGAGAAAGATCTTCAGACAAGCAAAAAGGAAATAATGTTATTACTGCTTGTGTCTCTATTAGTGTTGCTAGGTTTAACGTTGTACTAACAGGTTTAACTTTGTATAGAAGATATTTGGATTTTGTAACAATTTTCTTTAATAAAATAGATAGTCTATAAGAGGAATACAAAAGAAGGTATAATAGAAAAAGACCCAAGGGCGGAGATGGTTGAGTTGTTGGTGTTGTAAAGGGGAGGTCACAGGTTCGATACCTGTTGCTTCCTTTTTGGTATTTCCCTCCCCAAAATTTTTAAAAAGCCCCCATTTTTTTTCAGCAAATTTCAAAATTAAAGCCCCCCATATTTTTTTAAAAAACCCACCCATATATATTTTTTAAAAACCCACCCATATATATTTTTTTCAGCAAATTTCAAAATTAAAGACCCCCATATTTTTTTCAGCAAATTTCAAATTTCGCACATTTCTCACCAATCACAGCCACCACTCACCATCCACCGTTCACCAGTAACCAATCACAGCCACCACTCGCCGGTCCGGCCATCAACAACGGAGGGAGGTTCATTTAGATCTAAATTAGGTAATTTTTTTAATTAGGAAATCATTTTTTTTATGCAATAATGGTGAAATTATATTATTCTCGAAATTGTTTTTTACAATTATAAAGATAGCAAATTCTGCCCACTATCCATTGTAATTATACACAAATGATTTGATGCTTATATTGGTTTAATTTGTGACTTGTAGGATATATAGTTTTTTAAAGTTGTATTTTGGGTTTAACATGAATGAAAAATAGCATCTTCAACTTGAAAAACCAACTGTTATTACATAACAAAATTCTGCATACATAGATGCATTGTTGATTGCATAGTTGATTACATACAAGGAGAAAACATAGTACTTATTACAGTAGCATCATAACATCAAGACTAGTAAAGCTCAGCTAATTGTCCTTTTCCCTTTACCCTTAGTGAGTTCAATTGGGCCTTTTCCCTTTCTCTTCTTTGCTTGTATTTCTTCCCTAGTTGCCTGATTTGGTAGGCATAGAACTTGTTCCCTTTTTCCTGGGATTGACAGAGTGTGAACTGGAGGGTTTTTGGACATTGTGGCTTTTTTTGAGACAGCTTCATCTTCAGATGTTGAATGATAGCTAGAAACCAAGCTATCATTAAAAAAGCTACTGTTAAAGGAGCTAAAATCGTCAGAGCTTGAGTCAACAACCTTTCCCTTAGGTGGTATTCTCTTATGAAAGCTACCTGTAGGAGGGTAGGGGAAATTCCAATCAGGTTTAGGAGACATTAGTCCTGATGAATCAGAGGATATTTCAATAACATTTGGCTTGGAAGTCATTGTGGATGAGGTTTAGTGTTTGACAGGTTTTTGATGGTGTAATGTTGTGTGTAATGTTGTGTTTATGTAATGGCCATTTAAAGTAAAAAGGATCACATAGTTCAAGGTATAAGTAAATGCCATTAAAGGCTTGGTTGGTATGTGTAGGTAACTTCCTGCATTTAGGTGTAATAAACAAAGTTTGACTTTCTTAAGTATATGCATTTTTGGAACTAGGCAGTACTAAACACTTGACATTGTAACTTTACAAATCAAAAGGCTGTTAGAAAATAATATTGACATTAACATAGTTGCATTAATATTTAACATCATATCATACATCTATCGTTACCATTCGATGACAGCACAAAACACAACAACATCAGAAAGACTACCAACAAAATCAACCATGACACCACAAAACACAAAAGACATAAACATAGTCAACTAACATATCAACCACATCAGTAGTTCATTGATCCAAGCTTCGTGATAAAGTTGCCCAAATCACCTAGACGCTTATGCTTCTGGGCAATATCAACAAGCAACCTATCAGATGCCATCATGTCCTCCTCTTGCATCCTCCTTAAATCAGCAATGCTTTCAAGAGCAGAATCAAAACCATATAAAAGCTCTAACTCCTTGATCATCTTATCCCTATTGTTTATCAGCATTCTTTTCTCATAAACCTTGTGCCTCAAATCATGAACTTCCTTGGAAGTAGCTTCAACCTGTCGCTCATAGTAAACTAGCATCATGTCTTTCACAAGCTTTGAGTTTGCAACTGTTGCCAATTCAGAACAAATCACTAGTTTAGTTTCCATATATGATTTTGATAAGAAAAAATTTTGAGATTTTTTGTAATTTTTAAATTTTATTTTGGTTTGTTAAGAAGAGATGAAAATTATGAGAGGTATGTTGCTTTATATACAACAACAATCAAGAAACACCTAGAGGAAGGAAGATGTATCGAGCCTAGCAATGTGAATAGTGTGTAATGATGAAATAGCCTTCCCCATAATTACTTGCAAGTTGCAAGTTGCAACAAAAACCATTAATACTATACTAACAGAGTATTATTTTAATTTTCACTTTGCAACAAAAACCATTAATACTAGATTTTACTAATGTATGGTTGTAATATTTTCAAAATAAACATTTTATCCCACATTAGAGTTAGGCCCAAACGTATCAAACATTTACAATTTTATATTGGTTTAATTTGTGACTGGTACTAGCAGTACTAAATTTATACTAGCCGTACTAAATTTCACTAGCAGCAGTACCTTTTGTACTAGTAGTGGTAAATACTTGGTTTACTTATTGCACAAATGATTTGATGCTTATATTGGTTTAATTTGTGACTTGTAGGATACATACGTTACCATTTGACCTCAACAATAGCATGGACAAGTCTTGGATGAAAACTAGTAGGACCAAGAAACAATATATTGCTGGAGTACACGCGTTTATTAAGTATGCAGAACACAACTTGCAGAAGATGATGAACATCGACCCACGAGGTAATAAACAACAGCTTAAGATGCCATGTCTGTGTATCTCATGTTTAAACCGCATAGAGCATAAAGTGGAGGATGTGCAGTTTCATTTATTCTGCCACGGGATTAATCAAAGCTACACAAAATGGGATAAACATGGAGAAAATGATGAGCAAGCAACAACTGCCCAAATACCTGTTAATGCTACAACAGAGGAGTTTGTTGACGACACGGATTTCGACATGGATTTTGTTCCAGAAATTCCAACAGATGGCCCAGCAATAGTGAACATGGTTAATGGTGCAAAAGAATGTTTTGATGAGGATAACCTTGCCAAGTTTCAACAACTATTATTAGACGCGGAGAAGCCACTTTACGAAGGATGTCCTGACTTCACAAAGTTGTCCGCAATAGTTAAACTACTCAACTTGAAGGGTAAGTATGGAGCTTCTGATAAGTTCTTTACTGAATTACTAGGATTGTTGAAAAAGATGCTACCTGCTGGTAACGAAATGGTTGAAAAAACTTATGAGGCAAAAAAAACTAGTGAGAATGATGGGATCAAGATACAAAAAGATACATGTATGTAGCAACAACTGCATTCTTTACTGGAAGGTTAACAAGGAGTTGACTGTTTGTCCAACTTGTGGGACATCAAGATGGAAGGTGGATAGTAAGACACATAAAGTGTACGAAAACATTCCGGCAAAGGTAATGTGGTACTTTCCAATTATACCAAGACTGGAATGCCTCTTTAAGTTAGAAAGTATTTCAGAAGATCTAACATGGCACACAACAAGGAGGATAACAGATGGTGTTTTACGTCACCCCGCAGATTCACAGGCATGGCGTACCATAGATGAAAAATTCCCCGAAATTGCTGAAGATCCGAGAAATCTACGGCTAGGAATATCGGCTGATGGGGTTGACGTCAACTCAGGAAATAGGCATCACAGTGTATGGCCAGTTTTATCTGTCATATACAACCTTCCTCCATGGTTGTGTATGAAAAGAAAGTTTATCATGTTTTCGGTATTGATATCGGGATACCCGGGAAATGATATCGATGTATTTTTAGAACCGTTGGTTGATGATCTGCATACCTTATTCGAGGAAGGGGTTGATACATACGATGCTTCTAAAAAAGAAAACTTTAATCTGCGCGCCGTTGTGTTATGGACGATAAATGATTACCCTACACTTGGTACATTATGTGGCTGCCCATACAGTGGATTCAAAGGTTGTGTAGTATGTGGGAAAGATACACACTGTGTTAGACTTTCCGCCTCATCCAAGCAAAGTTATGCTGGACACAGACGATATCTACCATACAACCATCCGTTCAGAACACAAAGGAAGGCGTTTAATGGACAAGAAGAACCACGTCATGCTCCAAATCCATTGACCGGGGAACAAATATACAACGAGGTACAACATATTGAAAATAAGTGGGGAAAAGGAAAAACCTCGAAAAACCAAGATCAAGATACCAGAGGCAGAGGTGGGAAGATTAAAAAGCAGAAAAGGAAAACAACAGAAAAAGAGGGTAGTTCAAGCCAAGCAAATGAAGCATATTGGAAGAAATTCAACATTTGGTATCGAAAGCTAAGGTATTGGAGGCATCATTCTGTTCCGCATTGTATTGACTTCATGCATGTAGAAAAGAATGTTGGTGAGAGTCTACTCGAAACTTTGCTGAATGTTCCTGGAAAGACAAAAGATGGAATGAATGCTCGACTGGATCTGGAAGAGTTGGGGATAAAAGAAGAGTTGTTTGCTAGGCAAGAAGCAGACAAAACAACACTACCTCCAGCAGGTTACACATTAACGAATGCTGAAAAAGACATCTTTTGTGAAACGTTAAGCAACATCAGGGTACCACAAGGCTATTGTTCAAATTTCTCTAGTTTGGTCAGCCTAAATGATAGGAAGCTCATTGGCCTTAAATCGCATGACTATCACATGCTAATGCAAGAGTTTTTACCCATTGCTATACGTTCAGTCATGCACCCGCCCACACGATATGCTATTATCAGGTTTTGCTTTTTCTTTAAATCTATATGTAGGAAAGAAATCAGCTTGCAAGAACTAGATAAGATGCAAGAAGAACTTGTTGTTACACTGTGCCTACTCGAGAAGTTCTTTCCTCCGTCATTTTTTGATATTATGATACACTTGACTGTGCACCTAACTAGGGAGGTAAAATTATGTGGTCCCATATGCTTTCGGTGGATGTATCCCTTCGAAAGATGTATGAAGGTTATTAAAGGACATGTGCGAAACAGAAATAGACCAGAGGGATGCATTGCCGAGGAGACTATCGCGGAAGAAACAATAGAGTTTTTTAGCGAATATCATAAAACCATGAAAACTATTGGTATCCCAGATGATAAACATGTAACCAATGAAGTTGAGGACGGAAAGCCATTGTCGGCCATCAAACCAAGTGAAGTTTCCGTAGAATCCTTTCAGAAAGCACATTTGTATGTAATACAAAATACAGATGAAATTCAACCGTATATCGAGTAAGTATTACTAACACATGTCGATTTCGTTGCTTAAAATGTTCTATCAAATATAATAATCAAAGACATTTATTTGTTTCAGGCGACACAAGGAAGTTTTGAAAGGAAAAAACCCGGGTAAAAAAATTGCATTCCTGGAGAATGAGCACAGTAAATCTTTTGCTAAGTGGTTACTCGAAGAGGTAATTACTTGTATGTTGTTTATAATTGTTTGTTTGTTGCTATCATCATAATTGTCCCTCCTGTATATGAAATTAGATAGAGGTCGACCAGCACACCATTTCATTATCCCAACCACTCCTATTCTTTAATTGTTTGTTTGTTGTTCCTGCAATTTAAAGGTAATATATACTTGTAATGAAATTCAGGTTGAGAGAGAGTTAGCGATATCCAATGACAGTGTATCAGAAACTGTGAGGTGGATATCATTTGGACTACGCGCCAGCGTAGTGAAATACGAGGCGTATAACATCAATGGGTATACATTTCGTACGAAAAGTAATGATGGCATAGTTTACCAGAACAGTGGGGTTAGTGTTGAGTCAGTAGATGTGCACATATCCAAAAAAGAAGTTGCAACCATAAAAAAAACATCTTATTATGGGGTTTTACAAGAGATATGGGTACTAGATTACCGTTTCAGGCAAATTCCTCTTTTCAAATGTGATTGGGCTAATCGCAAAACTCATGGGGTCAAACATGATACTCTTGGTTATACGTTGGTAGACCTGAATACTTTCGGCCACAAGGATGATCCGTTCATATTAGCGTCACAAGCAACACAAGTGTTTTATGTGAAAGACCAGGTACAGAAAAATTTGTCCATTGTCTTTAAAACACCTACCAAGAATTACAAAGATACATATGACGAAGTCGATGAGGAGTTTAGTACAGTCATTCACGAGCAAAATGAAAATATATTGCCACGTGTATATAAAGAAGACTTGGGCAAGGAATCACGAAGTGACTACTATCGAACCGACATTCAAGGTATTGTTATACGAAAATCCAAGTGAAGCATGTCATGCTGCATTAAGACTGCTAGTGTAATAGTTAACCCTGCTGGTTGAAGTTAAGACTGCTGCTCAAGGCTAAGTGCAAGGTTACTGCTGGTATTGTAAAGTTAGTAATGTTAGATGAATAGCTGTTTTAGTATTAAATAGTTGTTCCTGTAATTTAGCCTGTTGTAATGGATTTTGACTCAAAAAAGTCAAGCTTTTCAATGGCAATGAAAATTTTTGCGGTTTTCACTGTTATATGTCCACTTGCAGTCAAGCTTTATTGTATTTGCAGTTTCCATTTATCATGTATATGAACTTGCAGGCACTTTAGTAACATGTTACTTCATTATAAAGTTGAAAATTGACTTTAGAAAGTCAAGTAATCTGGTTCCAGCTAGGGGCAAGTAACATACTTACATACTACTGCATTAAACTAGATAGACTATAAAATCCCAGCATTGTAATGGGGCAAATTAAATGAAGAGTTATGACTAACAGTCTGAACTCAAAATATGACTCTATGATTTAGACACCTAAATAAATACTTCATGTGACCATATGTAACATCTGGAATTTAGTCACACAAACACTCAATGTGACTAATATCAAGGTTAATGATAACTGAGTTCACATTTTGCTATACATATTAGTCACATGAATATTTCACAGTGTGACTATTTTCAATGTATTGGTCACATATAATACCCTTATAATGTGGCCATAAACATAATTTAGATGCACATTTGTGGTATGGTGTGACTATTGTATAGCCTATAGTCACATGATTGTGCTACAATTAAGTGTGACCATACACATTAGGAATAAGCAGGCAAACACACACTTAACTTTAGACACACATATTAACTTACGTGACCATTTGTATCGAATTATGGTCACACTTAATCATGTATACCTATGGTTTAGTGTGATGATATATGACATTTGGTCACACTGTTCAAGTGTGTGACATATATTTGTCACTTTTAAATGCATATCGTGACTATGCTTCAAACTTACTTTTCAGTTGTCACACATTTCAAATTCATATGTGGCTAAATTTTCAACAAAAATTAGCAGTCACACTTAAATAATGTGTGACAAACTTGAGTATATGATTTAGCCACATACACAATTACTTCGTGTGACCATATATGGATTTTTGTCACACTTTTCAATTGCGTGACATATATTTGTCACATATGTATACATATAGTGTGACTAATGTTTCAACCGTATTTGTATCCGTCACACGTCCCAAATTATAAGTGACTAAAAAATCAAAATTTTTTTTACCAGATACGTATAGTCACGAAAATATTCGAATGTGTGGCTGTAGCCTCAGATTTAATTCTGAAATGGTCACACAAGTCGGATCAAGTGTGGCTGTTTATTTTATTCTAGTACATTTAGTCACATAAAAAATCGACCGTGTGGCTGTTCGAAAAACAGCATGTGTGACTAAATCCCATTTTTGTACTAGTGTTGTAGGTTTTCATAAGTAGTTGTAGTTAGTAAAACTGCTTTTTATCATGTACATAATAAGTTTTTAAAATTTAAAAAAAAAAAAAAAAAAAAAAAAAAAAAAAAAAAAAAAGTTTTTCCAAAAAGAAGTCCAGGGATTCGAACCCTGGACCTCTTGCTCAGACACACAACACACCACAGATAACCAACTGCCCTAGGGTCTTGTGTTGGTTTATCACTGCACTTGAATTCTTTTAACCCCTTTTTCAGTTCTATAGCTTAATTCCCTGTTTAAGCTTATTTCAGCTTATTCAATTAAGCTGGGGTCTAGCTTTTATTTTCCCTAGGATCAGAATAACTGTCAACACTTTCCTGTATTTTTCCGTAATTTTTAGTTTCCATTTAGTATTTTTAATTAATTTTTCTTTTTAATTTAGTTTTTAAATCATATTAAATTAAATAATTTTTAGAAAAATATAATTCTTTTTTTTTAAATTTTCTTTTATCATTTAGCACTTAGGAAAAATAGATTTGTTCCCGTAGAGTTTGTATTTCATCGCTTTGACATTTATGCTCGGTTTTCCCGGTTTAAACGTATGTTTTCAGTTTTCTTTACGTTTTTAATCACACGTTCTTTAGATTATCGTTTTTCTTGCTTATTAAATCATTTTTAATTTATGTTCATCAATTTTAGCGTAGAAACCCAAATCAACCTCTTTCACCATTCACGACACGCAATCACGAATCGAGAACACGAATTCCATTCATGCCTTCGTTGGGGATAACGACCCGGGAATACTACTTCCATTGTATTCCTTGGAAATATTTATGCATTGATTCCAGCGAATCAAATTTTGGCGCCGCTGCCGGGGAGGTGTGTTGCGACAATATCGTTACGGTTTGACGATTAGTGATTTGAAGACCATTCCTCGTGAAGTTATCATTTTCTTCGTAAATATTTTCTTATAAAAACCCAAAAAGATTTTTTTTCAAAATTTATTTTCCTTTTTCCTTTGTGTTCTTCAAAATATTTTTCAAAAATCCCAAAAAGATTCTTCTTATCCCTCTTATCCGTTTAATTCTTTCTCCCGTACCCTCTAAACGTTTAATTCTATCTTCTTAATCCTCTTTATGTTTAATTCTGATGGAATCATTAATTCCTTGCGTCGGTTGTGGAGAGCCGCTTTTCGATTTACCGTGTCGTTGGTGTACGTGCGAACGATGTGGTAATGATATTCGGAACGGAAGTTGTTTGTTTTACGGTTCGAGGAATTCATTTGCTTATGATCCAAATCTAAATTCTTTCAATAAACCGCCCAATTTTTCCGACTACCCTCCACAATCCCTGCCATCTCCAATCAATCAGCATAATTGCTTTAATTGTGGAGATCCGTCGGGAGATGATTCACTTTTTAAACGGTGTTTTTGCAAAGGATGTGAGTTTACTCACGGACTTTGCATGTGTTCCACTTCTGAAATCGAAAATACATTCACTTATTCAAATTTTCAAAACAATTTCAGCTACCTTCCTCAGAATTCATTCGAGCAAGAACCGTGTTATCAAAACTTCAATGATACATCGTTCCAAAATGCTCTGAATATTCCTTGTGCGAAGTGTGGGGGTCCTCATGACGATTATCAATGTCAACCGTGGGATCAAGAACCTAATCCTTGGTACAATACTCCCGGTTTTGACAATGTCCAACCCCCACAGCATTCCATCAGTCATCCTCATGAAAAATCTATAGCAGAATTGCTAGCCGAAGAACGAGCAGCGGAAATGCGTGCCAAATTTCTTAGGGCTGCCATTCTCGATGAAGATGATGAGGATACTATTCAAATAAAGGAATATTATGAGAATTCTTCACCTGCAATCACACCTGTCCAAAAAAGGTAGGAAGACAAAAGTATTGCAGAATTTTTAGCAGAAGAGCAAATGGAACGTATAAAAGCCATTTATGCTAGCAATATTGATGAGGAGGACGACGAGGAGAGTGTTATTCCTTTTAGTGAAATTATTTCTCAACTCCCTCAGTCTATTGCAATCACATCCATCTTACAGTCTATGGACTCCGAGGACTCTCTCATTATGGGGGATGAGCATTTTTGCACTATTCCTGTAAAGGAATCGGACGAATTCATAAAGTCTAGTGTTGAGAACCTTTTCCCAATCCCAAGTGAGTCCGAGGATATATCCTACAGTGAATGTGATTGGTCTTATTGTGATGATGATCCTCTTGACATTTCTGAGGATACTTCCGGGATCTTCTCTAACCCTCTTTTCAATTCAAATGATGATTTTTCCTCTAGTGATGACGAATCACTTTCTGATGAGGACGTTTCAAATGGAAGTCTCGAAGTCTATTCAAATTCTCTTTTTGAATTTGATGACGAGTACTTTTCTAGCAATAATCCTCTCTTTGATGAAGAGTTAGAGAACAATGAGGTCAAGGACTCTTTTACTCATAAACTTGATGATAAGACCTCAATTCCTAATCCCGAGATTCATACGGACATTCTTTCTCCGACATATGTGACATTTCCCTTTGAGGATCGCCATTATATTGACGTCACATTTGTCGTTCGAGTTTTTCTACCTTTCTTCTCCTATACAGTAGATTGTCCTTTTATTCACTCGTTCGGGAGTGAAGACAAAGTTTTTGACCCCGGCATCTTCATTTATCATTCTTTTGAGCCGGGTGTATCTCATCGGAGTGTAACTTTCATGTACTTCAATGTTTATCCAAACATTTTGAATGAAAGTCCGATGGAGATCTTCTTTTCCACATGCTTCCCCAAGAACAAATGAATTCGGGGTCGAGTCAAGCTAGTGACTCGGTTAACAAAAACATTAGCACCACATGGGTGACAACCCATGTTTCTGACTTCTTTCTATTTTCTGACACTAAGTGTGGGGGGATTCCTCTACTGTGCTTTGCTTTGTGTGTTGTTTGCTCTTGTTTGCAGGTTTCCCTTGGATAGTGATGATTGACGCGCCTGTTTTCAATCCAGCCGCCCAATATCCTATCCTTTTGCTAACGATTATCTAGGGATATCTTTTTAATCCTGTTTGTGAAAATAGAGAATTCTTTCACACACTTGGCTATTAGTATTACCTTTTTACGTTCTAAGTGTCGGCATAATAGCCGGTACTTTGAATATTGAGGGCAATATTCAATTCTAAGTGTGGTGGGGAATTCTCGCGAATTTTGTCACATATGTACCTTCTAGTGCCCTAGTACCCCCGTTTTGGCCAAAATTTTAAAAATTTGTTCGTTTTTAGATAAGAAATTGCAATAAAAAAAGAAGTGTTTAGTCTTGATTAGGTTAGAACAAAGGGAATCCCGACTCTGCCAGAGTGTTGATCTGGCTGCTTCCTTAACGATTAGACTAAGATTTTACGATATGTGCAAATGAAAATGCTAAGCGTAGAGTAGTTGGTTCTCTTTAGAGCTTATACAAGTAATCTATGGCTTTTTCTCCCAGAAGCTCTTAATTGGACTAAAATACGTGCTGTTTTCAAACGTTTGAACGTTAAAATCATGTTGTTATGCAAAACAAATTTTTATACAATTTTGATATAGAGCCCGAGTTCAATTTTTTATTTTAATTTTGGAGAAAGCATATATGTAAATATAAATATAAAAAAAAAATGAAAAAGAAAAATAAGAAAATGGAATGATATTGCAAAATGCAAAAATGGAATGATATTGCAAAATGCAATAAATTTTGATGTTGTAAAAATAAAGATGTATGTGTTAATAAATGTATGAAAATTGCTTTCTCTTAAATTTAAATCGGAAGTTGAACTTGGATTCGTCAATTTTGTATAAAAGTTAAACGGTAATTTAGTAGATTGTTGATTTTAAAGACCCCGAAAGCTCCGGTACTATTCTCTGTGAGGTGTCAAAAGCCTGGTCACCTAAAACCAACTGGTTTGGGATGTGCCGAGAAGAAAGCCGTTACATGGAGTGATCTCGTCTTTGAGTTTCTAATCTCTAAATGATCGTTTGTTGTTATTTATTTAAGTATTTAATACTAGCTTAGTGGGAATATCCTAAATCTTTGAAATCGAAATTCCGCTGATTCCGGTACTATTCTCTGTGGGGTGTCAAAAGCCTGGTCACCTAAAACCAACTGGTTTGGGATGTGCCGAGAAGAAAGCCGCTACATGGAAAAGGCCCTTTTGATCCTTAGATTTTTGAGGTTCCCGGTAAAGTAGTATTCGACTTAAACGAATAACAACCATAATAAATGTTGATTTTTGCGGTCAAAATTTTGAAAATAGCACAGTCACCTAACTTGAATAAATTATGGGAGTGAAAAGTTAAGTCTCGGCTTACATAGATTATTAGTTTAAGTAGCGTTAGCATTTTACAAAAACGTTTGCACAATGAGTTTAAGCTTAGTTGGGAGTATTAAAAAGAGGATGACGATATCAATTCCCTGGAGACACCCATTTTGTGTGAATCCCGTTCCATGATACCATTTTTGGAAATCAAGCATGTTATCTATTTTTGTTTTAGTTTAAATTTCTTGCATTTAATAAAAAGTCGAAACGGGGTGCACCTGGTATTATTTTGATCCTTTCATTACTTTATATGATCGGATTGCTAGGGACTAGAAATAGCTTAGTGTGGGGGATTGATGAGTGTGTAAATACTCATCATTTTATGCCCATTTTAGACCATAAAAATACTGAAAACAACCAAATAGACCAAATAATGTTGCAAATATTCGTGGTTTGTGTTTTTATGTGTTTCAGGTACAAAAGGATTGAAAACAGTGCAAAAAAATGGACAAAACTGAGCACAAGATTGGAATTTCGTGAAAAGCCGAGGCCGGGATGGAATTTACAAGTTTGGATCGAATTTAGGCTCAAATTGTCAAAGTCAACCTTCATGAAAGTCAAAATGTCAACAATGGTCCTTGGAAGTATTTTTCAGAATTGACATCAATGGTCCTTGGATTTTTGGAACTTGGCAAAATGAGCCCCTAAAGTTTAACCTAAACCTAAATCTAACCTAAACTAACCCTTTTTCATCCTAAACTAAAGCCCAGCTAAACCAAGCCCAATACACACCTAAGCCCACACCCAGAAAATAAACCTATCCACCCTTTTTAACTAAATACCCAGTCAACCCAAGTCAAAACCTTGTTCTCTAATACCACGACCGCCAAAAAAAACCACCATCTCCATTTCCCCAGGCCAAAATCTACCAGACAAAAATGTCCCCCCCCCCCGTGCTTTTTCACTGGCACACGCTTCCCTCTACACTTAGCTTCTTCACATGTGTTTCCCACGTGCTCTGTACCTCGCCTAAAAGCCATTATCTATTTTTCCCGCCAAAATACCATTGGACGGCTATGATGACTTGGAGGCAATTAAATGGATGGGATTTGCTCAGAAGAGAGAGAGGAAGCTTTTGAGTGTTATAAAACTCATTTTCTCACACACAGAAGAAAGTAACTAGGAGTAGAATAATTAGAATAGTCGTTTTAGTATTTTTAAGATGTAATCAGTGTCAATTAAAGTTTTTAAGTTTAATTCAAGTTCATTTATGCTTATTTGTTCTAATTTGTATCAGCATTGTTCTAAGTTTCTAGTTTAATGAAATTTTGAATTTTCATATTTAACTGATAATCGAATTTATTTCATTAGTTGTTAAAAACAGATAAAAAACCTTTTTCCCTGTGTCATTAAGCTTATATAAGCTAGTATTAGCTTATTGTAAGTCCAATTGAATCAATTCAGTGTTAATTTTAAAAGTCAAAAATAGTCAACTTAAAAGTCAAACAGCTTATCAGCTTATTCTAATGCCCTATTATCAGTTTTTATTGCTTAGTTAATCTTATTATGGCTTTTTATTCACCTGTCTTTTAAGTTCCTAGCTTAAATATTTGTTTCCATAGCTTAGTATCTAAATAGTCCTTATGAAAGGACTGTTTGGGATTGTAGTCAAATGGGTCAGATTTGGAGAGCACTGTTCATTGGCCATTTAGAATGCTTATGTTTAGCTTCATTTGATCACTAAAAGTTGATTTTAAGTAGTTGTTAGGTGATTTGTAGGGATTTGCAAAAATTTGAGTTGTGGTTTCTAGATTTCTAGTCTTACTGCCTATATTAGATTTTCAATTGTTGATAAGAGATTATGTTAGATTTTGGTATATTCTAGTCCAAGTCAGTTAGTCTAGTTGATTTTCTAGAGTGGGTTTCATCTCTATAGGTTTTGAGTTTTGTTTGTCCCACCTGTTATTAGTAGCCTGTTTCAGCAACCAAGTAGAATACCTCATCTGTCCTTGATTTCCCAAATTGATTATAGTGCCTATTTGTGGTGTGTAATGTCTGATTCTCATCATATGGATAGTTTGCTAGTTGAAGATTGTTTTTCCACAAGATCATTCTAGATTTGAGCTTATTCACAGCTTAAAATTAAGCTCAAAGTTTTCCCTTCTGGCCTGATTCATGCCCTGCACATCAGTATACCAAGGTCTAATTCACCCTTTTGTTTTTTTTTTTTGATTTTTAATTACTTAATTTAAAGCCTTTTGTTCTGAAAATTGATATGTTTACTGTTACCTAGCTTATTTCAGTTCCATAGTAGCTTAATTTTAGCTTAACAGTCCCTTTTCATTGTCCTCTTAGCTTATTTATAGCTTATGCAGTCAATGCCCTTAAGGCTTTAGCTTATTTTCCTTTATAGCCAACTCTTTCATTATTGAGCTTATTCTGAGCTTATTGTAGGTTTTCATAAGTAGTTGTAGTTAGTAAAACTGCTTTTTATCATGTACTTAATAAGTTTTAAAAAAAAATAAAAAAAAAATAGTTTTTCCAAAAAGAAGTCAAGGGATTCGAACCCTGGACCTCTTGCTCAGACACACAACACACCACAGATAACTAACTGCCCTAGGGTCTTGTGTTGGTTTATCTCTGCACTTGAATTCTTTTAACCCCTTTTTCAGTTCTATAGCTTAATTCCCTGTTTAAGCTTATTTCAGCTTATTCAATTAAGGTGGGGTCTAGCTTTTATTTTCCCTAGGATCAGAATAACTGTCAACACTTTCCTGTATTTTTCAGTAATTTTTAGTTTCCATTTAGTATTTTTAATTAATTTTTCTTTTTAACTTAGTTTTTAAATCATATTAAATTAAATAATTTTCAGAAAAATATAATTCTTTTTTTTTTTTTAATTTTCTTTTATCATTTAGCACTTAGGAAAAATAGATTTGTTCCCGTAGAGTTTGTATTTCATCGTTTTGACGTTTATGCTCGGTTTTCCCGGTTTAAACGTACGTTTTCAGTTTTCTTTATGTTTTTAATCACACGTTCTTTAGATTATCGTTTTTCTTGCTTATTAAATCGTTTTTAATTTATGTTCATCAATTTTAGCGTAGAAACCTAAATCAACCTCTTTCACCATTCACGACTCGCAATCACGAATCGAGAACACGAATTCCAATCACGCCTTCGTTGGGGATAACGACCTGGGAATACTACTTCCATTGTATTCCTTGGAAATATTTATGCATTGATTCCAGCGAATCAGTAGGTTAGAAAAGTCTTATTATCTTATTATAATGCAACTTGACAACATGTAAAAAGGGTTCCTTACCTATAAAAGGAACCCTTAGTCACCTCCTTAGATATATCTCTTCAACTATAAACTTTGTAATATCCAAAAACACCACAACCTTTCTAGTAACTTAGTTACAAATTCACAAATCCTTTTTTTTTTTAATCAAATATTCAAGGTTACCTTTGTAATCCCGGTGATAGTTTAGATCACCCGTATTATCTCATAAATAATATTGAATCGTTTTGTGTTATTCACGTTGTGTTCATTGTTCTAAATAATTCACGTTTGCATATTCACCACCTTTGTTCCTTTAAGTGTGTTATAGTAAATTCCGCGTACTAAATCCCATTCATTCCTAAATATCCCAAACACATTATTAAGATTAGCATCCCAAGTGTTTGTATAATCCTCCACAAGTGGTATCAAAGCCAGGTTGATATTTACGACTTAAAAGAACAATGAACGTTGAACACATTCAAACCAATGTGGCTGCAAAACTTCCATTACTCAAACAGAATGAGTTTGAGATGTGGAGACTGAGGGTAGAGCAATACTTCCAAGTGCAAGACTATGCACTTTGGGAGATTATTGAAGAAGGAAACTCATTCAAACCTACAATCACCACCTCCACAGTAAACGATGCAATAGTAACAAATGTGCAAGTGAACCCAACAACCGCAGAAGAAAGAATCCAAAAGAGAAATGATTTTAAGGCCAAGAGTATGCTTCTCATGTCTATTCCAAATGACCAGCTTTTGATCTTCAACAAGTACAAATGTGCTAAAACCCTCTTTCAAGCTATTGTGGCTAGATTTGGTGGAAATGATGCCACCAAGAAAACTCAGAAAACTCTCCTCAAACAACAGTTTGAAAACTTTTCTGCCACAACAAATGAGTCTTTGGACAGCATGTTCAATAGACTACAAAAGCTTTCAAGTTAGTTAGCCATTCATGAAGTGCTGATATCTCAAGAAGACTTAAACTCCAAATTCCTTAGGAGTTTACCCTCTGAATGGGCCATGCATGTCATTGTCTGGAAAAACAAACCAGATATTGATTACATGAGTCTTAATGATCTTTACAGCAACTTCAAGATAGTAGAACACGAACTGAAGAAGTCTACTAGTTCAAACTCAGGGAATATGGCCTTTGTGTCATCTCCCAGCACCTCAAGGAAAGTAGATGAAGAAAAAGATGGTAGAGAAGAAGGTACTGCCAGCACAAATTTTGGTACTGCCAATACTTCTAGCAGTACCAAAACAATTCTAGATGAAACAACTGGTTGTGCTTTCCTGACATCACAACACAATGGTTCCATATTGACTTTTAAAGATCTTCAAGAGATCAATGATGAAGATCTTGAGGAAATGGACATAAAGTGGCAAATTTCACTTCTTAGCATGAGGGCTAAGAAATTTCTAATGAGGACTGGAAAGAAGATTACCATCAATGGTAATGAGCCTGCTGGGTATGACAAATCTAAAGTGGAGTGCTACAACTGCCACATGAAGGGTCACTACTCAAGAGAGTGTAGAAGACCAAAGAAGCAGGATGATAAGGGAAGAGGTTTTGAGAACAAGAACAAGGGAAGCTTTGAGAACAAGTGCAAGGCTGTGGAAATCACTGAGCCTAAAGCTATGGTAGCTATTGATGGGCTGGGTTTTGATTGGAGCTTTATGGGTGAAGAGGAGTCAACTTCAAATGAAATGGCTTTAATGGCTTTCACCAATCCTGAGGTAAAAATTACTAAATGTTCTAATACTTGTGAAGTTTTTGAAGAATTAGAAACTTTAATAAAACTTTATGATGAACTGAAAGTAGAAAAAAGAAAAACTCATCAAGACCTAGTTAATCATAAGTGTGGTATGGCCAAACTTGAGAAGCAGATAATCCACTTTAGGGAAAATGAACTCACTTTTTCTGACACAAAAGGCATTCTTAATAGGGAAATATTTTTAAAAGATGCTGAAATAAACCTGTTAAGAACTGAGTTTGCTAAAGTGAAACTGGCAAAGGATAATATTCAACTAACTATTACCACATTAGAAACTGCTTCTGACTGTAATAGAAGGATAGTTGAAAATCAAATGAACAAGAGAATCAAATCTGGGATTGGATACAATACTTGTCCACCTCCTTACAGAGGAATCCCCTGTCCCCCAGGTTTAGATCTTGCAGAATCAGGCTCACATGAATTCACCAATAAACCACTAGATAATAAGAAACCTGTAGAGAAAAGTGAACCTTTTAAGAGTGCTAGTGATGCTTCACTCTCTAAAAAAAAGGTGCTCACTGATAAGAGCTCAGATGCTCCAATTATTGAAGATTGGACATCTGATGATGAGGAAAAAGAGACTGTTTCAAAGAAAGGAAACAAAGTAGGACCACCCAGTCCTAAAAGTGTAGAGATTAAGACAAAGGCTAAAACTGTTCTGAAAACAGTTGAATGTTGTGCTAAGTGTAATAGCAAACCTAGAGGTAGCCAGAGAAATTGGAACAATCTTAAGTCACACCAACTTGGTGATGATTTTGTTATGTACAATAAGGCCTGCTATTACTGTGGTAGTTTTAATCATACTCATGCTTATTGTAACAATTGGGTTTCTGTGAGTACATCAAGGTCTAAAACAAATGGAACAAACCCCAGAAAAGGTTTTGTGAAGTCTAACACACCAAAAGTTAATCATACTGCTAGACCAAATAAGCCTGTTAACTCAAAACCAACTACTAAGGGTGCAAGAAATACTTTCAAACATGCACCAAGAGTTGTGAAAAGTCCCATTGAAAAGAAATCTGTGGTTAAAACACAAGATTGGAGACCAAAACCAAAAGGTCCTGCTAGACCAAATGGTACTGCCAAAATTAGTATTGTCAGACCAAGGACCACAAAATGGGTTAAAAGGGAAAATGCTGTTAAGTCCTCAGCATGTTGGATATGGAGACCACTCCAATCAAAAGGTGCATCAACAGTCCTAAAGAGGTTTGATTACATTGATGCACGAGGCAAACCCAAGTCAGTCATGGCTTGGGTACCCCAAGGAAACTAATATGTTTATATATGTGCAGGAACATTCAAATGATATTGCTGATCAAGGATATGTAGATAGTGGATGTTCAAGGCACATGACAGGAAACATGTCTTACCTCATAGACTTCAAATCATTTGATGGAGGATATGTTACCTTTGGGGGAGGAATCAAAGGAAAGATTACTGGTAAAGGTACAATCAAAACCAGTAAATTAGATTTTGAAAATGTGTACTTTGTGAAAGAGCTTCAGTTTAATCTCCTCAGTGTCTCACAAATGTGTGACAAAAAGAACAAGGTTCTTTTTACTGACAATGAATGCATTGTTCTTTCTCCTGATTTTAAAATTCCTGATGAAAGTCAGATTCTTCTTAAAATCCCAAGAAGGAACAATATGTACAGTGTTGATTTAAAGAACATTGTTCCTAAGAAGAGTTTAACTTGTCTAGTAGCAAAAGCCTCATTGGATGAATCTATGCAATGGCATAGAAGGCTTGGTCATATAAACTCTAAAACAATCAATACAATTGCAAAATATGATTTGGTTAGAGGTTTACCCAAAAAGATTTTTCAAAAATGACCAAACCTGTGTTGATTGTCTTAAAGGCAAACAACATAGAGCTTCTTGTAAGCCCAAGTCCCATAACTCAATTTCTCAAGCTTTATACATGCTTCATATGGACCTTTTTGGTCCTACTTCTATGAGTAGCTTGAATGGTAAAAAATATTGTCTTGTTGTTACTGATGATTACAGCAGATTTTCTTGGGTTTTCTTTTTAAGAACTAAGGATGAAACTAGTAAGATCCTTAAGTCCAATATAACTGAGGTAGAAAACCAAGCTGATAAGAAAGTGAAAGTAATTAGATGTGACAATGGGACAGAATTTAAGAATAGGGTTATGGATGAATTTTGCAAAGAAAAAGGAATAAAAAGAGAATTTAGTATAGCTAGAACCCCACAGCAAAATGGAGTAGCAGAAAGGAAAAATAGAACACTAATAGAGGCTGCTAGAACAATGTTAGTAGACTCTAAGTTGCCTATTTCATTTTGGGCTGAAGCTGTAGGTACTGCTTGTTATGTGCAGAACAGGGTTCTTGTGATTAAACCCCATAAAAAGACTCCTTATGAACTTTTCTTTGGTAGAACACCATCTTTAAGTTTTATGAGACCTTTTGGATGTCATGTCACTATTCTCAATACCAAAGACCATCTAGGAAAGTTTGAAGGAAAAGCTGATGAAGGCTACATGATAGGGTATTCTTTGCAAAGTAAGGCCTATAGGGTGTATAATAGTTGCACTAGGCTAGTGGAAGAAAATCTGCACATAGAGTTTCAAGAGAAACTACCAAATGTTGCAGGCATTGGGCCAGATTGGCTTTTTGACATTGATAGGCTTTCAGAATCTATGAATTATGTGCCTGTTACAGGTACAAATACTAATGATAATGCAGGTTTTGAAGACAATGTTGAAACAGCTAAAGATCAAGATTACATCTTGATGCCAATTTGGAAAGGATTGGATTTATCTTCAAGTCATTGAGAACCTTCAAATACAGCAAATGAAGGTGTTGAAGATGATCATGGAACTCAGGGTCAAGAGAATCAAGAAAGTAGTGCAGATGGAAATGGTATTGCCACTTCACCAGATGGTACTGCCAGTTCACAAGTTGGTACTGCTGAACCATTAAATGCTCAATCAGATGATTTCTTACCAGAAGATATGGGGATTGGCAATCTTCCACTTACTTATGAAGTTCCTACAACACACAACACAAGAATTCTCAAAGATCACTCCATTGATAATGTGATTGGTAGCATTGATTCTGGTGTTAGAACAAGAACTCAAGTCTTGTCTTCAGACCAAGAAGGGTTTATCTCATTTTTCTATGAAGAAAAGAACCATGAAGTCGCCAACATATGCCTGTTTTCATGTTTTCTCTCATAGGCTGAACCCAAAAACATTAACAAAGCCTTAGATGATTCAAGTTGGGTTGAAGCAATGCAAGAAGAGCTTCTTCAATTCAAGCTTCAGAAGGTTTGGAAACTGGTTGATTTGCCCAAAGGTCACAGGACAATTGGAACCAAATGGGTGTTCAAGAATAAGAAAGATGAAAGGGGGATTGTGATCAGAAACAAGGCAAGATTGGTGGCCCAAGGGTATACTCAAGAAGAAGGGGTGGATTATGAAGAGGTTTTTGCTCCAGTTGCAAGACTTGAAGCAATTAGGCTATTCTTGGCCTATGCTTCTTTCATAGGCTTCACTGTTTACCAAATGGATGTTAAGAGTGCCTTCTTGTATGGTACTATTGAAGAAGAAGTGTATGTTTCTCAACCTCCAGGCTTCATTGATGCAGAATATCCAGACAAGGTGTATAGAGTTACCAAGGCTCTTTATGGACTACACCAAGCTCCTAGGGCATGGTATGAAACATTGGCTTTCTATTTATTGGAAAATGGATTTCAAATAGGCAAGATTGATCCAACTTTGTTCATCAAAAGAACCAAGAAAGACATCTTGCTGGTTCAGATTTATGTTGATGACATTATCTTTGGATCCACTAACCAAGAGTTGTGTGTGGAGTTTGAAAAACTTATGCATAGTAAGTTTGAAATGAGTTCCATGGGGGAACTTACTTTCTTTCTAGGTCTCCAAGTGAAACAATCAAATGAAGGCATATTTATAAGCCAAGATAAGTATGTAGCAGAGATTCTGAGGAAGTTTCAGTTTGCAGATTCTAAGGTTGCAAGTACTCCAATGGATTCAGAAAAGGGGTTACTCAAGGATGCTGAGGGTGAAGATGTGGATGCGCACAATTACAGATCAATGATTGGGTCCTTCATGTACCTTACATCATCAAGACCAGATATCATGTTCCCTATGTGTGTATGTGCAAGGTTTCAAGTAAATCCCAAAGTTTCTCATCTCACAGCAGTCAAAAGGATCTTTAGATATCTCAAGGGTCAACCTAGGTTGGGTCTATGGTATCCAAGGGAATCATCTTTTGACTTGGTGGCTTATTCTGATAGTGACTATGCTGGTGCAACCCTAGACAGAAAATCCACAACTAGTGGATGTCAATTTCTTGGCTGCAGACTCATATCATGGCAATGCAAGAAGCAGACAATGGTGGCCAACTCTACAACTGAAGCAGAATATGTTGCTGGTGCAAGTTGTTGTGGGCAAGTGCTTTGGATCCAAAATCAATTGCTTGACTATGGGTACAAATTTCTTAACACCATTATTTACATTGACAATAGCAGTACTATTTGTATCATTAAAAATCCAGTTCAACATTCAAAAACAAAACACATTGAAATCAGACACCATTTCATAAGAGATTGCAATGAGAAAAGGTTAATACAAGTTGTCAAAATTGATTCTGCAAATAATTTTGCAGACCTTCTCACCAAAGCTTTTGATTTAGGTAGATTTAAATACCTGGTAGCAGGTATTGGAATGATTAATCTTTGAAAAAAAATGTGTTTTTGTACATAAAATAAATGGTACTGGCTCTTAACATGGTACTGCTAGTTAGTCAAAAGGTACTGTCAGTTCATAATTGGTCCTGCTAGTATAAAATTTGCTCTGTTTTGTTCATCTTGATACTTCAATGTTTACAATGCTATAAAACAAGTGCTTTGCACTCTGTTCTTTTGGTCTGCAACTAACAAATTTCAGGTTACTCAAGTTGATAACAAAACAAGGATCATGATGTGGAGATGGTATTCAGTTCACCAAGTTTTACAAACTTAAGAGCTGGCTAGTCCAACAGCAAACGGCTATTGGTAAAGACACAACAAATCCGTTGATGGTTGATAGTTTACCAAAAACTATATGGTATTTAACTAACCATACTTTACAGTAAATAGTTGACTAGTCCAAAGCAAATGGCTTTTGGTAAAGACAAAACAAATCCGTTGATAGCTGATAGTTTGCTAAAAACTATAAGGGATTTTTGCTAAAATTTCAAAGATACTGCCAAGTAAAATTTTCTTTCAAAATCAAAGGTACTGGTAGTTCAAATTTTGGTTCTGGTAGAGTAAAATGGTACTGCTAAATAACCGTTGAGTCTTTCAGTTAAAATTATAGCCGTTAGGTCTGGTAGTTAAAATTAGCCGTAGGAGTAATTCTGTAAATTTCTGATGTTTTCCTCGATTTAAGGGTCTGGTAATTATATTATATTTCTCATATAAAAGATCTTTTTAACCGCCTCTTCATTTACTTACTATAAATTTTCTCATAATCTGTTAAAAGTAAATCTCTCATAATATCTTTAATCAATCCTTATCACAATTAACACTCACCTTTCATCTTCTACCAGTACCACAATCAAATTCCAGCATCCTAATCAAGTTTTTCCTTAACCTTCACCATGGCTGATCTAATTTTTGTTAAATGTCACAACCAGTTAGCGTTTTTGGAAAAGTCTGAGGATAATGAATCTTTTCATCAAATAGTGGACTTTCTAAATGATTCTTACATCAGGTTTGCTTTACTTGTAAATCCCACTATTTATGAATCACAAATTTTACAATTTTGGGAAACGGCTAAAGTTAAAACTCTTGAAAATGGGGACCAAAAGATAAAAGCCAAAGTGGATGGCAAAACCTTGACTCTTACCGAGTCATCCATTAGAAGACATCTTCGATTGGATGATTCAGATGGTATTAGTCAATTGCCTGATACTGAAATCTTTGAAAATTTGGAAAGAATGGGGTATAATGTAAATTTTAATAAACTCACTTTTCTTAAAAAGCATTTTACCCCACAATGGAGATTTTTGATCCATACCATCCTTCATTGTTTAAGCCAAAAGAAAACCTCATGGGAGCAGTTTAGTGGTAATATGGCTACAGCTCTCATTTGCTTGGCAACAAACAGAAAATTCAACTTTTCAAAACATATTTTTGAAGGATTGGTTAAAAATGTGGATAGCCAAACAAAGTTTTTGATGTATCCCAGATTTATTCAATGCATCATCACCAAATCAAAACTTTTGTTACTTCCCCCACACTCTCCTTATGAAACTCCAAAACTTACACATAAGGTGTTTTCAAATATGAAAATTGGTTTTAATGGGGAAGAAGTACCACTTTTTGAGGAAATGTTACCACAAAATGTTGAAGAACCATCCACATCATCTGAATCATCATCACCAAATTCTTCACCTGGATACATATCACCATCTCATCATCCATCACCAATTCCATCACCAGTATCATCTGTAACAACACCATCACCATCATATCATGCATCACCATCCCAATCACCTCAACATCAAATTCTGGATTCTCAGACTGTGAAAGAACTAAAGGAGAAAGTGCAGCTCTTGGAAAACGCTCTTCAAAGACAGAACACAAAATTTTCTAAGATCAACACCAAGCTAGTTCAGAGGGTTGAGAAATTGGAGACAGAAGTGAAGATGCTGAAGGGTAAAAGATCTTCACAGTTGCTTTTATCTAGTTCTTCAAGTTCAGATGCAGAAAGCATGGGTCTCTCTTCCAAAAAGGGGAGGATGGGTAGTTCAGAAGGTGAAGAGGAGGCTCAGTTTCAATTTCATGAAGGAAAACAAGTATATGATGAAGAGCCTGCTGGTGCAGGGCAAGAGCCTGTTAGTGCAAAAGAGCCTGCTCAGATTAAGAGGCTGTTGGCTATGGATTATAGAGGTACTGCTGAAAATGTTTACAAAAGAAAGAGGGAATCACAGCCTCAGGGGAGTTTGTTTGTTCAAGGAAGGTTATTTGTTGCTGATGAACAATCTGCTGCTTCAAGTCAAGAACCAACACCAAAAGAAAAGGGCAAGAAAATTCTGGTTGAAGATGAACCTAGGCCCAAAAGGTTGAAGAAAAGAGAGCAAGAACAGATGGCTTTTGATGAGGAAGTCTCCAAAAAGCTTCATGAAGAAGAAATGCAAAAAGCTTTAGAAGATTCAAGACTACTTGCAGAAATGCAAGAGCAAAAGGATGCTGCTCAAATTCTTCTTGACACTCAAGCTGCTCAGGAAACATTTGATGCTCAGATGCAATGGATCATTGCCAATGATCCAATTGTGAGAGGTCAAGCTTCCATAATTTTGGATGACAAGAATCTTAACACTGAAGAGAAAATAGCACAGCTTGAAACTTTTATCAACAACAAATATAAAGAAGCAGCTCTGGATAATATTTTTCAAAAGATTCAAGAAAGCCAGCAGAAAGGTTTTAAGGTGGGCTCATCTGAGAAAGATCAAGTGATTTTCATGAAGAGGTTTCTAAGAAGTCAAGCTAATTGGACTGAATCTCAACTGAAGAAGAAAACTCCTGATGAAATCCACTTCCTTTATCTTAATGCCTACAAGACATGTTACTTCAAGATCTCATCTGATGCTAAACCTTCAAAGAAAAAGAAAGGTGCTCAAAAGAAACAAGAAGCAAAATTGGATCCAAAACAAGTAAGTAAAATGATAATTGCTTTACCAACAATTATACATGCTGATCCAATTAGGTCTAGACACCCTATTATAGATTGGGAGATTCACCATGATAGGTCAGGAAAGGCATGGAAGATAACCAGGGTTGGGGGTCAAACTGCCATCTTCAAAAAATTTGAGAATCTGATAAGGGCATGTGATAGAGCTGATTTAGAAGAGTTGTGGAATTTAGTTCAAATCAGGCTAGACACTAAGTATAACACTGATGTTAAGGAACAAGAACTTTGGGTAGAGTTCAATAGGATATATGATCCTGATCCAAAGGATGTTCATTGAAAGTTTCCATACCATGATCCTACCACCACATGGGAATTCCTAAGTCTTAGCAATGTGCATCATCTTTTTACACAAAGTGGGATTGAGCTCTTTATGTTAGCTAAAAAAGAGTATCCACTGAGCTATGAAGTTCTTTCAACCATGATTTCCAAGAGGTTAAGGTGTCATAAAGATGAAGAAAGGTCAGAAGTTGTTCAAAGTTTGTTGATGAGCATTTTTGAACAATGTGAAAGAAAAAGGAAGAATAGAGAGTGAAGTTTTTGGAAGAGCTCCCTCAGATCCTCAAGGTATGGATTTTATTCATAAGAAACTTGTTTATTTTAAAGGGAATAACAAGTTTAGGGGAGGATTGTTGGGAATAAAACGCTTAAGTCAAAGAGCCTGCCATATGAAGTATTAGGTCTGCTAGTTCATTTTGAAAAATTGAAGATAAACTAACAGTACCTTCTGGGTGAGAAGGTACTGCTAGTTAAAGAAGGTCCTGCCAGTTTGAACGTCAAGTTGTTAGATATTTTATTTGTAGATATTTTAGTTGTATTATTAGTCTTTGTACATTGTAACACGTTAAGTAAAAGTAGTACAGTCTTCCATGTCGTGCAGTAGATAATGTTGAGTGTTTTACATTGGAAGTTGTAATAGTAGGTTAGAAAAGACTTATTATCTTATTATAATGCAACTTGACAACATGTAAAAAGGGTTCCTTACCTATAAAAGGAACCCTTAGTCACCTCCTTAGATATATCTCTTCAACTATAAACTTTGTAATATCCAAAAACACCACAACCTTTCTAGTAACTTAGTTACAAATTCACAAATCCTTTTTTTTTTTTTTTTTTTTGAATCAAATATTCAAGGTTACCTTTGTAATCCCGGTGATAGTTTAGATCACCCGTATTATCTCATAAATAATATTGAATCGTTTTGTGTTATTCACATTGTGTTCATTGTTCTAAATAATTCACGTTTGCATATTCACCACCTTTGTTCCTTTAAGTGTGTTATAGTAAATTCCGTGTACTAAATCACATTCATTCCTAAATATCCCAAACACATTATTAAGATTAACATCCCAAGTGTTTGTATAATCCTCCACAAGCACCTCCAATCCAGCCTCCTTAAACCCTTCTTGATTCAGAAAATACGAGAGAAGGAAAAATGAGCCGCCTAGTTGTTGACATAGGGTTTTTGTGTGTTTGTTATCTTTTGAAATTGATCCGTATATTTTGAGAGAGAGTTAAAGGAAGGAGCGTGACATTGAATGAGGAATTATTCCAAATTGCCGTGATTTTTGGGATCTTATTGATTTGGTTGAGTTATCTTTTCTAGGAATGTGAAACATGGGCCAAGCTTGGTTTCTTAAAATTATTTAAAGCCCATGGTTTATGTTTAATAGTTGATGAGTGTCTAAATACTCATCATTTTTACCTAATCTGAGCTGCCAAAACATCCAAAAACACTCAGAAATGCATCATAATACTGAAATTATCCCAAAATTGTATTTTATATGTTTCAGATGCAAAATGTTTAAAAACAGATAAAAAACGAACAAAGTTTGCATAATTGGCAGTTTCAGTCCCTCAACTTTCAAAAGTTGTCAAAACTAGTCCCTGGCTATTCTCAAAACATTTAAAAATTCACCAAAGGTCCTTTTGAATCACAAATAAACATATATAGTCCTTTGGTGTGAAGTTTCATAAAATTACATGTTTGGTCCCTGGAGATTCAAGTTTGGCAGATTTAGTCCCTGGAAGTGTAATTTTGGAAAATCTCATTTGTGATCCTCACATTATTCATACTTGGCAAATTATACCCCATGGAATACTTTGGAAGCTTGCCAAATTCAGTCCCTCAACTTTTCAGAAATTACAAGAATGGTCCTTGTGATTTAGCTACTAACCAAACCGGACCACTTAATAAATAAACCAAACCCATCCTTTTTACTAAACCCAATCCACAAAACAATAACCCAGCCCAACATCCCAAGCCTAATCCCTTAACCCTTTGACCCGACCTGGTATTTAATACCAGGTTTGACCTCAGTCAAACCTATCCCCTTCCTCACAAACCCGCCAAAACCAAAACCACCACCATAGCCCATGGTTTCACCATCCCATCACCCCCACCTCATCACCAGCTGTCTACCTGCTTCCTTCCACCTTCACTAACACACAAAAATCCTTAATTGAGAAATACCTGCTCAAATCTACTACCATAGTTTTTGGCGCCAAAATCCAAAAGAGTGGCTCAGATTAATTTGAAGCAATCCAAGGGTGTGAAAGTGATCAGAGATGTCGACAAAGGATATCCCACCTCAATTTTGTATATATAGATCAAATGTAATAGGAATTAAGTAGTAGTTAAATTTTATAAAATCGTCTTTTACTTAATTGTCATTTCCTTATTGTAATTTTCATTTCAGTTATCAATATAGTCACTTTACAGTCATTTTGATCTCACTTTATTGTATCTTGCATTTAAATTCAGTCAATTTATAATTTCATGCTTCACTGTAATTTGTTTTAAATTAAATGTTGTTTGGAATAGCTTATTCTCTGTTTACATAAGCTCATATAAGCTAAACATAGCTTACGGTGAGCTTATGTTAGTGTAATCCTGCTCTAATTCAAGAAAACAACAAAAGTCAAATAAAGTCAAAGAAGTGGAAATAAGCTGTTCTGGGTTGATAAGTTGGGGTGATTAAGCTGGAATGGGGTATTAAGCTTGGTAATGACAAGCCAAGTTGGTTCCTAATCAGTTTTCTCTGTTTCATTACTTCACAGTTGTAAGCTCATTTTTTTCTATATTTTGCTTTATTTTTCTATTCTACTGTTTCAGTGCTTATTTATAGCTTATTGTTATTAGTTTATGCTTAATATTAGTTCATAAGTTAATTTCATCAATATAATCAGTATAATATAGTACCTATCTTAGTTTCACTTAAAAAACTCAAAAAGTCCAAAAATAGCATCATATAGTATAGCTTATTATTTGCTTATTGTCCTGTTATAAGTTGCTTATTATAGTTAGTATAAGTTGATTAGTCAATAAAATTCAGTGTTCATTAGTCAATTTTTCTATTTTCTTTGAAAACTCAAAACAGACACACCAAAAGGGTTGTTTGGTTTAGCAGGTCAACAAGGTCAAACCTTGGTTTTACTGTTGCTTTGCACTTATCCCAACTTTGGTTAAGCTTTTATAAGCCATATTAAGCTGTTTTCTAATTTTAAAAAGTTACTTAAGTATAAAACCAAGTTTTTGGTTCTTTGTGTTGATTTTGGGCTGTGAAAAGCTCAAATAAGCCATCTAAAGCCATAAGCTCATTTTGTCCTTTTTCATGGCTTGTCTGAGTCCATTGTGATCCAATTAGAGCATACACAAAAGGTTGGTTCAAAGCTTTTGGCCTGTGCTCTTCTGATCAACTCTGCATCAGCACAATCAGTATACACTGATTGCTGTTGCTGCTGATCTAAGCCATTTTGTGGCTTATTTACATAAGCTCAGGGTCTGATTTTTAGTTTTCTAGAAAGCTCATACTGCTAGCTCAAGTTTGCCCCCATAAGATTGCATCTCAGTACTTATTTGGTTAGCTTAATTTGCCGTGAAAGTTGGGAATTTTCCAAGGTTTCTGCTGAAACCTTGTTGCTGCTAATCTTTGCATCAGCTTATTTGCTTGTGCTTATTTATACTTTTTAGTTGTTTTAAGCTTATTTAAGTATATTAAGCCTGTCCTGATCATTTGGTTAAGTTTCCTGCTTTTTAGCTTATTTTTGGGCTTATTCCAAACTGCTTATTAGCCCAAAAGTGCTTATCAGGCTTAGCTAACTTCTGCTTTTATTTTTCTTATCTTTTAAATAATATTTTTGACTTATCCTGAATTTTTCATAATTTTCTGAATAGTTTTGATATTTTTAATCTTTTTTATTAGTTTCTAATAGTAATTAAATCATAATAAATAGAAAAATAATCAGAAAAATATAAATCCAATTTTCATAATTTTCTTTTGTCATTTTTAATCTAGGAAAAATATAATCTTATTTTTAGAACTTAAGAAAAATCAAAAATAGAAATAAAGTGATAGCTTCTATTTAATAGAATTTATCTTTTTAAATTTTAATTAAGTAATTTTCATTTTTATAATTTTCTTAGTTTCTATTTACTTATTAATATTTTTAGAAAAAGTTTTAGATTTTTCTTTGTCCATTTAGTATTTTTTATAAATTTAAATAGTTTAATAAGTTATTAAATAATAAATAATTAATAATAATTAAATAAAAAGTATAAAAAAAATATAATTTAAGTTTTTAAATAAGTTTTAAGTAATTTTACATTTTTAGGTTTTAAATTTCATAAATTTTATAAATTTCAGTTTTTGTCCCATTTTAGCTTTTTCGTTACGCGTTTTAGTTTATTTATTCGCGTTTTTATTTCTTGTGCATATCTGTTTTTAATTGTTATTTAGAATTATTAAATAAAGAAAAATCCAAAAATATCTGAATCATCAATCACTCTAATCCTAGCTTTTCACAGTTGCCCATTCATATCTCGTTGGGAAACGATTCGGGTAATTACTTACCTGTCTACATACTACACACGAACGTGAGTTTTTGCAAGCATCCTTTTTCACAAAGGGGTGATTTGTAATTGTTCACGTGTATCCGTAGTTGCATAATATTTATATCTATTTAGCACGGATCAAATTTTGGCGCCGCTGCCGGGGAGGTGTGCTGCGACTATTGTGAAGAATTTTAGCGATTAGTGATTCGAGATCCTTCTATTAGAAGTTCCTATTTCCCAAAAACAATATAAAATACCAAAAATATTTTTCTTTTCTTTTCTATATATATTATTATTATAATTATCATATAAAAATTAAAAACCCAAAAACATTTTCCGTTTTCTTTAATAATAAACAATAAAAATTAACCATCGAGAACCAAGACTGAGTACTACCTAACTGGGGGTACGGCCATAATAAGTTCCCAAACCTAAGATAAAAACTTGCCTTTGTATCACTTGTGAATATCGGCTCACCTTTGATTGATAAACAAACTCTAACGGAGGTTCTAGGATAGTCTGACATTAAATTGTCGGACTGAAAGAAGCGGATTTTTAAGGAGCATTTAATTGCCCACCTCTGCTTCTCCGCCACTCTGTGCGTTTATCTTTTAGTGAGCTACCGTACGCTTGTTGATTATTGGTTTAAGTTCATTTTTGTTTTTCTCGATCTTGATTTTAATTGAAAAATTTTGCTAAGTGCATGCGCACTCGTTCTTCTAGGTCATCAAGCCCTTTTCGTGAGCTTGGAAATATACCTCGAAGACGTCGTAGACGTTCTGCTCCGTCAGTCGTACCCGAGTTACGTACTGATCCCAAAACCCCTGACATCATGGCTGAAGACCGTCCTATGAATGAGCTGCTCCAAGCTCCCACCATTGGGTACGGAGATGCCATTGTTGTTCCAGCCATCGTGGCTGAGAATTTTGAGCTTAAGACTGGGTTAATAAACCTGGTAACCCAGAGGCAATTCTATGGTTTTGACAGGGACGATCCTCAAGATCACATTAGATGGTTCAATAAAATCACATCCACCATCAAATGCAAAAATGTCCCTGAGGAATCAATCAAACTTCTTCTTTTCCCATTTTCTATCGATGGGGCAGCCCGAATTTGGCTTGACAAACAACCCCCTCGATCAATAACAACATGGGAAGATCTGGTTCAGAAATTCGTGAATGAATTCTTTCCTCCGTCTAAAACCACGTATCTCAAAAATGAAATCATGAAATTCTCTCAAAGGTTTGATGAACCATTTGGAGAAGCATGGGAGCGTTTCAAAGAATTGCTCCGCAAATGTCCTCATCACGGTTTTACCGATTTGATGCAAATGGACACTTTCTACAATGGGTTAAACCCATCTGACCAAGATTCTCTTAATGCCTCAGCTGGAGGTAATTTTCTGAGCAAATCCACTAAGGAAGCCATTGCACTCATTGAAAATAAGTCAAAGGTCCGCACTGCACGAGCCATACCATATAATTCTCAGGCTGGTGCTGGTCCTTCCACTTCATCTCCCGTGAGTCAGTCTAGTACTGATACTCAGCTTGCTGAACTCACGAAGGTTATTCAAGATTTGGTTTTCTCCACACAAAAGAAAGAGTCCGCTCCGCAAACTTCTCACACTGCTGAAATCAAAAAGGTAGAAGTTTGTGTTACTTGTGGTGGCCCTCACGCTTACTACAATTGTACTGCCACCGATGGCAATGCATTTGAAGTCAAAGCTTTAGCCGGATCTTCCAATCAAGGAGGTGGTCAATACCATCCTCATGTGGAAACAAATTACTGTGCTAGCAATCAACATGGACCACCCGGTTTTCCTTCTCCTAATAATCCAAATAGGAATAATCCTAATCAGCAAAGAGGGCAAAACACGCAGAATCAATATCATGCCCCGAACAATCAATACCCACCCCAAAGGGGTAATCAAGGGTATTCAGCTCCTAATTCCCAAAGACCTCTCTCAAGTGAGCTTGATAGCTACATCAAGGTTAATGAGACCAATATGAAGGAAATGCAAAATCAAATCTCTAACTTGAAGAATGAATTTCAGTCCTCAATACACAAGCAAGGAACTGAGCTTTCAAATAAAATCGATCATTCTCAAAGCGAAGTTAAGAATATGTTTGCCAGTCTCATGGACCATCTTAATCCACCTTCTACCTCGGGAGGTCTTCCAAGTAACACTGTTGTCAACCCAAGGGGTGAACTCAAAGCTGTCACTACACATAGTGGTAAAGCTCATGTTGGACCGTCAATTCCTATTTTCTCTCCGGTGAGGGAATTGGAACAAGAAATCAAGGTGACAAAGGACCCGGTGCTTCCCACTAACAATGGAAGTGCTAAATACGTCCAACCTATTGTTGTCCAAAAATCTACACCCACACTTGCTCCTCAACCGTCAAGAATAGATCCAACTCTATCACGATTTACGGTTAAAAGTTTGTCAACCAAACTTAGTGAGCAAAGATCAGCCAGATATTATTCCGAAATGCTCAATGCTGTTCCTGTCAGTGTGCTTGATGACAGTGATGATGACGGAGATACCACTTTCGTCAAAGCCATCACCACAAGGAGTGGTGCTGCTTATGAGGGGCCAGCTGGCCCTATTCCTCCTCCGTTATTTGAAATGGAAAAAGAGACGGAGGATACTGTTAAGATTCCTGAAGTCCATCCTCCGGTTGTCCCGAAAAAATCCAAACCAGGAGTTGTCTTTGAATCTGTTAAGACTCCTGAAGTTGTTGTCCCTAAATCCAAACCTTACATTCCTTACCCGTCGCGCTTAAATGAGCAAAAGCTCCGTGAAAAAGCTAGTCAACAAATGGACAAATTCTTTCAAATCTTTAAAGAATTACATTTTGACATCAGCTTTGCGGATGCTATCATTCTGATGCCCAAATTTGCATCAACAATCAAACACTTATTAAGCAACAAGGAAAAGCTGATTGAAATGGCTAAAACTCCGTTAAATGAGAACTGCTCAGCGGTTATCTTAAAAAAGCTTCCGGAGAAGCTTGGAGATCCTGGAAAGTTTCTACTACCCTGTGTATTTCCAGGAATGGTTGAATGTTATGCCTTGGCCGATCTAGGTGCAAGCATCAACCTGATGCCTCATTGAGTATGGAAGAAACTTTCTCTTCCGGCTTTTACTCCTACCTGCATGACTCTAGAGCTTGCAGATCGAACCATATCTCATCCATGCGGCATTGCCGAAGATGTGTTTGTGAAAGTAGGTAAGTTCCATTTTCCAGCTGACTTTGTGGTTGTTGATTTCGACACAGATCAAAAGGTTCCTCTCATTCTTGGAAGAGGATTCCTAAAAACGGGCCATGCTCTTATTGATGTATTTAAGCATGAGATCACCTTGCGTGTGGATAATGAAGCTGTTACCTTTAACCATGATCAAACTTCAAAGTACTCCTCAAATTATAATTCTGCATCGGTTAACCGAATAGATGTCATTGACATTGCTTCAGAGGAGTACTCTCAAGAAAGTCTAGGTTATTTTCATAATTCTGTGAGTGGTGATCCCACTCCATCTTCTCAACCTATCATTTCTGACTCTTCCCCTTCTCTCCCTCCGTTTGAGGGAAGTGATTCCAATTTGGAAGAGATCGAGGCTTTTCTCAAGTGTGATTCATTTCTGGAAGGAATTGATAACGTTGAGATTGATCTGGAGGGAGATATTCTTCTTCTTGAGAAATTATTAAGTCAGGACAATTCCCCTCCTCTCCCTCCCATTGAACTTCATAAATTTCCGGAGATCAAGATTAAGGACTTGCCTCCTCCACTTGAAAATGCAATTCTTGAGGAGGAAGTTCTTATCTTATGTGCTATTCTGATCTCTCTTCTTCCCTTCACCTACCTGGTGATTTCCCCTATCTTTCACTCATTCAGGAGTGAGGATATTATTTTTGACCCCGGCATTGTCCATTTAACATTGGTTTAAATGCCGGATTTATCTCATCGGTGTGGAACTTTCTTATGCTCAATTGGTTATCCAAGCATCTTGAATGAAAGTCCGATGGAGATGGTCTCTTCCACTTACTTCCCCATAGACTTTTAAATTGTTTTTTCTCCCGGGCTGTTCAGGAACCCTTTGTTACGGTTGGCCGTTCACAAGCGGTTAGCTTGCGTGATAAACCTGACTGTTCGGGAGAAATCAACTCAATTCGGGGTCGAGTCAAGCTAGCGACTAAGTTAATCAAAAACAGTAGCAAATATATGGGTTTTCACCCATGTTTCACCTAAGTGTGGGGGAGATGCCCCACATGTTGTAAAAATGTACAGTCAAAAAAAAAAAAAAAAAAAAAAAAAAATGTGTGTGTGTATATAAAATAATGGCTATTAGTATTTCCCTTTCACGTTCTAAGTGTTGGTTTAACAACCGCTTCTTTGAATATTGAGGGCAATATTCAGTTCTAAGTGTGGGGGGAATTCTTGCGAATTTGATCAAATGTACCATCAAGTACCCCCATTTTAGCCAAAATTTTAAAATTTTTTCTCACTTAGAACGCAATAAATGGTTATCAGTCCGCCATGTCTAACCCACATAAGGATTGGCTAATCCGAGAGCAAACGGCTCTTGGTAAAGATATATCAAATCCGTTTATGGCTTACAATTTGCCGAAAATTGTATGGTATTCGACTCACCATATCTTCATAAGTGAAGAGTTGGCTAGCCCGCAAGGTTATGGCTTGTGGTTAAGGCAGTGAAAATCCATGATTGGTAATCAGCTCACCAAAGATAATATTTATAATTTATCTAAGAGTTGGCTAGTCCAGAAGCAAACGGCTTTTGGTAAAGACAAATCAAAACCGTTGACAGCTGATGGTTTGCTCAAAATCATTTGGTTATCATTGTACCAAAGTATCACATACTAAAACATTGGCTACTCCAGAAGTAATGGCTTTTGGTAAAGAGAAAAATCCATTAAAACTTCATAAAAGATTGCTAGGGACTAGCAATAGTTTAGTGTGGGGGATTGATGAGTGTCTAAATACTCATCATTTTTACCTAATCTGAGCTGCCAAAACATCCAAAAACACTCAGAAATGCATCATAATACTGAAATTATCCCAAAATTGTGTTTTATATGTTTCAGATGCAAAATGTTTAAAAACAGATAAAAAACGAACAAAGTTTGCATAATTGGCAGTTTCAGTCCCTCAACTTTCAAAAGTTGTCAAAACTAATCCCTGGTTATTCAAAACATTTAAAAATTCACCAAAGGTCCTTTTGAATCACAAATAAACATATATAGTCCTTTGGTGTGAAGTTTCATAAAATTACATGTTTGGTCCCTGGAGATTCAAGTTTGGCAGATTTAGTCCCTGGAAGTGTAATTTTGGAAAATCTCATTTGTGATCCTCACATTATTCATACTTGGCAAATTATACCCCATGGAATACTTTGGAAGCTTGCCAAATTCAGCCCCTCAAAATTTCAGAAATTACAAGAATGGTCCTTGTGATTTAGCTACTAACCAAACCGGACCACTTAATAAATAAACCAAACCCATCCTTTTTACTAAACCCAATCCACAAAACAATAACCCAGCCCAACATCCCAAGCCTAATCCCTTAACCCTTTGACCCGACCTGGTATTTAATACCAGGTTTGACCTCAGTCAAACCTATCCCCTTCCTCACAAACCCGCCAAAACCAAAACCACCACCATAGCCCATGGTTTCACCATCCCATCACCCCCACCTCATCACCAGCTGTCTACCTGCTTCCTTCCACCTTCACTAACACACAAAAATCCTTAATTGAGAAATACCTGCTCAAATCTACTATCATAGTTTTTGGCGCCAAAATCCAAAAGAGTGGCTCAGATTAATTTGAAGCAATCCAAGGGAGTGAAAGTGATCAGAGATGTCGACAAAGGATATCCCACCTCAATTTTGTATATATAGATCAAATGTAATAGGAATTAAGTAGTAGTTAAATTTTATAAAATCGTCTTTTACTTAATTGTCATTTCCTTATTGTAATTTTCATTTCAGTTATCAATATAGTCACTTTACAGTCATTTTGATCTCACTTTATTGTATCTTGCATTTAAATTCAGTCAATTTATAATTTCATGCTTCACTGTAATTTGTTTTAAATTAAATGTTGTTTGGAATAGCTTATTCTCTGTTTACATAAGCTCATATAAGCTAAACATAGCTTACGGTAAGCTTATGTTAGTGTAATCCTGCTCTAATTCAAGAAAACAACAAAAGTCAAATAAAGTCAAAGAAGTGGAAATAAGCTGTTCTGGGTTGATAAGTTGGGGTGATTAAGCTGGAATGGGGTATTAAGCTTGGTAATGACAAGCCAAGTTGGTTCCTAATCAGTTTTCTCTGTTTCATTACTTCACAGTTGTAAGCTCATTTTTTTCTATATTTTGCTTTATTTTTCTATTCTACTGTTTCAGTGCTTATTTATAGCTTATTGTTATTAGTTTATGCTTAATATTAGTTCATAAGTTAATTTCATCAATATAATCAGTATAATATAGTACCTATCTTAGTTTCACTTAAAAAACTCAAAAAGTCCAAAAATAGCATCATATAGTATAGCTTATTATTTGCTTATTGTCCTGTTATAAGTTGCTTATTATAGTTAGTATAAGTTGATTAGTCAATAAAATTCAGTGTTCATTAGTCAATTTTTCTATTTTCTTTGAAAACTCAAAACAGACACACCAAAAGGGTTGTTTGGTTTAGCAGGTCAACAAGGTCAAACCTTGGTTTTACTGTTGCTTTGCACTTATCCCAACTTTGGTTAAGCTTTTATAAGCCATATTAAGCTGTTTTCTAATTTTAAAAAGTTACTTAAGTATAAAACCAAGTTTTTGGTTCTTTGTGTTGATTTTGGGTTGTGAAAAGCTCAAATAAGCCATCTAAAGCCATAAGCTCATTTTGTCCTTTTTCATGGCTTGTCTGAGTCCATTGTGATCCAATTAGAGCATACACAAAAGGTTGGTTCAAAGCTTTTGGCCTGTGCTCTTCTGATCAACTCTGCATCAGCACAATCAGTATACACTGATTGCTGTTGCTGCTGATCTAAGCCATTTTGTGGCTTATTTACATAAGCTCAGGGTCTGATTTTTAGTTTTCTAGAAAGCTCATACTGCTAGCTCAAGTTTGCCCCCATAAGATTGCATCTCAGTACTTATTTGGTTAGCTTAATTTGCCGTGAAAGTTGGGAATTTTCCAAGGTTTCTGCTGAAACCTTGTTGCTGCTAATCTTTGCATTAGCTTATTTGCTTGTGCTTATTTATACTTTTCAGTTGTTTTAAGCTTATTTAAGTATATTAAGCCTGTCCTGATCATTTGGTTAAGTTTCCTGCTTTTTAGCTTATTTTTGGGCTTATTCCAAACTGCTTATTAGCCCAAAAGTGCTTATCAGGCTTAGCTAACTTCTACTTTTATTTTTCTTATCTTTTAAATAATATTTTTGACTTATCCTGAATTTTTCATAATTTTCTGAATAGTTTTGATATTTTTAATCTTTTTTATTAGTTTCTAATAGTAATTAAATCATAATAAATAGAAAAATAATCAGAAAAATATAAATCCAATTTTCATAATTTTATTTTGTCATTTTTAATCTAGGAAAAATATAATATTATTTTTAGAACTTAAGAAAAATCAAAAATAGAAATAAAGTGATAGCTTCTATTTAATAGAATTTATCTTTTTAAATTTTAATTAAGTAATTTTCATTTTTATAATTTTCTTAGTTTCTATTTACTTAGTAATATTTTTAGAAAAAGTTTTAGATTTTTCTTTGTCCATTTAGTATTTTTTATAAATTTAAATAGTTTAATAAGTTATTAAATAATAAATAATTAATAATAATTAAATAAAAAGTATAAAAAAAATATAATTTAAGTTTTTAAATAAGTTTTAAGTAATTTTACATTTTTAGGTTTTAAATTTCATAAATTTTATAAATTTCAGTTTTTGTCCCATTTTAGCTTTTTCGTTACGCGTTTTAGTTTATTTATTCGCGTTTTAATTTCTTGTGCATATCTGTTTTTAATTGTTATTTAGAATTTTTAAATAAAGCAAAATCCAAAAATATCTGAATCATCAATCACTCTAATCCTAGCTTTTCACAGTTGCCCATTCATATCTCGTTGGGAAACGATTCGGGTAATTACTTACCTGTCTATACACTACACACGAACGTGAGTTTTTGCAAGCATCCTTTTTCACAAAGGGGTGATTTGTAATTGTTCACGCGTATCCGTCGTTGCATAATATTTATATCTATTTAGCACGGATCAATAGTTAATGATACATTTAGGCCCAAAGAACTTGTGAATCGTGTAGATTAACTTGGATTGTCGGTTTGTACTTCATAGTTAGCTATTTAGTCATTTAATTTATTGCTTAAAGTTTATAATAAATGTTTTAGGTATTTAGTATCTTAAGTTTTATATTCATGAAGTTCTTATAGATGCAAAGTTTGAGGGTAAATTGGGAATTTTAAATGTTTTAGATTTTAGGGTTTTACATAAGGACTTCCCGATAGGTCATTTATACCGGTACTACTCTCACCCGGGCACGCTTAACTGAATAAGCCTTACCCAGTGGACCACAAGCCTGATGATGAGTTCTCAAATTCTTGACACATGGAAATTCTAACATAAGTACGAACACAATAACGATTTTATAACAAATCAGTCAAAAAAGAATCAACTTTATTGTATATAGCTACATAATTTGATCAGAATTCTTTCCTTCCTTTCGGTTCTGAAATTATTGTCTACAGTTTCCTTTTATAATATCTTAAAATAATTATTTACTTTTTACTTCAACCAATTTAAAAAAGTTTTGCTCAAAAAAAAAAAAAAGTTTACTAAGTGAATATCATATTTGATTAGTTGAGTAGTGTAGTGGTCTCACTTTTTTTAACTATGAGTTAGTGACAATAATTTTGAGATGGAGAGACAATACATTTTTACTGAAGATGTGGTGAAACCACATAATATTTTAAAAAAACTTTTACACGATGATGCGTAATAGCATTTGAATCACTTATTACTTTCTTCTTTCACCAACTCTTTTATTCATGACAAATCACTTTGTTATCCCCATTTTATGAAACTTTTGTAAATTTGATGTCATAACATTTCTCTATTGTACATACTTAATTAGATTGGAAATATTTTTTATAAATATAAAACGAGAAATGATACATGGACCTAAAAGTGGACCTAAAAATATTTGGCATGATCCTAATAGGTTGTAAAATAAGTGGGTCCCTGTCTACAGCTATCAGAATGATGCCACGTGTTTTAGGTCCACAATTAGATCAACTTTTAGGTCCTCGTATCATTTCTGATATAAAATATATTGATAGTAGCAGAGCATGTGGTAGTTTACAACTTTACACAATTAACTGAGAACATACTCGCTTTCTTATGCCTATTTTGATACCATAGTTTTGATTTTAATCTTTTGTTCTGTCTAAAAGCACAACAATATCAAAACTAGAATATTTCTAGACATAACAACTTTCTTTATCAGAGACGTAGTTTGTGTTAGTTGGTCCTAAGAACAAAAAGTATGGTGACATTTAAAATTTAGCCATTTGAGCCTTATTGGGTGCCACATCATTTTAACACTCACATATCAAAATACCCCTTCACTCACAACTAAACACAACTTAGCCATTTAGGGCCCATTCACCCCAATTTTATTTTCTTTTCCATTTTTTCAAACAAACTAAATTCCATTAATTCAAATAAATATAATACGAAACTTAAAAAAATATACACGAAAACTAAAACACATACGGGGTTTTTTGGAGGATATTTATAATGAAGCAAAATGAAATGAAGGACGTAGATCATTTCCTCCCTCATTTCATTTTGCTTCATTTCCTCCCTCATTTCATTTTGCTTCATATAAATATCCTCAAAAAAAAACCCGTATATTGAAATAAAAATACAAATTACGATACCATGCGAAATTTAAAAAACAATACGAAAACTAAAACATAATCGTCCTATTTGTATTTTGCATGTAGCCAAACAAATTTAGTATTGATTTGTTCTTGTATTTTGCCGCCTTTCTAAACAAATAATTATGCACATCGCAATCTTTCCAAGATTCTTCGTTTAAAAATGTCTCAATCAAAGCATGGTTTTCTTGCGAAATGTCATTGCATTTCTCTTATGTTTTCCTTAGATCATGTTTAGTTGTGCTTGCATTCTCAAATTGCACGGCTAAGATGATCATCGCTTGCTGACGAACGATATCCTCCTAAATTAGTTTCACAACACAAGCTTTGATTTCATCGATGGTATGTGGAAGCGAACAAGCCATAATTTTTGCTAGAAAGAATTAAGTTTTATGTGTGGAAAATGGTAAAATATGGATAGAGAAGTGTGTGGAAATTTTAGGTAAAAGTTTGAATTTTAAATTAAATAACTGTTGTATTCAAAAATTCAAACGGTAACTTTTTTTCTTTTTTTTTTTGTCTTTATCCTCGTCAAGGAACCGGCGAACACACGAGTGGCGGAGCAACTCCGGTGTACCATTCGGCGGCGCCGAATGCCACGCCACATCGAATTTGGTGAAGGGTTTCGGTGTGGTACCGTCTGCTCTAAGTCTCATTGAGTGTTTATACTCCATTATACTTTTATGAAGCCTATGCACCTTTAATTTGTAAACAGTGATTAGTTACCAGATATAACTTAGGAAATTTTCATTATTTAATAACATATTTGATGTAGAATAAAAAAGAGATAAACATAAATTGAACATGTTGATTCACACGAATACCGGGAGCAATTCTTCCAATTATCGCTGATTTAATGAATACTAATAATCAGAGGGTTTTCTACTCAAAATTGAGAAATGAGAGAAAATTTAAATTTCATATCATTTGGAACTGATCAGACAAGATTACAAAACAATTATTAAATAGACTATAAGAACTCGAAATAACCCTAAAAGATAAACGGGTCGGGCACTAGCCCACAAACAAAGCCCAACAAACTAGAAAAAATACAAAAATGCAAATAACTCATAATATAGAGTGTTTTGGCGTCCGAAAATTCCGTAAACTATCATAGGCATTTACCACGACGTTCCCCTCGTTGCAAGCTTCGATTTGACTATTCATGGGCCTGAAACGGAGCCCCGTAGCCTAAGTATTCCAATTTTAGTGAGGTCCCTTTTCTCACACGATCTTTGGCCTCCAGATATAAAATGGTCGTTTCTTAATGCTTGGGCCCGCATCATTCCCCCTGGGTTAGAAAAAATTCGTCCTCGAATTCACATCAAGATCATCATCATAAGAATCACCATGATAAGGAAACAAATGTTTCACATTAAACACATCAGAACATCGGATATGGCTCGGTAACTTCAAACGTTAAGCATTGGAGTTAATTTTCTCTACAATTTCCACCGAGCCAATCTTCCGAGCCAATAACTTATTATATTCACCAACCGAGAAATGATCCTTTGTTAAAACATCCCACACAAAGTCACCCACTTCAAAATCCACATGCCTCCGCTTTTGATCTACATCTTGCTTGTACTTAGAGTTGGCTCAAACCAAGTTGTCACGAACAGCTTTAAAAATTCATGTAGCCCTTCAAAAAAATCATTTACTTTTTGTTGGGAATTAAATGTTCTGAAGATTAAGTATCAAGAATTACAAGTATTAACAGTTCCAACTGCTGTAAAGAATACTCTAATAGTTCCAACTGCTGGTGTATATCTTAGGACTGTTCAAGTTATAACTAACCGTTCTAACTGGTAGTTATAAAGAAGGGACTGCTAGTTGATACTGTTGAGTGGATAATTGTCACATATACAACTGCTGGTTGGATAAGTATTGAAAAGATATTTGTGTACTAAAGTCAAGGATATACGGTAGATAATATCTTTTAGCAAAGTGATCAATATCAAGTTGTGTACTTAGATACATGTTGTATCTTATGTACTGACACACTCAAGATAAGTTAGCAAGTAGTTTGACTAGACTTAACAATATTGTAAAAGATCTTTCTTGTGATATAAAAGAAAGATCTTAGACTTAGAGATATGTGTGTGTTCAAGTGTGTGTTAAATATACAGTGCAAAAATATCTCTCAAGAACATAGAAACTTAAGATTCAAGGTTGTAACCCTAGTGATATCTCAAGATCACTCGTATTATTATCTTAATAATATTGAATCGTTCGGTGTTAATCTTTCATTGTTCATTGTCATAGAACTAACACAACTGTTCCATTTCCATAACACAAATAACCTTCTAAGTGTGATTAAGTAGATTCCGCATTCTTAATCATATTAACTCAATATATCATACACACAAAGTACAAAAGGTTTAACCACCTTAACCGTGTATCGAATCCTAACAAGTGGTATCAGAGCCAGGTTGATATTTGATTTAGAAGAAGAAGAAATGGACGTTGAATCTATTCAGACGAATGTTGCTGCGAAGATTCCCATGCTCAAACAGAATGAGTTTGAGATGTGGAGGCTGAGGATAGAGCAATATTTCCAAGTGCAAGATTATGCACTTTGGGAAATCATTGAAGATGGAGACTCTTACCAGCCTACCACCACTACATCAACAGTGGACGGAAAAGTGGTGTCAACTCTGCAGACAAAGCCAACATCTGCAGAAGATAGAATAAAGAAGAAAAATGACTTGAAGGCAAGAAGCATGCTGATGATAGCTATTCCCAATGATCAACTTCTAAACTTCAGCAAGTTCAAAGATGCCAAGTCATTATTTGAAGCTATTATTGCCAGGTATGGTGGAAATGAAGCCACCAAGAAAACCCACAAGACACTGCTCAAGCAGCAGTTTGAAAACTTCTCCTCTACATACAATGAATCTCTTGACCATATGTTTAATAGGCTTCAGAATATTGTGAGCCAACTTGTTATTCTTGGGATTGAAATGCCTCAAGAAGATTTGAACTCAAAATTTCTGAGAAGCTTACCAGAAGAGTGGGCTATGCATGTTGTTGTCTGGAAGAACAAGCCAGATTTAGACACAATGGAACTGATGGACTTGTATAGCAACTTCAAGATTGTGGAGCAAGATTTGAAGAAGAATTGAGGTACTAGTTCTAATACTGGGAACAAGGCATTTATGTCAACTCCTAGTACCTCAAAATCAAGTGAAGAGGTGAAAGTTGTTGATGATGTTGGTACTGCTAGTTCATCAAGCAGTACCATAGGTATTTTGGACGAAAAGACTTGTTGTGCATTTCTTACAAGTCAAAATAATGGGTCCATGCTCACCTATGAAGACCTCCAAGAGATCAATGATGACGATCTGGAGGAAATGGATCTAAAATGGCAAATTTCTCTTCTTAGCATGAGAGCCAAGAAGTTCTATCAAAGGATGGGGAAGAAGCTCATAATCAGCAACACTGATGTTGCTGGTTTTGATAAGTCAAGGATAGAGTGCTATAACTGCCACATGATGGGGCACTTCTCAAGAGAATGTAGAAGGCCAAGGCAGCAAGATAGCAAGAATAGAGGTTTTGGAAGCAATTCCAAAACAGAGGAGGTTATTGAGCCAAAATCTATGGTAGCTATTGATGGCTTAGGTTTTGATTGGAGCTTCATGGCAGATGAAGAAGAAACTCCTACTCAGATGGCACTTATGGCTTTTTCTGCTACTGAGGTACAAAATCATAAAGCTTGTTCAAATACTTGCACTGCTCTTAATGCTCTACAAGTTTTAATCAAACAATATGATGATCAAAAGAAAGAGCTAAGCAGCACTTTTCAAAACTTTATAAACTATAAGTGTGGATTAGAGAATCTAGAGAAACAAATCACACACTATAAGGAAAATGAATTAGCTTTTTCTGATGACAAAGCTCTCCTAAGACAGGACATATTCTTTAGAGATGCTGAAATTAAGCTTTTGAGAGAAGCTTTTGATAGGGTCAAAAAGGAAAATGAAAACATTCACTTGACTACACAGGTTCTAGAACATGCTTCTAGAGGTGTGCACAACATAATAGAATGTCAAGTGATTAATAGAGCCAAGTCAGAGTTAGGATATAAGAGTGTCCCACCTCCTTATAGAGGCATCCCAAAACCCCCAGGGATTGATCTAAGGAATTCAGGTTTACCTGAGTTTCAAGAACCAATAATGGAATATGGTTCTAAGACTACTGAGAGTCTTAAGGTAGAAAAAGTAAGTGAAATTTTAGATAAAACTTTACTTTATCAGGACAAGGTGTCCTTTGTTAAGAAAGGAGATGCGATAGTTGTTGAGGATTGCACAACTGATAGTGATGAAGATGAACAGGTTATGTCTAAACCTGAAGTGGTTAAGAAAGTAGGAACAAGTGTTCCTAAGATAGTCAAACACAATACTGATAAGCCTAAATCAAACATTAAGCATGTTAGGCAACCAGTTAGATATTGTGAGCAATATAGAACCACCAACAAGCCCAGAGGTAACCAAAGGAATTGGAATAACCTCAAGTATAACCAATTAGGTGATGACTTTGCTTTTTATAACAAAGCTTGTTACACATGTGGTAGTTTTGACCATCTTGCAGCTTTCTGCAACCATTGGGTAACTGGGTATGAAAACAATAGGGTGAATTTCAAAATGCAAACTCCTCAAACTCACTATCACTCTAAATCCAAGAGTATAAAACCCATAGCAGTTTCGGCAGCAGTCTCTACTGCTAGGCAAGCAGTTTCAACTGCTAGACCATTTAAAACTGTTAACCCAAAACTAACAGTTAAAAATGCAAAAACAACTTTCAAAAATGCATTCAAAACTGTTACAAGGCCCATTCAATCAAAAGCAGTGGTCCAAAAACAAGTTTGGAAACCAAAGGGTTCAACTGCAAAACCAGCAGTTAGTACTGCTAGGAAAGCAGTTAGTACTGCTACTTGGAAAAACAGGGCAAATGCTGTTAAGACCTCAGCATGTTGGATTCTTAAATCCAATGTTGCATCAACTGTCCTTAAAAGATTAAATTACATTGATGCAAAAGGCAGATCCAAGTCAGTAATGGCTTGGGTCCCCAAAAGAAACTAATACTTCTCATTTATGTGCAGGAACATTCAACTGATAAACAAGAGGATCAAGGTTATTCAGATAGTGGATGTTCAAGGCACATGACAGGCAACAAGTCTTATCTCTCAGATTTTCAACCAATAGATGGAGGCTATGTTACCTTTGGAGGAGGTGTTGGTGGCAAAATTTCTGGTAAAGGTACCATTAAAACTGGAAATTTAGATTTTAAATATGTGTTCTATGTAAAAGAGCTAAATTATAATCTTTTTAGTGTCTCACAGATGTGTGACAAAAAGAACAATGTTCTTTTCTGTGAGACTGAATGTCTTGTACTTTCTCCTGATTTTAAGATGCCTGATGAAAGTCAAGTACTTCTTAAAATTCCTAGAAAGGGCAATATGTACAGTGTAGACATGAAGAACATTGTTCCTAAAAAGAATTTAACTTGTCTTGTTGCAAAGGCCACATTGGATGAATCAATGAAATGACATAGAAGGCTTGGTCATATTAACTTCAAAACCATAAATAAAATTGTTAAGAATGGTTTGGTAAGAGGTTTACCCCAAAAACGATTTGAAAATGATCAAACATGCATTGCTTATCTTAAAGACAAACAACACAAAGCCACTTGTAAGCCCAAGATTTTTAACTCTATCAATCAATCATTGTTTATGCTGCATATGGACTTATTTGGACCCGTTTCAGTAAGTAGTATAATGCATAAGAGATATTGTCTTGTTATAATTGATGACTATACTAGATTTACATGGGTTTTCTTTGTATCTTCTAAGGATGAGACTACAAGCATCCTTAAGACATTCATTACTCAGATAGAAAACCAAGTAGACAAGAAAGTGAAAGTCATTAGATGTGATAATGGGACAGAGTTTAAGAATAGAGTTATGGATGATTTCTGCAAACAAAAAGGTATTAGGAGAGAATTTAGTGTTGCTAGAACTCTACAACAGAATGGTGTTGTTGAAAGGAAGAATAGAACACTAATTGAAGCTGCTAGAACTATGTTAGCTGATTCTAAGCTACCTATAACTTTTTGGGCTGAAGCAGTTAGCACTGCTTGCTATGTTTAAAATAGAGTTTTAGTTGTACAGCCTCACAATAAGACATCGTATAAACTTTTTAGAGGTAGAACTCCTGCAATAGGATTTCTTAGACCTTTTGGATGTCATGTGACAATTCTCAATACCTTAGACCATTTAGGAAAATTCTATGGTAAAGCAGATGAAGGATTCTTTTTTGGATATTCTCTTAATAGCAAAGCATTTAGAGTATACAACACAAGAACTATGATTGTAGAAGAAAATCTACATGTGGAGTTTTTGGAAGATAAATCAAATGTAGAAGGTCAAGGACCAAAATGGCTATTTGATCTTGAAACTCTAACCAATTCAATGAATTATGTGCCTGTTGTTGCAAAAACTAATGATTTTTCAGGTTCACAAGCAACAGATGAGGCAAGGTTAGAAAAGGAGACAAACCAAGATCATGTATGGATGCCAATAAGTACAAGTGTGGAATCAACTTCAACAACTGATGAATCTTCTTCTAGCAAAGCTAAAGAAGGTGTTGAAGATGAAAGCAAGAAAGATGGAACTGAGAAACAAGATAGTCAAGTTAGCAGTTCAAAAGTAGTTTGTACTGCTGAGACAGAGCATTCAACTGCTGGTCCTTCAAAAATGAAAGAAGCAGATTTCTCAGACAGTGAGGGGGATTTCAATAATCTTCCATCAAATTATCAAGTTCCTTCTACTCCACAAACAAGAATTCACAAAGTTCACTCCCTAGATAATGTGATTGGAGATGTACAATCAGGTGTGAAGACAAGACAACAACTGATGTCTTCAGACCATCAAGGGCTTCTTGATGCCCTTTATGCTTCAAAGCAGCATGAGTTTTCAAACTCTTGCTTGTTTGTATGTTTTCTCTCACAAGATGAACCAAAGAACATTCTGAAAGCCTTAGATGATTCAAGTTGGGTAGAATCTATGCAAGAGGAGCTTCTTCAGTTCAAGATTCAGAAAGTTTGGGTGCTAGTTGATTTACCAAATGATGCAAAGGTAATTGGCACTAGATGGGTTTTCAAGAATAAAAGGGATGAAAGGGGTATAGTGATTAGGAATAAGGCTAGATTAGTAGCCCAAGGGTACACACAACAAGAAGGGATAGACTATGATGAAGTTTTTTCTCCAGTAGCAAGAATTGAGGCAATTAGGCTTTTCTTAGCTTATGCGTCATTTTTAGGTTTCACAGTTTACCAAATGGATGTCAAGAGTGATTTTCTATATGGTACTATTGAAGAAGAGGTTTATGTCTCACAACCTCCTGGTTTCATTGATCCAGAACATCCAGATAGAGTGTACAAAGTAGTTAAAGCTCTATATGGCCTTCATCAGGCACCAAGAGCTTGGTATGAAACACTTGCTTCCTATTTAAAAGCAAATGGATTTCAAAGAGGAAAGATTGATCAGACACTTTTCATCAAACATCACAAGAAGGATCTTCTGTTAGTGCAGGTGTATGTGGATGACATTATCTTTGGATGTACAAGGAAGGAGATGTGTTTGGAGTTTGAGAAACTTATGCATGATAAGTTTCAAATGAGTTCCATGGGGGAACTTACATTCTTTTTGGGTTTGCAAGTTAAACAGTCATATGAAGGCATATTTATTAGTCAAGATAAATATGTTGCTGAAATACTTAGGGAGTTCAAATTTGCTGATTCAAAAGTAGCAAGCACACCAATGGATTTTGAGAAACATCTTCTTAAAGATATAGATGGAGAAAATGTGGATGTACACACTTACAGATCTATGATAGGTTCTTTGATGTATCTTACATCATCAAGACCTGACATCATGTTCTTTGTTTGTGCTTATGCAAGATTTCAAGTTACTCCAAAGGTTTCTCATTTAACTGCAGTCAAAAGAATTTTTAGATATCTCAAGGGTCAACCAAGGTTGGGTCTATGGTATTCTAGGGAGTCACCTTTTGACTTGGTAGCATTTTCGGATAGTGATTATGCTGGTGCTAGCTTGGACAGGAAGTCAACAACTAGAGGATCTCAATTTCTTGGGTGTAGACTTGTCTCATGGCAGTGTAAGAAGCAAACAATAGTGGCTAATTCAACAACTGAAGCTGAATATGTAGCTGCTGCAAGTTGCTGTGGTCAAGTTCTATGGCTTCAAAACCAACTCCTTGACTATGGGTACAATTTCTTAAACACTGTTATTCATATTAATAATAGTAGTACAATTTGTATTATTAAAAATCCAGTGCAACATTCTAAAACAAAACACATTGAAATTAGACATCACTTTATAAGAGACTGCAATGAGAAAAGATTAATTCAAGTTCTTAAAATTGCTTCAGAATTTAACTTTGCAGATCTACTAACAAAAGCTTTTGATGTTGGAAGGTTTCAGTACTTGGTAGCAAGTATTGGAATGCTTAATCCTTAAAATTTCTAATCTATGTGGTTTTTATATATGTTAAGGTTGTACTGATATCTTTGTAAATTGATACTGTTAATGGAACAGTTAGTACTGCTAGTACAAATTTTGTTTAAACAGTTCATACTATTGGTCATATATTGATACTGCTATAAGACAAATGCTATGCATTTTGTTTCTTGGTTTTGGACTAACAATTTCAGGTATGAACTTTGAACACAAAAGGATATTTCAAGTGAAATGGAAGCAGCAGAATTGAGATACTAGTTGCTGACATAATATGTTTATGATAGAAAAAGTTTAGGAATTTCAAACCTCCTTAAAACTTCTTTCTTGAAACTTAATTATGATGTTTCACTTTGAATTGATGACTTAGTTGGTCAGATAGTAACTGACTCAACTCACTTTCTATCATTTTATACTTTCAAAGTATAATGAGCAAGTCTAAGGACATCTGATAGAAAGAACAGCTAGTAAAAGTGAATCTAACACTTGTGTTAGAGGTAACAATTACTATGAGCTGGAAACCCTGTCAGGAAAACTCTTTGAATGAGTTTATCTTTACACAGGCAGTTATTTATAACTGAAAACATTGGTTCTCACACAACCAGAGGTTGTATTAAACCGAAATTTTGATTAAGTGTCTGTTATACACTTAATCCCTTCAAAATGGTTGAAAGCAGTATGGTTTTTCATAATAAAATCATATACATACTGCTAAGGCAAAAGTTTCTTAAAAAGGATTTTAAAAGAGACTCACAAAAAAAACCATCACATTGATGGACCATGAGTCAAATGTCCAATGAATCACCTCTCATAGGAGTTAACACACCTAGAAGTGATGAGGGCAGCAATTTAAACTCTTAAGGAATTGATGGCTTCATGTACAACATTGTCTGAAAACAAGTTCACATTGGTAGATCAGATAATGATGGGATGATGGTGAGAGATCTTCCAAACAGGGGAGGATAAAATGTTATTTGCTTCAGGGGAGGAAACATCTCAGAGGAGGAAATAAAAGCCCAAGAAAGGAAGAAAAACCCAATGTAAGGGAGGAAAAGACAAGAGCATACAAGATGATGACATGGAGGTTGAAAATGACAAGAACATTCCAAAGGAGAAAGTTCTATCTAGGTCAAACGAAGAAAAGTTTCAATTTCAGTTTACCACGTTTGTTCATCACTTGCAAAGGCATGCTGATAGATGATTTCACTTGTTGAAACAAGCATCCAAGATACACAGCACCATTGCCTCTTATAATTCCTCCATCCAAGGAAATTGCACCATCTTTAGGTCAATGTTTGAAGACTAAAGATTAGTGTATTGATATTGTTGAAGTCAAAGATCAGAAAGCAGATGAACTACTGAGAAAGATATTCAATCTCACAGAACAGAAGACTATGAAGTGTTTGAAAGATCTTCACAATCCATAATTTAATTCAGAAACATGTTGAAATGGATTCACATGTTTAGGGGAGGATTGTTGGGAATTAAATGTTCTGAAGATTAAGTATCAAGAATTACAAGTATTAACAGTTCCAACTGCTGTGAAGAATACTCTAACAGTTCCAACTGCTGGTGTATATCTTAGGACTGTTCAAGTTATAACTAACCGTTCTAACTGGTAGTTATAAAGAAGGGACTGCTAGTTGATACTGCTGAGTGGATAATTGTCACATATACAACTGCTGGTTGGATAAGTATTGAAAAGATATTTGTGTACTAAAGTCAAGGATATACGGTAGATAATATCTTTTAGCAAAGTGATCAATATCAAGTTGTGTACTTAGATACATGTTGTATCTTATGTACTGACACACTCAAGATAAGTTAGCAAGTAGTTTGACTAGACTTAACAATATTGTAAAAGATCTTTCTTGTGATATAAAAGAAAGATCTTAGACTTAGAGATATATGTGTGTTCAAGTGTGTGTTAAATATACAGTGCAAAAATATCTCTCAAGGACATAGAAACTTAAGATTCAAGGTTGTAACCCTAGTGATATCTCAAGATCACTCGTATTATTATCTTAATAATATTGAATCGTTTGGTGTTAATTTTTCATTGTTCATTGTCATAGAACTAACACAACTGTTCCATTTCCATAACACAAATAACCTTCTAAGTGTGATTAAGTAGATTCCGCATTCTTAATCATATTAACTCAATATATCATACACACAAAGTACAAAAGGTTTAACCACCTTAACCGTGTGTCGAATCCTAACACTTTTGTTGGAACAGAACTAGAAACAAAATGAGACATTAAATCGAGAGGTCCGCATGGTTGAGCAGAATAAACCACCTAGAATGAACTAAACCCAGTGCTTCGATTGATAGCATGATTATGAGCAAACTCAACTTGACATAACTTCTGATCCTATGCTTTCGCATGATCACCCGCTAAACATCTTAACAGATTACCAAGGAATCGATTAACAACTTCAGTTTGCCCATCAGTTTGAGGATGATAGGCACTACTAAAACTGAGTTAAGTATTCACCATCCTCTACAAACTACGCCAAAAATGACTCAGAAACCGAGTGTCCCGATAAAAAACAATAGAGAAAGGCAAACCGTGCTAACGATATAAATCCCGAAAGAAAATTTGGGCCACACTAACTACATCTGTTGTCTTCTTGCAAGTAATAAAGTGCACCGTCTTAGAGAAACGATCAACAACCAACACAAAATCCATGTTGATATCAACCCATGGCTGCAAAGGAACAGGAAAAGGCATATAGAGTCCTGCATTAGTAGTTGTGCCCTTTGAAACTTGGCAAATACGACACCACTTGGCATAATGATCCACTTCTTTCTTCATATTGGGCCAGAAATAAGAAGCTTGCACCAATTGTAAACTGCGGTCACGACCAACATGCCCCTCACCATGCAATTCCTTACTAATTTTCAAGCGAATACTGGAATCATGAATACATAGTTTATTCCCTTTGAAAAGAAAACCATCGTGTAGCAAAAAATCTGACTTCTGCCTAGATTGCACACCCTGCAGAACAATAGAAAATATGGATCAATAGTCAACTGCTCACGAATGACATCCAGCCCCGGCACATCAACTCACATAGATACAAGCAGATTACTTCTCTACTTAAGGCATCAGCGACTCGATTCGAAACACCAGCCTTGTCTTTGACCACAAAAGTAAACTTCTCAAAAATGCCACCAAACGCCCATGCTTATGTGATACCTTATCTCAAGTGCGAATATGCCTTAAGGAATCATGATCAGTGAACAAAACAAACTCCTTATAAAATAGATAGTGGCGGCAATGTTTTACAGCTTGGACGATCTCATAAAACTCCAGGTCATAAGTAGTGTACCTAGACTTTAGCTTCGTCAATTTCTCACTAAAATAGGCAACAGGTTGACCACCTTGACTAGGAACCCCGCCAGTTGCAACCTTTGAGGCATCCGTATGAAGTTCAAAAACTTGAGAAAAGTCTGGGGAATACCAGAATTGGTGTTGTAGTAAGCTTTTCTTTCATAACCTGAAAAGCCGACTCTGCCTCCTCTGTCTACACAAATGAGTTTCCCTTCATGCAATCTGTTATTGGGCCATAACGGAACTAAAATGTGGGATGAACCGCCTATAAAAAGAAGCAATCCCATGAAAACTACGAACTTTAGTAATGATAGTTGGAGTTGGCCACTCTTGAACAACTGCTAATTTAGACTCATCCACCTATATTCCCTTACTAGAAACAACATACCCCAAGAACATAACCTTAGGGTAATGAACATACATTTCTTTGTGGCCGCATAGAAACTACCCCTACGAAGTAAGGTCAAAACCTGCCTCACATGGATCACATGCCCACTGAAAGAAGCACTGTAAATTAGAATAACATCAAAATGAACAACCAAAAACTCTCCAATAAAAGGCCTAAGCAATTGGTTCATCAAAATCATAAATGTACTAGGTGCATTTGATAAACCAAAAGGCATCACCAACCATTCATACAATCCTTCACGAGTCTTGAAGGCAGTTTTTCATTCATCACCAGGTCTAAGACGAATCTGGTAATATCCACTCCTCAACTCCAACTTCGTGAAAATAATGGCACCACTAATCTGGTCAAGCAAATCATCAAGTTGAGGAATAGGAAACATGTACCTCACAGTAATCTTGTTAATGGCTCGACTGTCAACACACGTATGCCATGTTCCATCCTTCTTCGGAGTCAATAGGGCAGAAACAGCACAAGGGCTCATGCATTCTCGAATATGGCCCTTAGAAATCAATTCCTCAACCTGCCATCGTAACTCCTCATGCTCTCTCAGTCTCCCATGCTTATTCTGTAATATGGCTTGTTAGGAAATTGTGCCCCAGGTTCTAAATCAATATGATGTTGGATGTCACGCAAATGTGGCAATCCATCAGGAAACTCTTCAAGGAAAAAATCATAAAATTCGATAAGTAAAGTAATCATAGCTTCGGGAATTTTTCTATCTTCAACCACTTCCTTCCCTATTGGGCAAAAAACATTATCTCCCATTTCCAACACGCCCTCAAACTAGGAAACAGATAGAAGAGTACCAGTGGGCTTGTTGACTAATTCATTGGGCTTACTTGACACCAAAGTTATCTTCACACCACCAAACAGGAAGCTATAGGTATTAGTCCTTCCATTATCAGTTGTGTTGCGATCATACTCCCAAGGTCTACCCAATAATAAGTGACAGGCATCCAGGAGCATCACATCACACCACATTTCATCTTTATAGGTTTTTCCCATAGAAAATGGAACAAAGGCACATTTAGACACTGTTACCTAACCGCCTTTCTTAAGCCACTGTAACTTGTAATGTTTTGGGCGATTCTCTATTTTCAATCCCAATTTCTGAATTGCCTCTTCAGATATCAAATTATCACAACTACCTGAGTCAATCAAAAATGCGCAAACCTTGCCCAAAATAGTACATGTTGACTAAAAGATGTTATGCTTGAGCCAATTATCACCAAAAGCTTTTGGTGTAAAGCAAGAGTGCCTTACCACTAAACTCACCCCCACATCTCCAATCACCAATTCTTCTTCATACTAAGTGTCATCATCAAATATTGCGGCTTCTTCATAACCTTCATCAGCCACGTCATCAACTTCCCATTCCTCGGGATCAATAAATAAGTGTCTTTTCCCAGCCTTCTTACATTCCGACTGTCGTTGACCAGGTTCACCACAGTTAAAACACTTCAAGATACTACTTCCGACCCCTTAGAAACTGGTCCAGTATTGCCACCACCCTGTCTTGCCTGATTGGGAACAAAACTAGATGCAACGTTACCCGAACCGGAACTACCTCCTATAATGGCAGGAGAAGATGAACCTCCCACCCGACGGTTATGTTTTTCAAAAGCAAATGCACGTTGATATGCATCAGAAAGTGTCACTGGGTAAAACAAGTTAACAGAATCCATGATCTGGGTTCTTAAACCACCAATATAATGAGATACAAGTTGATCATAGGTATCATGAATATCATTCCTTGAAATTAATTGGTAAACTTCGATTGTGTAATCTTTAACAGTTTTGGTCCCCTGTTTCAGATTTTGTAACCGTTGGTAATTAAGAGGAATAAAGTTGGTCGTCATGCACTTCTTCTTCTTCCCCTAAGTCACGACTCTTGGCTTTCCAACTCTCTCATGTGTCAGTTTCAATTGCTGCCACCATGTGGATGCCCTACTACGTAGCCTGGTAGCGATCAATGAAACCTTCTTGTTTTCAGGAACCTCTTTGAATCCAAACACTTCTTCAACCGTAACAAGCCAATCAATGAACCCCTCAGGATTCATAGTATCCCCATCAAACTTAGGAATATTGACTCTCAATCCAGCCTCCCATCGCCTATTATCTTCACTTTGGTTTTGCCTTGGTTGCCTTTCTGGTTATCCATTGGAAGATGAACCGTCACCCTCAAAGAACGGATTTTTTGACTGTTCATCTTCAGTTTCCCGACGATTACCATGCCTTCTTTGATTCGTCAAGTCATTCATCTGGTCAGTAAACTAATCAACGAA
>CP139509.1:338926232-338960219 GCA_021014915.2 Artemisia tridentata subsp. tridentata
TGTTGGGTTTAAATGATACTGCTGCTACTTAGAAGATTCTGCTGCTAAGTGTTTTTATTCTGCTGCTCATGGTTCTAAGGGGAAATATACTAAGTATGATTCTGCTGCTAGGCATAATCATTCTGCTGCTAGTATATTCATTCTGCTGCTGATGATATTCGAAGTATGATGAAATAAGCTAAGTGTCAAACTGCTGCTAGCCTAAGATGATCCTACTGCTAGAGTTTGATTCTGCTGCTTATTGGATATGTATAGTTTGTTTATGGTATACGATTAGATATTATTCTTGTATAGAAAGTTTTGTAACCGACTAGGACTCCTTATGTGTATAAAAGGAGAATCTAGGTTAAGGTTAGAAGTCGATTGTCCTAGCATACGTATTGTCTTGTAATCACTTCAGGGTTCATTGTAACCCTGTTACTTTTGAGTAATCGTATATTAATATATATTGAGGTGAAGGTTGAGAGAATTATCGTGTGTTATTGTTATTCTTCTTAAGATTAATTACTAACTTCCGCATAGTAATTAATAGATCGTTCATAAGCAGTTTCTATATCTATTGCTTTAGGTTTATATCTAAAGTAATCAACAAGATCGTTAAGCTCAACTGGGATCAACAAGTGGTATCAGAGCTTGTGATCTAGAAACTGATACCGAGAAGAATTTCGTAAAGCTCAGATCTGTTCATCATCAAAAGCAATGGAGTCTGAATCTCATCATATGGTTACTGCATCCAAGGTTTCAAAGCTCAAGGTTGGAGAATATGAACTCTGGAAGATGAGGATAGAGCAGTACATGAAGATGTGTGATTACACAATGTGGGAAATCATACAAACTGGTGATACTCTACCTAAGACTGGTGCTGATGGGCAAGCCGTACCCATCAAAACCAATGAAGATAGGGCTCAAAGGAAACTGGAGATTAGAACTCATACTATTCTCTTAATGGGGATACCTAATGAGTACCAATTGGCCTTCAAAAACACCAAGTCTGCCAAGGATTTGATGGCAGCAATTGAACTCGGGTTTGGTGGGAATGAAGCCACCAAAAAGTCAAGGAAGAATTTGCTAAAGCACGAATTTGAAACTTTCACTGCATCAAGCAATGAAAGTATTGATGGTACTTATGACAGGCTGCAAAAGTTAGTGAGTCAGTTGGCGCTTCTTGATGTCACTATTGCAAAGGAAGATATTAATCTGAAGTTTTTAAGGAGTCTTGCACCTGAATGGAATACTCACACAGTTGTCTGGAGAAACAAGGCTGATTTTGATGCTATGAATTTGGATGATTTGTATAATAACTTGAAGGTCTATGAAACTGAGGTAAAGGGTTCAACCAGTTCTTCAAGTTCAAACAACCTTGCTTTTGTGTCTTCTAATAATAAGACTTCTGGGAATACTCAAGAAACTAATTCTGCTGTTGGTCATACTGGTTCTGCTGCTAGTTCTACAAATAGTGACAACATTAGTGATGCTGCTATTTGTGCCTATTTAGCTGAACTCACAACAAGTACTCCAGTAATGAGTCAGGATCTAGATCAAGTTGATCCTGATGATTTAGAAGAGATGGATTTGCACTGGCAATTTGCAATGTTGACTATGAGGGCAAGAAGATTCTTGAAGAGAACTGGAAGAAAGCTCAAGTTCAGAAGGCAGAACAATGTGGGGTTTGATAAATCAAAGTTTGAATGTTATAACTGCCACAGAAAAGGGCACTTTGCAAGGGAATGCAGAGCACCAAAGCAGATCAAGGAAAATCCAAGGCTGATTCCCATTGAAGATGCTAACCCTACTACTGCTATGGTCTCATGTGATGGCTTGGGAGAATTTGACTGGAGTAACCAAGCTGAGGATGGTCCCAACTTTTCACTGGTAGCTGATGAAGAACCCAAAGAACAACACTTTGCTCTTATGGGTTACTCCTCCTCTGGATCAGACTCTGAGGTATCAAATGAATCTTCATGTTCATTTAAATCTTGTTCAGATACAATAGAGGCTTGGAAATCTAGTTATGATGAATTAAGAGTTGAATTTAATAAACTCAAACTTGATAACTTAGGATATCAACATGGTTTAAAATCTTTAGAAAACAAGGTTGAGTTTCTTAATCAAATTGAGGGAGAATATGCTGATAAAATTCATACACTTGAAACTGAGCTAGTTAAGAAAGAATGTGAAATTAATGTGCTTAATAAAAGAGTGGAAGAAGCTGAATTAGCTAGAGACCTAGCTTTAAGTGAAAAAGAAGAACATGTTGTTAGGATAGATAAACAACAATATGCATCTGTTCTAGCAAATAAAGCAGTTGAATCTCAGATTTTTAAAAGAGGATGTGGCCTAGGATACAATGAAGTGGCTCCCCCTCTTAAAAGTGCTTATGCACCAGCTAGGAAAGTATTGTCCTTTATACCTGAGTCAGCTGCACAATCTGTAGGTGAAACAAGTCAAGTTAACAATGAATCATCTGATAAGACTAGTGCACCTAAGATTGATGAAAAATTGTCTGATGCACCAATCATTGAAGATTGGGAATCAGATAGTGATGATGAGCAGATAGAATCAACACCTCCTAAGGTTAAAAAGGTCGAAATTAAACCTGTAGAAACTAAAGCTAAGAATGTTGAATTTGTGAAACCTGTGGTAGGAAGTAGAATCTCTAGGAAAGTGGCTGAGTATGATGATAAACCTAGAGCTTATCCTAGGAAGACTTGTGACTTGCCTAGAGGAAATCAAAGAAACTTGCACCAGGTGATTTCACACACGTTAGGTAGTGACTTTGAACTGGTTAAGAAGGCATGTCACAGCTGTGGTAGTTTTGAGCACTTGCAAGAAGATTGTTATCTTTCAGTACCTAAGAAAACTAGTGCTCCAAAACCTGTTTGGAACCATAATGCAAGGGTGAACCATAGGAACTTTGCTAGAAAGACTCACCCACATCCCAAAAGAAACATGGTTCCTAAGGAGATTTTGTTGAGAAATGGTATTTCTAGAACTATTTCTCCTGTTGCACCATCAAGGCCCATTCCAAAGAAAACAAGGTATTCTACTGCTAAAGCTAGCAGCAGTATCTCTCATTTTGCTGCTAAGCCAAAAGTGCTTACTGACACTGTTATGGGCAGTCATTTCTATGTTGTTAAGGCCTCAGCTTGCTGGGTCTGGAAACCCAAAACCAGACACAGTAGTGCATCAATGAACTTCAAGAAATATGATTACTTTGATGCACAAGGCAGATCCAAGTCAGTAATGGCTTGGGTCCCAAAGAGAAACTAACTCTCTTACTTTTTGTGCAGGGCAATCTACAATTAGAGCTAAAGGATAAATGCATTTTTAATAGTGGATGCTCTGGACATATGACTGGGGACAAGAGCAACTTGGAAGATTTTAAGGCTTTTGATGGTGGTTATGTTGCTTTTGGCAATGATCCAAAAGGTGGCAAGATTGTTGGTAAAGGTACTATAAGAACAGGAAAATTGGATTTTGAAAAGGTGTATTTTGTAGAGGGACTTAAGTTCAATCTTTTTAGTGTCTCACAAATGTGTGACAAAAAGAATTTTGTTCTTTTTACAGACATTGACTGTCTTGTTTTGTCTCCCGACTTTAAGTTACCTCAAGATTCTGAAGTACTACTTAAAGTCCCTAGAATAAACAATATATACAGTGTGGACATAAAGAACATCATTCCCAAAAGAGATTTAACTTGTCTTTTTGCAAAGGCCACCATTGATGAATCCAAACTTTGGCATAGAAGGCTTGGCCATTTGAACTACAAGGCTATCAACAAGTTGGTGAAAGGGAACTTGGTCAGAGGATTACCTTCAAAGGTCTTTGAAAACCCTGAAATATGTGTTGCTTGTCAGATGGGAAAGCAACATAGAGCATCTTGTAAATCCAAAGTGGTGAACTCTATTTCTGAACCCTTGTATATGTTGCATATGGATCTGTTTGGACCAACTTTTGTGAAGAACTTAAACAAAAAGATGTATGGCTTAGTGGTCACTGATGATTTTAGTAGATTTACTTGGGTATTATTCTTAGCTACTAAGGATGAGACTTCTGGCATTCTTAAGGCTTTTATTACAAGGATAGAAAACCTATTTAATCAAAAATTTTTAAGGTAATCAAAATGTAAAAGGGAACTGAATTTAAAACCATCGATGAATCAGTTCTGTGGGAAAAAAAGGGTATAACAAACAGTTTTGTGTGGCTAGAAACCTCAAAAAATTGGAGTTGCTGAAGGAGGAATAAACCCCTTTTAATTGAGGCTGCTAACCATGTTGCTGAGTCTAAGTTACCCCTATCTTTTGGGCAAAGCAGAAAAACACTTTTTTGGAAAAGCCCCCAAATAGGAAAAAGGTATTTAAACCCCTCAAACCCCAAGCCCCCTTATGAGTTATTACATGGAAAAAAACCCCCCTGATAGTTTTCTTAAGACCTTTGGGGTCCCTGTTACTATCTTGAACACCATTGCCAAAACTTAGGCAAGTTTATGGAAAGCACCCCTAGTTTCCCCTTTTTTGGTCCCCCCACTCATAAAAAGGCTTTTAGGTTTCCCCAATTTTAAAAGGAAAAAGGCATGGGAAAAGGAAAATTTACCATTTTAAATTTTAGAAAACCCCCCCAAATTTTAAATGGAAAAGGTCCTGAAGGGGTTTGTTATTGATTTTAAACCCCAAAATTTAAAAATTTTTTAAAACCACCCCTTGCAGGTAGAAAAAAATTTGGGGGGTTACCAAAACTAATCCCAAGGCAGGTACAAAAGAAAGGGGAAGGGGATGGATCTGCGAGGATTGGGGGGTTTTTTTTTGAAAAGGGGGAAAGTTTTAATCAGTTCTTCACTAACGATAAAGGGGAAAAAAAAAGGATTTTCAGATTGGGGGCCTGTTAAAAAGGAAGTACCAAAGGATGATGCGGGGAAGGGATGATAAAAATTCAAAAGTTTTGGAAAAATTTTTGAAAAAATCAGCAAAGCAGGGGAAAAAAAGAAAATGGGAAAACGTTAAGGCCCCGTACCTTTAAATTTCTTTTTTGTTTGAACCCCAAAAATTCAAAATGCTGCAAAAATTTTTCCCCGCAAGTATTTAATTTGTTTCCAAAAAAAAAAAAAATCTACTGCCCTAGTTTTTGGAATTTTTTGGGGCTGATTTAAAATTTTGGGGTTTTAAGAATTATCCCTGGAAAAAGCCCCCCCGGAAATTTGGAGAAATCTACTTAAAACCAAAGAAAATGTTGGGGGAAAAATTTTTTGGGGCCAAACTGACTGGATAAAAATTAAAAGTTTTCTTTTCAAATGCCCTATTCCCAAACTAAAGTTAATTTTTACCCCCTAAAAAAGGGGTGTATTGTAAGGTTTTAACTATTTTTTTCTGTACAAAAGGGGTTAAAAAAAAAAAGGTTTGGGGAAAAAAACCCCATCCAATCCCGGGAAAAAATGTTGTACCCCCTTTTTCCCGACAAAAGGGCTAAATTTTTTTTTTTTTTTTTTTTTTTTTTTTTTTTTTTTTTTTTTTTTTTTTTTTTTTTTTTTTTTTTTTTTTTTTTTTTTTTTTTTTTTTTTTTTTTTTTTTTTTTTTTTTTTTTTTTTTTTTTTTGCCCCCTTCCCCGAACTTTCCGGTTTTCCAAAAATGGGGGAAAAAGTGTTTTCTGTTGGGGAAAAAGGGGTAAGGGGTTTTTTGTGGAAAACCTTTTGTTTTGAAGATCCTAACTTTCCAGATAGAGTATATAAAGTGGAAAAAAAAGACTGTATGGTTTCTTCAAGCTCCCCAGGCTTGGTTTTGACACCTTGTCTACGTATTTTTAAATTTTGGAAAACCAAGGGAACCCCTTGAAAAAAACTTTGTTCATCAAGAAAAATAAAAATTTGGAATTTTTTTTTTTTTTAAATATTCCCCGGTTTATTTTGATGATATCTTTTTGGGGGTTAAAAAAACAAGGGGGTTTTGGGGAAGGGGAAATTTTTTTAAAACCGGGGCAAAACCCCAAATTTTAAATATTTTTTATGGGAAACCCCCACTTTTTTTTTGGGGGTTTAGGTTAAACAGCCCCCCCGGGGGGATTTCCCCTCAGTCAAACAAGTATATGGCTGATATTTTAAAAAAATTGGGGTTTTAAAGATGTGAAGGTACAAGGGGCCCCAAAATGGATAACAAAAAATTTTTTCTCAAAAATGAAGATGGGGAAGGGGTTTAAAAAACCCCCCCTTTTAAAATCAAATTGGTTCATTGATGTATCTGATGCTTCAAGGCAGATACCCCTGTTTTCTTTGTTTTCCCCCCGGGGGGGCCCCGTTTTCCCCAAAGGGGGGCCCAAAAAACTCTCACTTGGAAGTGGTTAAAAAATTTTTAGGGCCCTTTTAAAGGGGGAACCCCCAAATTTTTGGGGTTTGGGGGTTCCCCAAAAAACCCCCCTTTGGGGGCTTGATAGCAAAACTCAATAGTGACTTTTGGAGCTAGTTTTGGATAGAAACCCCCCCACGGGGGGGCTGTCAAACCTTGGCCCCTGGCTAATCTAAGGGGAATAAAAAAACAAAACTGGGGTGGCAATTCCCAAAAACTGAGGCAATTTTTGTAGCGGCTTCAAGTTTGTGGAAAAGTACCGGATTCAAACCCCAATTTTTGGTTTTTTGGGTACAATTTCATAACCCAAAAAATTTTTTATTTTGATAAAAATAGAAAAAATGGGTTAATAAAAAACCCCTTGTTTTCATTTAAAACAAAGAAAAATAGAGATAAACATCATTTTATTAGAGATTGTTATGAGAAAAATTAAATTTTAAAGGGGTTTAAAAAAATACTGCAATAATGTTTGATCTATTTCCCCAAAAATTTTTTAAATAAGAGATTTCAATTTTTTTTTGGCTAGTATGGTTGCCCCAATAAAAAAATTTTCTTTCTCTCCCCCTTTTTTTGTAAAAAGTTTTTTTGGGTTTTGGGGCTATTTGATCAAAAAATTTTTGTTTCTAGGCTTTTTTTGGGGTTTTGATGGGGAAATGGGGGGCAAATTTTGGTTATTTTTTTGACTTTTTTGTGATTATTGTGAGATACTTTTGTTTGTGTTTTTTTGGGGTTGGATAATCTTTTGGGGGATAAGCCCCCAAAAGTTTGATTCCCCCAAAAAAAAGATGATTCTGAAATTTAAAAGGGAGGCTATAAAATTCAATCAAAACCATAAGGAGGGGTGTTAAAAACACAAAGAAATAGAATTTTTTTTCATTAGGGGATTTTCCCCACAATTTTAGGGGGTTTTTTCCCATCAATTTTTCGGACCCAAAGCAACAAAAAAAACAACCAACCAAAACCCTTTTTCTACAAAAAAAATTACACAAACCTACCACACAAACAACTACTCAATTTTTTCCTTTTCCTTTTCCAAAATGTTTTTCAAAAAAACCCCTTTCCCACGGGCTCCTCTGCCCCCCTTTTTTCGAACCCTTTTTCTTGAAGGGAAAAGTGCTAAATTTACTGGTTTGGGGAGGGGGAAATTTTTTTTATTGGGGAAAGGGAACTTGCTTCTTCTCGGCTTCTTTTGGGAAAAAGGGGATTTCCCCACTATGATACCCATCTTTTTCAAATTTTTTGGTTTTGTAAGTTGAGGGGTTTTTAAATTTTCATTTTTCCCCCACCCCGAATCAGAAGGGGAAAAATTAAATTTTTTTAAAAAATGGGTTTTGGGGGGTTGTTAGTTCCCCCGATGATTTTGGGAGGAGTTCCCCCTTTGGGGCCTTTTTTTGCTGGTTTGAGGTAAAATTGGATGGAAAATAGTTTTCCCCAACCCCAAAGCTCCCCGGAGTAAAGGGGTGAACCCGGGTGAGATTTCTAGATTTTTGAAGGATTCTGGGGGTTGGGGAAATTTTAAAATTTTTGTAAAAGGAAAATTTGTAAGGGGAAGGGGTTTGTGTGTAGATGCTTAAAAAGGGGATTTATAGGTTAACAAGACTTAAGGGGCTTTTAAGGGGGGGTTTTTTATTTAGAAATTAACTCTCAAGTTGGTATGGGAATTAATTTTGGGGGGGGTTGCCAAAAAAAGGGGGGATCTTTTTTTGGGGGGACTTGGATAAGTTTTGGGAAAAAATCCATTCTACTCGGAGATGTTCTGCTATTATTTTTTTAAGGTTTTTGATTTTACTGCTAAATTTGAAATTGGGGGGGACTTTTTTTCCCCAAATTTTGGGCCCAAAAAGTTCTAATTGGTATCAAAAAGGGAAAAACCTAAATTGGGGCCCCCCAAATTAAAATTTGTGCGCCCAAAATTCAAATTCCCAAAAACCCAACCCCCTCCTTTGCATTTTTTCAAAAACACCCAAAAAAAAACCCAAAATTTTCAAGGGGAGAGTACCTTTTGACGTTTTTAAAAAACAAGTGGCTTTTCCAAGAAGGTCCGGGGGGGTGGGGTTCACTGAGGTCATAACTTTTTTTAAAGCTACCCCCCAAAGGTTTTGCATTATAGAAAAACCCCCCTATATATCGTTCCCAAAATGAAATATTTTTTGGGGCACGTTCCCCCCCTTTAAAAAAATTTTTTGGGGGGGGAAAAAAAATTTAATTTCCCCTTTTTTGGGTGGGAAAGGGGAAAAGCCCCCTTTCTGAAACATCTATAAAACAAAATTTTTCGTTTTACAATAAAAAAATTAAACTTCCTTTTCCCCTTCTACAATTTTTGAGGAACTTGAAAAAATTGGGGGGGACCCCAACCAACCCCCTAAATTTTTAAAAATTTTTAAAGTTTGCCTCCCCCCAAAAGGGGGGTTTCTTTTCCCCACTCTTCAAAAATTTTTTAGCCAAAAAAAATGGGGGGAAAGGGGTTTTTTTGCAAATCAAGCTTCTCCCCCTTTTTTTGGCTAGCCCAGGCCTTTTCCTTTTTTTTTTTTTTGGCTATGATTTTTTAGGGGTTGAAAAAGAATTTTTTCTGGAAAAAATTTTTTTTTTAACCAAGGTTTTTGCAAATTACTCATTGAAAAATCAGTTACAAAACCCCTTTTTTCTCAAAAAAAAATTTACAAAACTCCTGTTCTTGTAACAAAAATTTTTTAAACACTTAAGGAAAAATGGGACTGGGTTTTCCGGGAAAAAAAACCCCCATTGTACCAACACATTTTGAACTTTTTTTGCTGTTTTTCCCCCAGGGTAAAAAAGCTAAAAAACCCCACAGCTTCCCATCAAAACACCCACTCCTAAAAATTAAAAAGAAACCCAAAAAAAAAACCCCCCAAAAGACTAATCCCCTTTTTTTTTTTAAAAATAAAAGGCAGGGGTTTACCTCAGACTGTGTAGTAGGAAAAAGCAGATGGGGCCCCCCCAAGGGGGATGGAGTGGCATAAGGGAAAAAGGGGGGTTTAAAACAATGTTTCCAATTAGAATTTAAAAAAGGGCCCCAGTGAAAAACATAACTAAGACCCCAACCTTGGAACCCCAATCTCTGTGAGGGTTTCTATGAACCTGTTGAAAGGGGGAAGGAAACCCAAGCCACGGGGCTAATATAGGGGGCCAATGTTCAGCCGGGGGAAAAAAACCCCTGATTTTTTCCCAAAAAGATTCCCCTCTCGGAAAGGGGTAAAACATCCGAAGTGATGAGGACAGAGAGGGAAAAAAAAGAATTATGGCCCCGATGTACATAATGAAATTTTCCCCGATACACCTCTGGGCCCCAGGTCCCACATCGAATTTTTGAGGCTAAAAATTGAACTTAAACCCCAGGGTTTTAAAAGGTTTTTAAAACACCTGTCCCCCAATCCAAAAATCCTTTTGAAAACCTCTCGGGTGGGGTTTCCAAGACCGAAGTTTGGAGGATATCATGAAACAATTAAAAAGATTTTGACGGCCCCCCGGTCCAAAATTGTCAAAGGGGGCCCCTTGGGGTGGGGAAAGGAGCAAAGGGGACATGAAAGCTTCTGGGGGTGCAAAATTTAAAGGCTTAGGCAAAGGGTTACACAATTCTTGAGGGGGGCTAAATAAGGGGATTTCACATTTTAAAGGTTTTTCCAAAACCCCAATTTGGGGGAAAAAAATTCCTCCCAAACAGGGGGGGAAAAAAGAAAGGGAAAAAATATGCTAAGGGGGGGAGGCAAAAAAAATTGAATAAGAAGTTGGGGGTTTTCCCCGAAAAAAAAAGCCCCATGGGGTTGAGGATGTTGGCGTGATTTGTTTTTTGAGTTGGTAAAAAAGGCAGAGAATGTTCTGTGCTGGTGCAGGCCATTCTGTTTTTGGAAAAAAAAAGGGGATTCCCCCTGTTCTTCAAAAAGGATGATTTTGCTTAAAACCGATGAAGCCCCCCAAAACCCCAAGCTCAAATCATTTAAAAAACCTTCCCCGTAAGTCACGGGGAAACCCCAAAAGTTATTTCAACCCTAAAAATAGTTGTAAAACCCCAATCAAAAACCCGCTGCTAACCTAAAAAACAAAAAAAAAAAAAAGGGCCCCTTTTCCCCCCAAAACCAAAAACCCCCCCAAAAGGGGGTTTTTCATACAAGACCCCTGTGCCAACAAGAAAACTTTTTAAAAACCCCCTACCTAAAGGGTAAGGGAAGGGGAAAAAAGGGGGAAAAATTGAACCTTACCCCATCCTAAGGGGAATTTTTAATTGAGGAAGGGGCCCAAAACATGCAAGAAAGGGGGGATGCAGAAAAGCTAGGGGATTGTGCTGAAGAAAAAGCTGATAGGGAAAAAAAAAGGGGGAAAAAAAAAAGCAACAATCTAGAAAAAATTAAGGGGTTAAAAAAAAAAAATTTGGGTGCTTTTGGGGAAAATGACCCGGGGAAGATGTAAAGCTGCTAGGGGGGGGAGAAATTTTAAAGTAAAATGGAAGATGTTTTTAAAAAAAATAAAAATATTAATGATTGGATTCCCAAGCCTTTTTGGAGAAAAAAAGGTTTTTGGGTTTCAAGGAGGAATAAAAAGGGAACAACCACCAATTAAGGGGAAAAGAGAACTCTTCATGGCAAAAATCTAAAAAACCCCGAAAGGGGGGAAAAATTAAGGAAATGAAGCCATACTCAAAAGAAGAATTAAACCCAAAAATTTGAGGCTGCTAAAAAGAGATGGAGGGGGAAATTTAAACCTTTAACTGATGTGAAATCAAAGGTTGCAAGAATAAAATAGCATCAAATGTTTTATAAACCTGATAAAAATTAAAATGCCCCAAAATGCCGATTTTAAAAAATAAAGAAAAAGAAATTAAAAGGAAAAGGGGTAAAAACCTATGTTGGTAAAAAGGGGATTGGGGAAGAGAAAACCCCGGTAGCTGGGGAAAAAGAGAAGACTCATCTTTTGTCATAAGTAAAAAAGAGAAAAAAAAAGTGATGACATATTTTGAAGAGGTGAATGCGATGATATGAAAAGAACAATGGATTTACAGCTCATTTTAAACCCCAAAGGGGAAACCCGAGATAGTAAAGGGAGTTCCTTTAGTCCAAAATTTCCCCAACCCCTATCTTATTCACAAACGTCAGGGAGGGGAATGAAGCTTTCTGGGGGAAAAGGGTCAAAAACCTTTTTTTTTGGATTTTTTTAATTTTCTCAGATGCAAATTTTTTTGGGGGGAAAAATGATGTGATAAAAGATGTGGAGATGTTTTAAAGGGAAAATAGGGGGATCAGAGACCAAAATGATATATGAAAAAATTCAATATTTTTTTCTGAAAAAACATGTTTAAACCGATGGAGGGGATCTCAATTTTGGGAAAGGGTTTTTTGGGAACCCCCCGTTGATAATGGTATTTTTTATCAACTTTGGGTACATAAAAAGGGTCTGTAAGGGGGTTAAGGTCTACATGTTGGGGGGAAAGGAAAAAACCCCTTTAAAAACAACACAGCAGTTATTCCCCATTTTAAAGCCGGGGAAATTTTTATGTGTGCGTGTATTGTGTTAATTTAAAACCCCCGGGGGTCGTTGGGTTTTTTTCAGAAAAAAATTTTTTAAAATTTTTATTTAGCCGACTTATCAATAACACAATTTTTTAAAAGCATGTCCCCCCCCAATTATGAATATAAAAAAGCAGAGGTCGATCACAAGGGGGAAACGTATTATTAGTTTTTTTTAATCGTTTTTAAAATTATTTAAGTTATTTTTAAACCCTTCAAAAAAAAGGGGGGTTAAAACCTGAAGAGGGGGTTTTGGTTATTTTTAAAAATAAAAACCCCAAAACTAATAAGCACGAAAAAAGCGATTAGAACACACGTACAAAAAAAATTTTTGGGAAATTTTAAAGGCCCTTGTTTGAAAATTAAGTAGCTTGGGCATTTTTTTTAAAATTTGAAAATTTTATATGAATGGGTTTAGTTCGTGCAACGCACCGAGATTAATCCTTTCTTTTTGGGCTCAATTCTTCCCCGGCCAAAGAAACCCCCTTTAAATTTTATTATGACTTCCTATTTACCTTTCTTTCCTACTTTTCTAAGGGGGTTAGAATCCTGGCCCCGATAAAAAAAATAGGGGGGGCCCAAGGCAGGCCCCGACCCATCAAGGCTCAGTCGACAAGAGGTTATCAATGCACTAATAAAATTCCCAAAGACATCAACATATAAACTTTAATTAAAAATGGGAAAGAATTTTTTAAGGGGGGGTTTGAAGTGCATGTTAAAAAAAAATGCCAAAGGGGCCCAAAAATCCTGAAATTAAAGTGCCCCTAATACAATAAAAATTAAAACTATTAAAATAATTTTGAATACATGGGGGCCTTTCCCCTTCCCCGGCTCTTGTCCCCTTCATTCAAGGTGTCCCCTTTTTTCCCCCTTTTTTTTCGTCCTGAATTCGGTTTGGGGGTTTTGGGGTTTTTCGGTCTTTTTTTTTGTTCCCAAAAAACCAAAGATCCCCAAAATTTTTTTTTGATTGGGGGGGTTTTTAAAGGGGTTTGGGGTCTGGGGTTTTTGACCCCGGCCAATCAATTTTAAGTAGATCGGCGCATTGATTTTAACTTCGTGTGGGGTCCAAGAAATTTTTTGGGGGAATTTTACCCGTACACCGGCCAAAGATGGGCCCCAAAATCCATTCTTGTATGCGGCGCATGCCTTTTTCCCCGTTTGGTTTAAATTTTTAAAAATTTTCTTATGGGGGAACCCCCCGGGGGGTATGTAAAAAAAAAGATGCGGCGAACTGGAGCAAAAGGGCTTGATCTTGTACATTCAGGGGGACCTTAATTCCCCTTGCTTTTTCCCCCCATAAATACCCCCAAAATCGCCAAGTTTCAAAAAATTATTGGGGTTTTTTAACCTTTTGGGAATTCAAAAGTAAACATTAAGTATCAATTCTCACAGATAATATAATAAAAAAAGTCAAATAAATAGGATAAAGTTTAAAAAAATGTATTTTTTTTTAGTTCATAAAAAGTTGCCCCTTCCCCAAAAAGGCCCCCTTTTCCCCTGATAAAATTAAAAAATGAAAGGAAAATTTAAAGATTTTTAAAACCCCAAGATTTTAAAAAATGGGAAATTTTTGGAACCCCCAACCCCCCCCCCCCCCCGTTATTTTGTTTTTTTTGATAAAAATTTTTTTTTTTTGGAAGAAAATACAAGTTTAGGGGGGGATTTTGGGTTTAAAAAGTATGTTTTTTTTTTAGAAGATTCTGTTTAAAATTTTTTTTATTCTGGGCTCATGGTTCTGGGGGAAATTTTTTAAGTATGATTCTGCTGTTTGGCTTTTAAACATTTGTTTTTTTGAATTTATTCTGCTGTGATGTTTTACCCCTTATTAAAAAAGCAAAAGTCCCAAAATTTTGCTACCTAAGATGATCCTGCTGTGGTTTTGATTCTGCTGCTTTTGGGGGTAGGGATATTTTTTTAAAGGTAAAGAAAAAATTCGATATTTTTCCCCTTTTTTTAAAATTTTTTTAAAACCACTAGGACTCTTTTGTGTAAAAAAAGGAAAATTTTATTAGGGTTGAAGTCGATTGTCCTACCCCTACTATTGTCTTGAAATCACTTAAGGTTTTTTTTAAAAACCCCGTTATTTTGAGTAACCGATATTAAAAAATTTTAGGTAAAATTGAGGAATTATGGGGGTGTTATTTTATTTTTTTAAAAAATTAATTACAACCCCTTCCCCCATATTTTTAATAGATCTTAAAAAAGCAGTTTTATTTTCTATTGCTTTGGGGGTTTTATTTTAAGAAAACAAACAAGATCGTTAAGCCAACGGGGGGCAACAAAAATCGGGGTCTAGGCACAATTTCCTCTAATGGTTTTTTTGGGGTTTTTAATTTTTTAAAAGCTACAAGAATCATTGACAAACCTTTTTAAAAAAAAATGATTCGTTTGTTAAAAAAAAAGTTTTAAAAGGGGAAATTTGTTTTAAAAAAAATTGATTTTTTTCAACCCTGGGAAAAATTTTTCTTGTTATTGTTGAACCCAAGGGGTAAAAAAGTTTAAGGGAAAAAATATCTTAGCACTTTTTAGTTTCTACGGGGGGTATCAAGATTGGGGGCTCGTTCCCCGGGGGTTTCCAAAAATTTCTGTGCCCCACGGGGAAAGGGTTCGAAAAAAAGGTTTTTTAAAGGGGGTTTAATTTTTTTTTTTGTTTTTTGGGGTAGGGGCAAGATTTTTTTTTGATACTTTTTGCTTGCGAAAAAAAATGGTGTTTTTTTTCGTTCCCCCAAATTAAAAGGCCCCAAAACTGAAGAAATTAAAAAAAAAGGGTCGGTGTTTTGCGTTTAATTTGGTTTTTTTAAAATTTGATTAGGCGGGTATTTAAAGGTATTAAAAAATTCACGTACAAAATTAAAAAGCAATGGAAATTTTTCTTTTTTTGATAGTAAAATTATGGGGTTTTTCCCGGGGAAATTTTAAAAAAGTCGTTTTTCTAAGGGGTTTGCCCCCGTACTAATTTGTCAAACTATAAAATGTTGGGGCAATATTAAAATTTTTTTTAATTTTTTTTTTTGGTTAAAAAATGTTCCCCATCTTTTGTAAAATTGGTTTTGGGATTAAAATCATAAACCTGGGGATTTTAGTTAATGGAGACTGTCTTTTTTTTTTTAGGGGAAATTTAAATTGCTTCATCTGTTTGTCGCATTGCAATAATAGTTGCCCGGGGTTTTGGGGGGTTCAGGGAAAATTATTTTTTTAAAAATTTTTCAGATAGGGGATGAAATTGGAAATTTTTGCTGTTAGATTCTTTTTTTGCGGCTTGCAATTTTTTTTCCCCCGGCTACGTCTTTTTACACTTGGGGGTTTTTGAAATTTTCCCCTTTTGTGCTAGCTTCGAGTTTTGCTGCTGGCTTATTTTTAAATTTTTCTGGCTGCTGGATATTTTCCCCATTTTTGCTGCTAGTTTGTTTTTGCTGCTAAAGGTTTTTAAAATATGTGTTATTGGGGTTTATTTACGACTAAGGGAAGTACATGGTTGTTGGGTTTTTAATTGGGGTTTTACCCAAAAGGTTTTTGGGTTTTTGTTCATTAATTTTAAAAAGGCGGGGTTTAACGTCTTATGGGCGAAGAGGACTATTTGTTTTTTCTTTGATGGGCAGTGGTTTTTAAAAGGTTTTTTTCTTATAAAAATCTTCGGTTTCCATTACGTTTTTAGATACTTTTTGTTCATCAAGTGACTAAGAATTGACAAAACACATTTAAAGGGGTTACATTGTGTGCCAGGGGGTTATTGTAAAAATTGCGCCCCCCCTAAAAAGGGGGATAGTAGAATCTTTTTTACAAGGCAAAGGGGCAAAAGGGGTTTATTTTTTCTACTTCAAAAAAAAATTTTTGATGTTAAAATTTTTTTTTTAAAAAGTATAAAAAACCCCACAGATTTGGGAAAACATTTGTGTTCATGCATAAAATTGGGGGGAAGTTTTTCCCCTTTATTCATTCTCAAAATTTTTGTAAAAAAAAGGGGAAAAAAATTGTGAGGGGGGGCCCTGGCTAAGGGGGGGAAACAAAGACAAGTTTTTTTCATTCAGGGGGGGGGATGATCACATCTAAAATTTCCCATTTTTGTTTGGGAATTTTTGTACCCCGACTTTTTTGGGGTTTTTTAAAACAAAAATGGGGGGGATTTTTGGGATTCTTGATTTGATGAAAAAAATAAATCCCAAAAATGAAACAAAAAGGGTTTTTAAAATGACAAAGAAAAATTCCCCCAATTAATTAAGAATAAAAAACCCAAGGGGTTTTTTTTGGGAAAAGGGGAAATTTTTATTTATTAGCCTTTGGGAGCCCCTTTTGTAAACCCAAATTCCTATTTTTATAAAAAGATAAAAGGGGATGGGGGTTTTAAAAAAAGTTTCCTTTTAAAGTAAAATTTCAAAGGTGTTTGTGGGGGTCTGGGGGGGAGATTAAAACCCCCCAGACGTTTTTTTTTTTTTTCCCCCCTGGATCTTTGACCCCCGTTAAAAAATTAAAAATGAAAAATTTTTTATTCTGATCAAAATTTTTTGAGGCTTTTTGAGTTTAAAAAAAAATTTTTTTTTCAAAAAAAATTTTTTTTGTTTAAAAACCGCTGTTTTATTATTAAAATTTAAAAGTTAACCCCCAAGGCCCCAAAAAAAATACAAAAACCCATCTTGACGTTTTAGTTTCTCCCCAAATTTCAAATACAAAAAAGGGGTCTTTCAGAAGGAACCCAAAAACCCCCCTTTTAAAAAAAACTTTAACACTCAGTTATTGTCAATAATTTTGACCAATTAAGCCCCCAAAAAGGGGCCAAAAAGTATAAAAGGTTTTATCTTTTTAAAAACGAAGACAAAAAAGGGGAATACAGAAAATACAAAGATGCCCATAGATAACAATGACAACTATCAAACCCTAGCTCTGGATAAAACTTTTTAAAGTAAAAATTTACATTTACCCTTTTTATTCCCCACCCCCTCTAATGCGTAAATTTTTTTTCCAAAAATAGCAAAGGGGAAAAAATGAACTTTAAGCCCCCTATATGCAGCTAAACTTGTTTCCCCAATTTTATAGCAAGAATAAAAAAAAAAAACCTTTAAAAATCCTAAAATTTGAGGGGCCCAAAATTTTTATTTTTGATAACCCTTCCCCCAAGCTTTTGAGTCATAAAATTGAAAACCTTTTTTCCTTTAAAAAAACCCCTTTTGCATTTTGCTTCTTAAACATTAAAACCCCTCCAATTTTCCCTGCAAAACAAAGGTTTTGAAAAACCTCCAAGACCTTGGTAAAAATACTGCAGTTTGCAAACCGGGGGTGATTTAAAAAATTTTTTTTTAATACCTGCTGCCATTTTTCTCTAACCAAATGAACATCAAGTTCAAAATTTTTAATTTTTCATGAAAAACCCCGATTAGTCTAACTTAATACAGCACTGTTTTCACAAAACAACTTACTGGGAAAAAACCCAAAAAAACCCAAAACCCCTGAAAAACCAATTCTTAACAAAAAAATTTTTAAAAGTAGCAGAAGCCCTTTCCCCTTTTTTTTCAGGCCCCTTTGTTTTAACTTTTAACAAGGGGGTTGTTTTTTTTTCCAAAAAATCAAATTTTTTTTCCCCAAAAAAAAACAAAAACCGTAACGGGGTTTTGGTTTTTTGGGCCCCTTTTTTCCCCGTCTTCATCAGAGTAAACTCTAAGTTTTTGATTAGAAAAACTAAAAAATTTGCAAACCAACCCGGTGAACCTTTTTAATACCCCAAAAACCCTTTTTAAACGCCTTTTTTGTGAACGGAAAGGGGTTGCTTGTTGACTAAGACAGTAAACATAAAAAACTAAAATAAAGGCCCCTTTTTATTGGTTAAGAAAAAACAATTTCCCCAACCAATGTTGATAACAGAAAAGGGGTTTTTAAGTACTTATCAGTAGAAGTTTCAATATGATTTAACACGATATTTCGGTAAAGGGGGATCACGGGGGTTAGCCCCGAAACCCAAAATTTTTTTTGAAAGTTCTAAGCAATATTTTCTTTGAAAATCAAAAACCTTTTTATTTTGAAAAAATTTTATCCCCAAAAAATACTTAAACCCCCCCCAAACTTTTTTATCAAAAACTTAAAAATTTGAAAATTTTTTTTAAACCCCTTTTTTAACCCCGGGCCCATCATTACCTTATCACAATATCATAAAATATGCAAGCAGCTCATAAACAAAAAAAAAAACTTTTTAAAAACAAAGAATGTCAAACTTACTTTGTTAAAAACCCCGCTAACACAGTGATAAATTTTTGCTTTTCCCGTCTAGGAGTTGTTTCAGTCCATAAAAGGGGTTATTAATTTTTTCCCCTTGTTTTTTTAACATTTTCAAAACCCCCTTGGGGGTTTAACTTTAAAAAAATCCCCATCCAAATCTCCATACAAAAAGGGGTTTTTAAATCAAGTTTTTTTGGGGGGTTTTTTTTTCACATCAATACTAATAAAAAACAAAACAGAAAAAACCCCCCTTAAAAAAATGACTGAAAGTTCAAAAGTCAAAAACCCTTTGCCCAAAACCCCCAGCAATTTTTTTAGCTTTATACCTATCAATAAAAATATTTGTTTTTATTTTTTAAATTTTTCCCCCAAACCATTTTTTTCCCAAACCCCTTTTTTACCAGGGGGGGAAATAACACCAGCCAAGTATTATTTCTTTTAAGGCCCAATTTTCATTTTTTAGGGGATCAATCCAATTAGGATCAGAAAAACCCTTTCCCCATTTTTTGGGGGGTTAACAGTTTTTCCCCCAAAAAGTAGTTGGGGAAAACAAAATTTTTTATTACAAACCTGCATAACAGGGGATACTTTTCTATTTTCCCTATCTAACATTAGAACTCAAACATAATCATTATTAAAAAAGGGAAGGCCCCGTTTTATCAGACCTTTTAAAATTGGGGTTTTTTTGCCCCTTTTTCAGAACCCCTTTTTAAAAAAGGTAGGGTTTGGTTTTAGAAAAAATTTTTATTAAAATTGCCCCGACCAGTTTTGGGGGATCAAGTTTGGTTGCCCCAAGTGCCTTCCTCCCCATTCCTTTTCCAAAAGCAGTATTTTTTTTGGAGTATCTCTGAACAGAAAAGGGTTCCTTTTCCCCCCAAACTGATGAAAAATCTCCCCCTTATCTTTTTGGGCTTTTTTGGCTCACTAAAAAACTTCAAGTGATCCCCAATTCATTTTTTAAAATTAATCCCGTTTTTAAATCACAGGTTTTTTTTTTTTAAAAAAGGGAAAATGTTTTCATAAAAATAAAAATCTCTGAAAAAAAACACATTTCTTGAATCCAAACTTTTAAAATTCATAAGCTTTTTTTTTATTTTAAAAAACCCCTTAAAAAAACACACTTTCGGGGCCTTTTAAAGACCTTTTTTTCATTATTATTTAAAATATTGAAAAACATAAAAACCCCAAAACCCCCAAAAAGGGGGAAAAAATTTGGGGTTTTTTTTGGGGCCCCAATTTAAAAAAGGGACTTACCCCTTTTAAACCAAAAAGAAAAGGAACCTTTTTATAAGATACACAAAAAATTTTGAAAAAAAACCAAACCAGAAAAATGAGGAAAAATTTCCCCGGGGAAAATAAGACTCCTTGCTACCCCTTTTGCAAGGGTTAGTTTCCCTTTTTTGCAAAAATTTCCTTCTGCTGAGGGGTATGGGGGCAAGAGGTTGATGTATTATTCCAAGATCAGAAAAAAAGTTTTGCATTCTTTTATTAAAAAATTTGGGGACCATTATCTGACCAAAAGTTTTTTTTTTTATTTTTAAAATTTTATGTATCAATTTAAAAAAGAAAAAAAATTTTCACCCCAAAACCTACCCCCTTTTTTTTTACTTGTATCCCCCAAACCCCCGAATTTTTACAACAATGGTTAATAAATATTTAAAAAACCCTTTTAAATGGGGAATCTGGGGGGCCCCCAAAAAACCGGTGATCAGTTCCCCCAAAGTCTTAGACTTGGGGGTCAAAAAAAGGGGAAAATTTGGCCCCCCAAATCTTGTTTAGCCCTGGGGACAGCTTCACAAAAAAAGGCCCAAAGTTTTTTTTTGTTTTATTCAAACCCCTTTTTAAAAAAGACAACACTTGGTCACAGGATGCCCCCTTTTTTAAAATTTGTTTTAAACAATTTAACAAAAAAAAATCCCAACATTTTGGGGCTTACCTACCAAAAAAATCCTTTTTTGGGGGAAACCCCGAAAACCCCAAAAATTTCATATTTTAACCCCCAAAGTTCTCCCCCTTTTTCAATTTTCCGAAATAGCATTACCTCATAAAAAAACCAAAAATTTTCTTACTATCTCTAAAAAGTTTTTAAAATAAATTTGGCTCACACAATAACCGGAACAAAAAAAGAAATTTTAAAATTTTACATTATTAGTTGGGGTTTTTAAAACCCAAAAATGACTAATTACCCCGGTACCTTTGGGGGTTTCCCCAAAGAAAAACTTTAAATAGTACCCTTTAACAACAAATTAAAATTTTCCCCAAAAGTGACACTTTTAATTTTTTTATTAGACCGAATCAATGACCCCAACCCCAAAACTTTTTAACCCCCCAAAAAAAGGGCTACTTTTTGCAAAGAAAAATCTAGAAAAATTTATATTGAAAAAACCTTTTCCCCCAAAAAGGGGAAAAACCTACCCCCCCATTTTTTATAAAACCCCCCCAAAAGGTTTTTCCTTGTCAAAGACAAAGTTTTTTTTCCCTAGCCCGAATAAAATAGAAGAAGGACTGAAGAAAATGTTTCTAGCCCCTTTTTAAAAAATAGTATTAATTGAAATTTTTTTTTAACAGGGGAAAATTTTTGAAACCAGGGGGAAAAAAACCAACCCAAATTTTGGGGGAAAATTAAAAAGGGGTTTTTTAAATTTTTTTTTTTTAAAAAAAAATTTTTTTTGAATATTAAAAGGGAAAATTTAAAATAATGCAAAAATTAAAAATAAATAACATGCAATAAGGAAAAAAAAATTTAAAACCCCCAAAAGGGTTTTTTATAGTGGTTGGGGCTAAAAGGATCTCTTCCTTTCCCACCCCACCCCCAAAACCCCTTAATCGGAGTTTTTCTTCAAAAGAAAAAAGGGCCCTTTTACCCCGGAAAAAAACCTTTTTTAAAAAACCCCTTAATTTTTTGGTAAAAGTAAATATGAGTTTTTTTAAAGGACAACCACCCTTTTTCTTTTTTTTTTAGGACTAAAAAAACAAACCCGAAACTAAAAGAGTATTTTTATTTTTTTTGGACAAACAATGATGTGTAAAAAAAACAAATTCAACTATGGCCCCCCAAAAGTCTTGCAAAACCCCTTTTTGAAGGTTGTGATGTTTGATCTTCTATACTACAAAGAAAGTATAACATTTTAAAAAAGAAAAAAGAATGGGTTTGAAAAAAATGAAAGAAGGTTGATGTTGTTTATGTTATGAGGGGGTGAGGGGAAAAAGAATTTTTTGGGTTGAATTTTTTGGCCCCAATGCCCCTTAAAAAGCCAGGAAGGGGGGATCCAAAAACGGGGTTTTCCTCCTTTTTTTTTTTTGGTTTTTTGGGAACCCCCAAAAATTCCAAAAAAATTCACCCAAAAAATAATAAAAAAATTTTATTTCTTATCTTTTTGTAATTTTTAAGCAAGATTTAATTTTTTCTTCAAAAAAATTAAAATTTTTAAAATGATGCAGCCAAAAATGTCCCCGAACAATTTTTAAATTTAGAATTAAAAAGGGGTTTTTAATGTAACTTGGGAAAAAATTTATGAAAAAGTAACCTGGAAAAAGTATATGAAAAAGTAAAAATGTAATGAAGTTTTTTGTTTATGGGGAAAACTTGTGACTTTATGTTAAAAAACTAAACTTATTTATGTTTTTTCCCCAAAAAAAAAGTTTTTAATTTTTATTAACAAAAAAAAAAACAAAGATCGTTAAATATAAAATTTTTTTTTTAGACGATATTTGTATTAACAATCTCCCCTTTTTGTTTTTGGGGAAAACATAAAAATTTTTTTTAAGCAATGAGATAAATAAGGGGGAAGTATTTTTAAAAATTTTTTATTAAAATGTTTTATTTTAATATTAAAAAACCTTTTGGGGGTTTTAAAATTTTATAAAATGTATTATGTATGAGTTTAAATTTTCTCCCCTTTTTTGTAAAAAAAAAAGAAAAAAAGGGTATGGAATGTAGTGCAAGCCCTTGGGGGAAAACCCCCCGTTAGGGGGGGCCAAAAAATTTTTGATGCCTTGTTTTGAGTGCTTGATTAGCTCCCCTTTGGCAATATCCCCCGATGGGGTGAAGTATATGTGATGAATTAAGAATGCTACAAAACAAAGGGGTTGTGCTTGATTAGTCCCCCCTTTGGCAAAATCCCCCCCTTAGGGGCCAAGTATAAAAATTTTAAGTATTTTTTTGCTACAAAAAAAAAGTTTTTTGATAAAAGTTTTAAAACCCCAACCCCAATATAAAAAATGCATGAATAATGGAGTTACAAAAAAAAGGTTAGTTATAAGAGTTCCAAAAAAAAACCATAAAAAAGCCCCCAAAAGGGGAAAACAATTTTAAACCCCAAACATACAAACATCTTTCATTGGAAAAATTTTATGGCAAAATTTTCCCAAATTTTTTTGGTAAAAAAGGGTGCTTTTAAAGGAAATAAAAAAGAAAATTTTTTGAAAAAAAAGAGTCTGGGGAAAAAAAAATCCGGTTTTTTAAAGCCCCATTTTTGGGGGATTTTTGAGGGGGGTGGGGGAAAAGGTTGAGGGGCTGAGGATGGGGTTTTTTAATGAACCCCATTCTTTTTGGGCCCTAAAACCCCTTTTTGGGTTTTGTTGAGTGGTGGGGTTGTTGCAAGGGGGGCCCTTTGGGGGGGGGTTTTTTTGGGGGGAGGGTAGGTTTTTTGTTGGTGGGGGTGGGGAAAATAAGTTGTTGGGGGTTTGGGGGTTTGGGGGGAAAAAAATTTTATGGTTGAAACCCTGTGGATTTTTAAAAATTGTTCATTAAGGGGAATCCCCTGTTTAAAAAGGGGATAGAGGCAGAAAAATTCCTCAAAATTTAAAATTTTAGTTTGTGGGGGTTCAATCCCCCTTTTTCTCGTCAACGTTGGGGGTGGGGGGTTTTGGTGAAAAAGGTTTTAGGGGGGGGTTTTGAGGGGGGTGGGGGGTTGATCTCCGTTAGGGGCCCCAAAAAATTTTCCCCCAAAAAATGGGGGGAAAAATTTAAGGGGGTTGTTGTGAATATTCAAACCTCATATGGCATTGGGGGGATTGGTGGTTTTCCCGGGGTAGGTCTTCCAGGTTTCTAAGTGGGGTTTTGGAGGGGTTTTTGGTTTGGGGGTGGCAAACAATTATGGGGTTGGGGTTTTTGGGACCTGGGAAAGGGAAAAAGGTGATTTGGGTAATTGAGATGGTGCGGGAGGTGGTTTTGGGGGCCAAAAGGTTTTTTAAAATTGGGGTGGGGGGGATGATTTGTGGAGCTTTTGGGGGGGGAAAAGGGTTTTTGGAAGTTTTCAAAATTTTTTTGGAGAGGTTTTTTTGGGGTTTTTTTAACCCCGAGGAGAGGGGTTGATGTTGACAAAGAAAAAGGGGTTTAAATCATAAAAGGTTTCCCCTTTATGGGGTTTTTAGGTGATGAGGAGTTGTTTGACTTTTTTAAAATAAAAAAAAATTTGAGATATGCAGTTTTTTAATAAAGTGGTGGTGAATGGGGTGAGAAATGAAAAACCTAAAGCTTTAAAATTTTTTAGAATCCAAAATTTATGGAAAAGTGTGTTTGGATTTGATTTTTAAACCATAAAAAAAAGGGGTTTTTTTAAAAGTTTTTTGGAAGGGGGTTTTTTCAAATCTTTAAAGTCACCCAAACCCCTTTTTGGTTTTGGGGGAAATAAAAAATATCCCCTTAAGCAGGGGGTGAGGGGGTATTTTATAAAAGTGTTTTTACCCCCAAAAAGGGAAGGGAAAAATTTTTGGGGGGACCCCCTTCTTGGTGGAAAAAAGGAACTTAAAAGAATTTTTGAAAATTTCAGTTTTGGGGGAAATATTTTTTTTTTGATCTAAGTAATTCCCCAAATGATCCAATAGGAAAAGGATTTCAGTAAAAAAATCCTAAAAAAAAGAATGAGTGAATAGAGTGCGGGATTAATCGTTTAAAATTTTAAAAAATAGCATTTAATGGCGGAACCCAAATTTTTAACACACCCAAAATCAGGCAATTTTTGGCGGGGACCAAAAAATTTTTGGGAAAACCCAAAAGGTTTGTTGTCCACAACCAAAAAAAAAAGTAAATGAGAAAATTTTTAAACCCCCCCCCCAAACCCCTTTTTAAAAACCGTTTTAAATTTTCCCCAAAAATGGTAATTAAATTTTTGTTTTTTGAACAATAACTAAAAAGGTTATTTTAAAAAAAGTCATAAAATCAAAGGGGGTAATTTTATTAATAATAATGGAAAATTTTGCCAAAAGTGGTTAAGGATAGAAAATTGGGGAAAAAAAAATGTTATCTCCCCCCCATGACAAAAATTAGTTCCATAATTTTTTTTTTAAAAAATAAGTTTTCATCCCGATATTAAAAAAATCAACATCTTTTAGAACCCCTTTTACCCCAAAACTCATAAAAACCCCCCTTGCCCCTCACCCCTTTTTTTTTTATTTTCGTTAGGGGGAACTCCCCCTGCACTTGAACATCCCCTTTTTTGTTTAACTTTCCCCTTTTTTGTCCCAAAAGGGGAAGTTGTTGCTGTATCGAGAGGTGGAAAATAGAACTTGGAAGTCCAAAATTGTCAAGAAGGGGGATGATGAGGAAGTAGGAAAAAGAAGGATTTTCCTTGGGGGTTTTAAAATTCTTCATTATCACTCAAAGGTACAAAAATGTGATTGGAAAAGGGGGGAGTTTTGGGGGGGGGAAAACCCCTTGTATTTTTAGGGATAGGTGCAAAGGTCTAAAAGAGGGAGAACTCCCCCAGGAAAAGAGCGGGGGGTTTTAACATTGGGGTTTGTCATTTTTTGGGAATAGTAGGGGAAAGGGTTTAAAAGGGGTTAATTTTTCAAAATATAAAGATGTAGATAGGAACATTGGAAAAGGGCACAATTTTTTTTGGTGGGGGGGAAAAAAAAATTGGGGCAAGAAAATTTTTCCCCCCTTTTTTTAAATTGTTTTGGGCCAAGTTCCAATTTTTTTTTTTTTCCAACCCAAAAAAAGGGTCTCGGTTGACTTTTTTCCCCTTTCGGGTTTTCTAGTTTTGGGGAATTTGGGAAAAGGAAAAGATGGTTTCAGATTATCTCTTTTGGAAAAAAAAGGGTTGAAAAGGAAGCAAACGATAAAAAAAAATCAAGGGTTGATAAAAAATTTTTTCCCCAGTAAAGGCATTTCCCTTTCAAAAGGGGAATTCCAAGGCTTCCCCAAATTTTTTTTTTGGGGAAAAGTTTAAGTCACTTTGATTGACTTTAATTGGATAGTATGGGGGCCTAATCTTTTGGGGAAAGGGGAAAAATAGATAAAAAAAATACAAATCTGGGGAAAAATTTGGTTTTTTAAAATTTCCAGAGCCACCCCAAGGAAAGGGGAGTAGTTCTTGGGGAATATTGGCCCCTTTAGAAAAGGGGTAAAGTTCAAAACCCCGGGGCATTTATTTCTCTAAGGTTTTAAAGGGTTTTTTTCCTTTGGGTGTAAGCCCCTTGTTTTGGGGGTTTTGGAAGGTAGTTTAGGGTATCCTTGTGGTCGTAAAGGTAGGGGGAAGATTGATTAGATAAAAAATTAATATGTATTTTAAAAAAAAACCAAAATTTTGGGGTATTTGTTCTGTGTGTGCCTATTGAGGAAATTTTGGAGGTGTAGTTACCCCACTTTTTTTTAATGCAAAAAATTTCATTTAAAAAAATTTTTAACAAAACGGGGAGTTTCCCCAAACGCCCCAAAATTAAAATTCCTTTGGGGTTGAATGTCCCCGAAAATAAAAATAGTTATTTTTTCCCTTTTTGCATTAAAAAAATTTAAAGCAAAAAAAATTTTAAAAAACGTTTTTATTTGTATAAAAGTGTGAAAATAAAATTTTTAAAAAAGGAAAAAGTTTTTCCCAAAAAAATTTGACAGGGGGTTTTTTTGTTAAATTTGAAAATGTCTTAAATTGAAATTTCCCCAAAAAGGGGGAAAAATGATTAGTTAGGGTTTTTTAAATGTACTTATGTTTTTTCCCAAAAAAAGATAACCCCAATTTTTTGTTTTTTTGCAAAAAATAAAACCCCCAGCCCCAGATCAGGGGTGAAAATTTTAGGGGGGGAAAAATTTAATGGGATTAGACAAAAATTTTGTTAAAAGGGAAAAAGGGAAAAATTTGGAATGGGGCTTTTGGGGGAGTTTGAGTTTTTGGGTTAGGGGGTTAGAAAGGGTGTTTTTTTTGTTTAAAATATTTAAAAACCCCCAACCCCGGGAACCCCCGGATGGGGGGGGAATCAAAAATTTGGTTTGCCCGGGGTTTCAAAAGGTTTCCCCTTGGGTTTTTTTTGGTTTTTGGTCATTTTTTTTCGTGTTTGGTTTTTAGTAATTTTTTAAAAAAACATTTTTTCCCTTAAACCCCAACCGTCAAAGGGGAAAAAAAAGGTTCCCCCTTTTAAAGGTTTTTTTTGGAAATCCGCAAGTTGTTTTGAGGATATTTTTTATTGAGATTTTTCCCCCTTTTTAAAAATTTTCACGGAGAAAGTGTAAAGGGGTTTTTATGTTTTTTGGTTGGGGAGTTGAATGGATTTTTCCTAAAACCCCAAACCCCCTTTTTTGTCGCAAAAAATGGGACTTGTTGGTAGAACCCAAAATCGCAAGGTTATTTCACCCCAAAATTTGTTTATTTTTTTTTTGAAAAAGGGAATGACTTGGGTTGTTGAGATTGCTAGACCCCTTTGGTTTTTTTTTGAAAACCCCTGGGGGAAGAAGTGCCCCCAAAAGTCCCCAAAACCATTTACTTTTTCTATGAAAGTCCCGGGGTGGTCCCGTCGGGGTTTCCCTATGGTTTTAATTGTTCCTTTTGGGGGACCCCAATCCTAAAAGGTAGTACCTTTAATGGGGTTTAAAAAATTGTTTTTGGCTTCAAGTGGGGGGGTTTTAGATCTTCTTTAAAAAGAGGGGCATAGGGGAAACATTAAAAAAAATGTGGGGGTTTAGTTAGATAGGTAGCCTTTTCCAAAAATTCCCCCTTTTTTTGTTTTATCTAAGGTTAACCCCTTTTCATCCCGGTGATTTAGTTTCCCCGGAATAGGTGTTTTCATGGGGTTTGGTTTCAAAAAAATTTTTAAGCATATCTTTTATGTATTTAGATTGGTTAAAAGGGTTCCCATCTTTTTTTTTATTTTTAAAACCAAAAAAAAGGGGGTTTTTTTCCCCCTTTTCTCTTTCAAACCCCATGCATGATTTTTGAAAATCCCCCACAAATTTTCAAGTTGACCAATATAAAGTATTTAATATATTTGAAAAAAGGGGGTCCCTTTTTTTAGTGTAGAGTGTTTTTTTATAGTCCCCGGGGTTTTTTTTTGTTTAAATAAGAAAATTTTTTTAATCGATCATCCATCTTTTGGTGTTGTTAATTTGTATGCCTTTTTTAAAGTTTTATAGAATTGATTTTTGGTTTTTTAAAAAAGACAAAAACCCCGGGGGTTTTTGCAATAACTTCCCGTTTTGAAAACCCCTTAAAAATCACTTTTTCATCCATTTGAAAAAATTTTTTAAAGGGGATGTGGGGAATGCCCTTTTTCAAGTAATATTTAATTGATGGTAGTCTAGAGCAAAATTTTCATGAGTCAAACTTCTTGTTGATTGTTTTGAGCCCCCCAACCTAGCTTTGTTTTGACACTAAACCATTTTCATCCAATTTTTTTTCAAAAACCCCCTTTTGGTTTTCCAATTTGGTTTTCATTTTTGGGGTTAGGAAATAAAGGGCCCCAAACCTTTTTTTCTAAAAATTGGGGTTTAATTTTCTTTTATTTTATAAACCCCCAAATTCATCTTTATAGCATTTATTTTTTTTGGGTCAATGGTTTTTAAAAAAAAACCCCAAAAAAAATTACTTTGATTTGAACCTTTTTTTTTTTTTAAAATCCCTTTTAAAAAAATTTTCCTTTTTACATTATCTAAGGGTGATTTTAATTCTTTAAAATTGACTATTTTTTTGTTTTTTAAAGTTCATCTTTTTGTATTGTTGAAAACTCTTGGTTTTTTAAAAACCTTTACTTTCCCCAATAAGTCCCCATTTTTTTTAAAAAATGATGTTTTAGAGGGGGGTGGATTTTGTAAAAATTTTTGTTCAAGGGTTTTCGATTTTAAAAGGTTTCCCCTTTTTTCAAAAACATATAAGGCTTTGTTTTTTTCGGTATCCAAGGAACCCATTTTTATAGATTTGGGGGGAAAATTTTTTGGGGAAAAAACCTTAGTGTTTGGGGAAAAAACAATGCCCAAAAAAAATCAAAAGTACCCCAAAGGGGGTTTTTTTCCTCTAAAAATTTTAAAATGGAGTTTTTTTTTAAAAATGGTCTTTAAAACTCAAAATTTAAATTTTAAAAGGAGATCTGTCAAGATAAAAAATTTTTTTGGGGGGGATATTTTGTTATTAAGCATTGTTTTTTCTATTTCTTGGGGGATTTTTTGGGTTTTTTTTTTTTAAATTTAAAAAAAACCCTTTAAAAAGGGGTTTGCGGATAAAAAATTATGTTTTATCCCTTAGCATCACAAAAGCCCCAAATTAAAATTTATTTTTTAAAATTACGACCGGATCTTTTAAATTTGAACAATACTATTCCCCACTTGATTTTAAAAATTTTTTTTCTAGGGAATTTAAATTTTTAAAAACTTCATTTTTATTTTTTAAAATTTTTTTTTGGGTTTTTATCATTAAAAAACACCCCATATGCCCAAAAGTGAAAATTTTTCCTAAAAATTTTTAAGCGGGGATTGCAAATAATTTTCATTTTATTATAAACATTTCCCCATTTTTTTTACTTGTTTTATTATTTATATTTTGGGGGGCTCGATAAAATTAAAAGTTTTTTTTAAAATTTAGGTAAAAACAAGCATTATGTGAAACGGGGCGTTTTTTGGTTTTAAAAAAGGAGCAAAAAAAAACGAGTGTCAAAAGCCCCACTGAAATCCAAAAGATGGATATTAATAAAAGATGGGGGGAATACCCTATTAGATGAAATTAAGATTTTTCCCCGATTTGAAGAATGCCCCCCCATGCAATTTGCCCTGCGCCCTATAAAAATTTTGGCCAAAAAATAAGATAAAATCGTTTACTAGAAGCCCCAATATAATTTAAAAAAGCGTATACATAAGATTTCACCTTTTTCAATAAGCCCGTAAATTTTTTGGCCCCATACAAAGAAAAAATTACGCCGCATCTAAAAAAGGGAAAGTTTTTAGAATATTTAAATTTTTGGCCCCCGCGAAGTTAAGTAAAAAGGGCCCCCATCTACAATCAAGGCCCCCTTGACCCCCAAAGAAAAAAAATTTAAAATTTTCCCCAAGGCGGGGCAATTTTTTAAAAACCTTTTAAAAAAACCCCAAAAGCCAAATTTTTAGACGCCCCAACCGCACAAGACACCTCAAAAAAAGAACAAGGTTTTGGGGGTTCATGTTTTAAAATTTTTAAAAGTAGTTTTGTTTTATTGTTTTGGGGACCTTTAATTCTCAGGATTGATGGGTGTGGTATGTGATACGAAGATCATACACTTTTCCCCTTAAATTTTTTCCCATTAATTTAAAAATTTTTTGGTTTAAAATCCCCTTTGTGATTTTTTTGTGCATTGAAAAACCCTGTGTCTAGCTTGGGGTTTCTTGGGTCCCCATGCCTTTTCCCCCCCCATTTTTTTAAAAGTCCTAGAAAAGTTGGGGAGGGGTAAAAAAATCATTTTAAGGGTTTTCGCCGTTTTAAATTAGATCCAACGAAAAGGTTTAATTAATACACTTTTATAAAAAAGCAATAAAAAAAAAGGGGAAATGTTTAATTCCAGGAAGGGTATTTTTTTCCGATAACTATCTGTGTACCCTTTTTGGGCTAATCGCTGATTCGTGTCATTTTTTTAGTTTTCTAAAATTTAAATTAAACCAAACTGTGCCAGTCTTCGGTGAACCCCCCGCGTTAGATTAGGGGTTTATAATAACTTGGATATTAAAAAAATTATTTTAATAATAGATAATATTTTCCCTCTTAGTTTTTGCACTTGCTTTTTTATATTCATATGACCGGGGGAAAAATCGTTAGTGGTTGTGGTTTTTTAAAAAAGGCTAAAATAAATTTTTAAAATTGAGTAGGATTTATTGCTAAACCGCAAAGACACAACAAAACCCCCCCCAAATTTTTTTTGGGCCGTTGGGGGAGTGAATTGTTATTTTTTGTTAATTTGAAAATTTAAATTTTTTTAAATTGGTTTTTTTTTTTTTAGTTTTTTTTTTTTAATCAAAAAAATAACCCCCCTTGGGGTTTTTTAAAAAAAATTTCGTTCATTGTATAAAATTTTCATATTTTGTTTTTTTTTTTTTTTTTTTTCTGTAAATTTTTTTTTCTTTTTTTTTTTTTTTTTTTATTTTTGTTTTTTTTTTTTTTATTTTTTAAAAATTGATGTCTTGGAAAGTTTTTGATCAAAGATACGGGGATCTGTTTTCACAAATTTTGGGTATTTTTTTAAAAATTTTTTAAAATAAAACGCATTTAATAAATTGAGTACGACGCATTTTCCCTTTTCCCAAAAAAAGGGGTATTCTGTTTTTAAAAAGAAATTTTTTAAACCCCAACCCCTACAAAAGATTTTTTTTAAAGATACGGGTTTTTTTCCCTTTTAAAAATTTAAAAAAAAATTTTTGGGGAATTTTTTAAAAAGAAGAAAACGCATGGGTCTTTTTCAATACGGCGCATTTTCTAAATCAAAATTTTTTTTTGGGGAAATAACAAAATGGGGGCTTTTGCTTTTGTTTATACGACCATTTAATTTAAAAAATAAAATTGATTTTTGATATTCCTTTGATCGTTTCCCCTACTTCTTGCACAAGTTAGTTTTCTTTCAGAATAAATGAGGGTTTAAATATTATGGAAGATTAAAAATTTTTAACCAACAAAAAAGATGCTAGTGGAGTGACCCAAACCCTTAAAAGATGGGGGGTTGTAAAAGACGACAAGAGAAAGGGAAAAAATTTTTTGTAAAAGGGTATTTTAAAATTTTTGAAATGGGGAAAACCGGGAAATTTTTGGGGCGAAAAAGCCCAAAAAATATATTAGTTTAAAATCAATGGAAAAAAAAATGTTGCGGAGCTATAGGGGAAATTTTTTCGGATGAAAAAGGGGGTGGCAGTCCCCAAAAAAAATAAGGTTTGAACGTGGGGTCAAAATTTAAACTCTGTAAAAAAGAAAGTGTCCGGGAGAAAACCCAAAAGGAAAAAAAATTTTTTTTTGTTCTGTTGTTGAGGTATTTTAAATGAAAGATGGGGGGATTCCATCTTTTAAATGCGACGCATCCCCCGCAGGGGAAAAATTTTTTATTTTCTGCATTTTTTATTTTTGACTTTTAAAAAAATTTTGTCAGTTTATTTAATGGGGGGGACCCCCGGTTAAGGAGGGGCCGATCTTTTTTTTTAAACGTTTTTTTTCCCCGGTCGATGGCTATTTTCCCCTTCCTAAGAAAACGGGTTGGGGCTGCCCGGTGATTTAAGTTTTTTTTTTTGGGTTTTTTTTTTTATAATAAAACTTTTATAAATTTTTTAACCCCTTTTAACTCAGGTGTTTTAAAATCAAATGGATTTAGTTCCCCCCGATTTTTAGGAAAAACTTTAAAAAACCCTTAAGTTCCATCCACAAAAAGGGTTTTTTTTTTTCCCCTTTTTACAAATTTTAAGGAGGATCATCCCCAGAAAAATTCAGGGGATTTTTCTTTTAATTCTTTTTTTTTCCATTTTTTAAAAACCCTTTACAAAACAAGAGGAAATTTTTAAAAATTAAGGGGGGGGTTTGGGAATTAGAACCCTTATTGCCCAAATTTTTAAAATTTTTCAAAAAAAGGGGCTTAATTTTTTTTAAAAATTTAAAAAAAAAAATTTGCATATTTTTTTTTAAATTTAAATTCCCCAAAAAAGCACCAAAACCCTTTTTTTTAAAAAAAATTTAAAATTTTTTGTGTGCCGGGGAAATTGAAAACCCCTTGAATTTTTGGGGGTTTAAACTTTTTGTGACCCCCAAAAAGAGTATTTTTATATAATTGGGTGCCCCTTTCAAAAATTGGGAAAAATTTTTTAGGTTTTAACCCCTAGCCTTTTTTGTTATGTGTATTAACTAATACATTTTTTTAAAAACCCCCCCTTAAACCCTTTTTTTTCTCTCATTTTTAAAGGAAGCCCCCCTAAAACCCTCAGAGCCCCCCTTTGTTTCTTACCCTTTGTTTTTTGTTTTTACCCCCCACCCCCTTCCCTTTTCCCGGTAGTTTTAAAACCGGGGTTAAGTTTGGGGAAAAGGGGTTTTCCCCTTCTTTTCCCGGTTTTTAGGGGGGTTTTTCTTATTTTTTGGTTAAAAGGGGGGGAAAATTTTTCACAATGAAAATTGGGTTTTGGAAATTTTAAAATTGTATAACTTTTAGTTTATTTTTCGTGTGTTTGCTTTTTTACTATTAAAAGTTATTTTTAAAAGGGGTTTTAAGAGAAAAGGAAAAATTTTTTCCCCGGAAAAAAGTGATAAAAAGTTGTGAATTTTTAAAACAAATTTTTGGGGCAAAAAAAAAAAAAAAAAAAAAGGGAAAAAAAAAAGAAAAAGGAAAAGTTGGAAAATTTTTTGGGGTTTTAACCCCCTTTTGAAAAGTTTTTTTTTTAATGGGAGATTCACCCTATTTTGTTGTATTAATTTTTTAGGATTGAAGGGGGTTTGGCCCCTTTGGGAACGCCAATTTTAAGGTTTTTCTTGATTGAGATTTTGTTGATTTAAATTTTGGGTTTTTTTTAAAAGGGGTTTCAAAATTTTAAAGGTGAGGGGTTTTCCCCTGTATGGTCTTATTCATGGGAAAGGGTTTTTGGGAAATGATTTTTAAAAAAACTTAGGTTTTTTTTTATCTGTTTTGTTTATTTTTCTTTTTAAAACCAATTTGTTTTCCCCAAAATTATCATCCCCCTTTTCATTCTTTCTCCAAACCCCTTTATTTATTGAGATTAGGGATTTGAGCAATCTTAAGTATCGTAGTCGTGGGGGTTTGGCTATGTATTTAAAAATTTTGTCGCCCCTTTTTTTATTAAAATTTTTTGGTGAAGGGGTTTCTTGGTCCAAAATTTTTCCCATTCGAGTTAAGGAATTGAGCAAAATTGGGGAAATATCGTGGGGTGGGTTGATCAAAGTATTTGTAATTTTGTTTTCCTTTTCGGGGTTTTTGGGTCGATAGAAATTAAAAAAAAGGTGATCAACCCCCCTTAACCAAAAACCCTTTTTACCCCTTTTTACTTGTTATTTTTTTTGGGTTTAGGGGGGGGGAGATGGTATACTTTTCCAAAACCCATGATAAAAATTCGCACAACTAAGCAACTAAACGATTTAGAATTTTGGTTTTTTTTTTAAAAATTTTTTTTGGGTTTCCCCCTTCGTTAATGGTTTGGTTTGGGGTGATTTTGAAAAAAAAGAAAAAGTGCTTAAAAAAAAAATTTTTAAACCAATAAAATTTTTAGGATACATTTTCATATGATTAATTCTAAGGGGGTTTCTTGGGGCAATAAAGTTTTAAATGGGGGGATATTTGATGAAAAACAAATAAGTACATTTTTACATTTATGTTTTTCCCATTTATTTTTCTTGTTTTATTTATATTATAATAGAAAAAGATAATTTTTAAGTTTATTTATAATTTCAGGGAAAAACAAGCATTATGTGAAATTGGCGATTTTGGGTTTTAAATTTGGAGCAAAAAAGGAGATGTCCCCAAAATCTATGGGAAAAAAGAATGCGGGGCCTATTCCCCAATAATACGCCAATTCATTCTTAGTTTAAAAATTGAAAGGAAAACCTTGCCTGACTTTGAAGAATGGCCCCTGCAATTTGTATGGCCCCCTTGAAACTTGGTAAAAAAAAAAATCAAGCTCGTTTATCAGTTTGCCCCCAAAATTTTTAAAACGGAAAAAAAATATAAGCTTCACCAGTTACAATCCAAAAAGTAAAAAAATGCGCCCCATAAAAGATCCCCAATTT
>CP139509.1:338960319-339001503 GCA_021014915.2 Artemisia tridentata subsp. tridentata
GAAGAAGTACTGTCCTCGGACAGAGGTCAGGAAGCTAGAAGATGAATTTCATCAGTTAGTGGTGAGAAACAATGACATGAGTACGTACAATCGGAGGTTTCAAGAATTATCTCTTCTGTGCCCGCATATGGTGCCTGACTTGGAAAAGATGTTGGAACGATATGTGGAAGGACTACCTTCAAGTATTGAGGGAGACGTCACCGCATCAAACCCAAAAATACTCGAAGCCGCGATCACGTTTGCTCAGCGAATGTTGAATCGAGTGCTTAAACGGGGTTCTACTTCCACAGTCAATGGACACAAGAGAAGTTATGATAACCATAGCAGCAGCAACAGAAACAGCAACAGCCATTACAACAACAACAGGAGGTACCACAGCAATGACCGAAACAACAACCGCAACAGAGACTACCAGCAAAGTCGTAACGACCGTCATCAGCTACAAAACCACCGTCAAGAAGCTGCTAGGGCTTATGTAGCTGCACCTAGTGAAAAGAGAGCTTATGCTGGGACACAACCCCAGTGTAACAAGTGCAAATTGCATCATACCGGACCATGCATCGCAACCTGTGGTAACTGCCGAAAGGTAGGACATGTGACCAAGGATTGTCGGGCCACTGGAGCAAATGCACAACCATTAGCAGTGAAGTGTCACGGTTGTGGTGAAATGGGACATTACAAGAGTCACTGCCCAAAGAACACCAACAAAGTTGCTCGCGGAAGAGCCTACATACTTGGAGATGGAAACGCGCCGCAGGATCCCAATGTCACTACGAGTACTTTCTTACTGAATCAACATAGTGCTAAGATATTATTTGATTCTGGAGTCAATAGGAGTTTTGTATCTACTTCATTTGCTTTATTACTTAATATTGCACCCATAGAATTAGGTACCTCGTACGAAATTGAAATAGCCGACGGAAAATTGCTAAGCATCAACACCGTACTCAAAAACTGCACCTTAACACTCCAAGACAAATATTTCCAAATTGATCTCATGCCCATCCAACTTGGAAGCTTTGACGCAATTGTGGGCATGGATTGGTTATCTAAACATCGTGCCAGAATCATCTGCGACGAAAAAGTCATCCAAATTCCCTTCGACAATGAAACACTCACCGTTCGTTGTGACCATTATAAAACCCAACTCAATATCATCTCGTACATCAAAATGGTGAAATACATAAACAAAGGATGTCACGCCTTTTTTGTTCCAAGTAACGGAAGATAAATCGAAAGAAAAGGAGAAGCGATTAGAAGAAATGCCAGTCGTAAATGAGTTTGCGGAAGTATTTGCTGAGGACTTGCCAGGTGTTCCACCAATCCGGCAAGTAGAGTTTCGAATCGAGTTAGTGCCTGGAGCAGCACCCGTTGCGAAAGCACCTTATCGATTAGCCCCTTCCGAAATGAAGGAATTATCTAAGCAGTTGAAAGAACTATCAGATAAAGGATTCATCCAACCAAGCTCATCACCTTGGGGAGCACCAGTCCTGTTTGTCAAAAAGAAATACGGAACATTCCAAATGTGCATCGATTATAGAGAGTTAAACAAACTCATGGTGAAAAATCGATACCCATTACCAAGGATTGACGATCTATTTGACCAACTACAAGGATCGAGTGTTTACTCAAAAATCAATCTAAGATCGGGATACCATCAATTAAGGGTTTTTTAGAGAAGAAGACAAACCCAAAACAGCCTTTCGAACACGGTACGGGCATTATGAGTTTCGAGTAATGCCATTTGGTCTTACCAACGCACCAGCAGTGTTCATGGATCTAATGAACCGAGTATGCAAGCCATACTTGGACAAGTTCGTGATCGTGTTCATCGACGATATTCTGATCTATTCTCGTAACGAAAAAGGCATGCGGAACACTTGAGAACCATTTTGGGATTACTCAAGCAAGAGAAACTGTATGCAAAATTTTCCAAATGTGACTTTTGGATCTCCACCGTTCAATTCTTAGGCCACATCATCAACAGTCAAGGTATTCACGTTGACCCCGCCAAGATCGAAGCAGTTAAAGGTTGGGCATCGCCCACCACACCAACTGAAATTCGACAATTTTTAGGACTCGCTGGTTACTATCGAAGGTTTATAGAGGTTTTTCCAAAATCGCAAAACCTTTGACAGAACTCACACAGAAAAACAAGAAATATATCTGGGAAGAGAAACAAGAATCAGCATTCCAACTTCTCAAGCAAAAACTCAAATGAAGCACCGATTCTAGCACTACCGGACGGGAGCGACGACTTTGTAGTATATTGTGACGCATCGCATCATGGTTTAGGTGCGGTACTAATGCAAAGAAACAAAGTCATAGCTTACGCTTCTCGACAGCTCAAGAAAAATGAGGAAAATTATACCACTCATGATCTAGAACTAGGAGCAGTAGTATTCGCTCTTAAAATATGGAGACATTACCTATACGGTACAAAGTGCATGGTATTCACCGATCACAAAAGTCTTCAAGACATACTGGATCAGAAGGAGCTGAACATGAGACAGCGCCGATGGTTAGAACTGCTCAACGAAATACGATTGTGAAATTCGCTACCACCCGGTAAGGCAAATGTTGTGGCCGACGCATTAAGCCGGGAAAAAAAGGATCAAACCTCTTAGGTCCGATCGTTAGGAATGACAATTTGTTCACCAATCCCATTTCAAATTCTCATAGCCCAATCGGAAGCTCTTCAGGAAGGAAATCGACCTCACGAGAAAAATTTATGGCATGCCAGAAAAGTGAGAACGGATTCATGAGAAGAGCCGATGGAATGTTATACTTCAAGAAAAGATGTTGGATTCCTCTCTACGGAGGTATTCGAGATCTTATCATGCATGAATCTCACAAGTCTTTAAAAATTCCATTCATCCCCGGGGTCTAACAAAATGTACCAAGATCTCAAGCAACTTTACTGGGGGCCAAACATGAAAGCCGACATCGCAACGTATGTTGGGAAATGTTTGACTTGTTCAAGAGTCAAGGCGGGAAAACCAAAAGCCATCCGGACTATTTGTACAACCTGAGATACCAGTTTGGAAATGGGAAAGAATCACTATGGATTTTATTACCAAATTACCAAGAACGTCGTCCGGATTAGATACCATCTGGGTTATTTGTCGATCGTTTGACCAAATCTGCCCATTTTCTGCCAATCAAAGAAACTGACGAGATGGACACACTCGCTCAGTTGTACTTCAAAGAAATCATAATCCGACATGGAGTCCCAATCTCCATCATTTCAGATAGGGACAGCCGATTCACTTCAGGATTTTGGCAACTCTACAGAAAGCTCTCGGTACTCGATTGGACATGAGCACCGCCTATCATCCCCCAAAATGAATGGACAAAGTGAAAGGACAATCCAAACCTTGGAAGATATGCTTAGAGCATGTGTACTTGACTTCGGAAAAGGTTGGGACAAACACTTACCATTGGTTTGAATTCTCTTACAACAATAGTTACCAAAGCTTAGCTTAAAGGCTGCGCCTTTCAAAGCACTTTACGGGGGGAAAGTGCAGATCACCTGTTTGCTGAACGGAAGTTGGAGACATGCAACTTACCGGACTAGAACTTATTCACGACACGACGGGGAAGATTACAAATCAAACATCGTCCCCAACCGCTCGGGGCAGACAGAAGAGTTATGCGGGGGGAGGAGGAAACCCCTGAAATTTGAAGTCGGGGAAGAGTCATGCTAAAAATTTCTCCCTGGAAGGGAATGATACGTTTCAGAAAACGTGGAAAAAATCAACCCGAATACATTGAGCCTTTTAAAATCCCCGAGAAATCGGTTCAGTTGCTTAAGATTAGAGCTTCCAAAGAATCAGTAGGGTACATCCTACATCCAGTATCCGAACTTAAGAAATGTCTGTCAGACGAGACTCTCGTATTCCGCTAAAGACATTAAATGGATGACAAACTTGTATTCACAGAGGAACCGTAGAGATAATGGATGGAGAAGTGAAGCGACTTAAGCAAAACCGCATTCCTATTGTAAAAGTAGATGGAACTCTAAGACAGGACCAACGTACACATGGGAACGCGAGGACCAAATCCGTGAAAAATTATCCACATCAAATTCTTGTAAACCCATCTCGTTAGCTATCTCAGACTTGAATTCCGGGACGAAATTCAGAATGACGGGGGAGTACTGTAGGATTCTACAAAAATCCATTGTAATAATTCTCAAGGATTAATGATAATCTTGTATTACCGTTTAATAAAACTCATTTTTACGAGGAAAATTTGAACTTTTTTTCATATTACTATTCTTACCACGTCACGTTATCACAATGATCAACGAATAACGAAAACGTACTTCGGGACAACGATTGTACACAAACCACCATTATCACTAAATTTGAACCTCACCAATGATGAAAAATGTTTAATAAATTTTCCACACAAATTTCTACTTAGCATTCACTAAATAATCTCGCTAAGTACAATTAACTTTCAATTAATTACCTTCATTAACTTCCTAAATCAAAAAACCAATCGGGCCCTTATATCCCACCCCACCAAACGAGCCCAAAAGCCCAAAACCCATCAGACTTATATTTTTCTTTCTTTTCTTTCTTTCTCTTATAAACCCGATCACAAAAACCCTATAGAAACCGCTCGTAGCTTTGGAATATCAAAGTAACCTATCTATATTTTTACCCATCATGACCACCACTTATCAAATTTCTCTTTATGCAAATTCCCAGCTATGAATGTCATGTACTACCACAGTAACTGAGGCCATATTTTTCGTCCCATAATTCAAATATACGTATAAATAAAGGCCAAACTAAACCTTTTTCGAACCCCAATTTTTCTGCGTTCTTCTAATAACCTTCTTAACATATTATGATATTTTAAAAGAAGTATGGGACTGCAGACTAAGTCTGTGGCTCGCTACTTCTTTTTGGAACCTATACTAATCCCAAACCCGAATACATGTATACTACAAGAAGTAAAATACAATGTACCTACCACTCAATATCTTTCCCACAATCTACTAATGTCAGAAAAAAAAGCATAGGTGTCCTCTTACTCACTAGTTATCCACAGTAATCCAATGATTTAAAGGGCAAGAGGTCAATGAAACGTGTGAAAATCCTTCTATAAGAGTACCTTATCTTAGCTCACTCTACCCTACCAAATTCACTATCTTTCACCTCACCAAATACTCTAAAAAGACCAGAAGCTTTCTGTCCTTCTTGGGAAGCAAAAAAGTTAAGAAGGGAATACGTATAAAAACTTTTTCGAGCTTAGTGGGACTGCCTTCATTCTTTGTGCTTCATTCGAACCACTCAGCTCTTCACCACCTTTTCAAGGTGTGGTATGAATCTTTTCTATACCTCTTTGCACGTTAAATCACTCACTCATGCATTACATGCATACATTTCGAATGTACCATATTTCATTTTTTTTTGTCATGTTAAAATGAGGGGGAAAGGATTTCATGTGATGAACACAGCACCACTAGGAGACCATGATATCACTTATGTTTGAGATAGTATAGCATTGCATTTCATATCTTGAGTTCTTTCACTCGAACGTATAACACATGTAGGCTTTACATGCATATTAAATATCGAACCATGTATAAAAGTTTAAAGCTCTTATGTGAGACCCTAATGGCCCCTACTCATTCATATCTCAACTTAACATATCTCAGAATGCATAACAAAACCCACGAGCACACAAGCACTACACGTATGAAATATATAAAATCTCACTAAATCCTTTATAGTAACTTATGAAAAGAGCCATAACGCCTAATAAACACACGAGTGTTTCTAATCTCGACATGCAATACATATACTTTTCGACCGACTTGTTTAACAACCTACCAACCTAATTTTTCATGTTAACAACCTGCCATGAAAACCACGACTTGATCTTTTAAAATCACCAAAGTGTTTCGTATAAACCATGTTCGAAAACTTAAAAATATTAACGTATGGGTTCAAGGCCCAAAAAGCAGTTTTGATAAGCTACAAATAAGCTGACCATGTGGCACTTTAAGAATAAGCTTTTAACATAAAAATGAGCCCTTTTGATAACTCAAACCCTCCCCAAAGCCCATGGATCAAAAATACTTAACGGGCCACCTTTATAACTCGTTAAGGCCCATTTGTAGTTAAAATAAGCAAATGATCAAAAAAGTAGTTAAAATAATTTAAAAAATCACTTAAAAAAAAGCTGGGGAAAAAATTTCGCCATATTTTTCCTTACCTTTTTTTTCTTTTTTGGACAAAAAATGTAACGCGATCTAACTAAAAAGGGACTAAAATTGCCAAACTGTGAAAATTGTGGACTGAAGCTGTGTTTAACAGCTTGTACAAGACCTAAATTGACCATTAAAATTAATTCCAAGCCTTATATCCCACTTTATGGACAAGCTTTGGACTATATTTGGACTTTGGACTTAAGGGAAGGACAAAAGGGACGTAACGCAAATCCCAGTTAGGGAAAAAATTTTGGAAAAAAAAAAACAAGGACCTATTTTTTATAATTGAAATTTTTATTTCATTTTCTATTTTAGTCACATTTTCACTTCATATGCTTTTTGGAACATTTTTCTTGCATATTATTTAACTTTTGTTACTTATTAAAATTGAAATATTTGATTTTTAAGTTGCACAGCTTTTCATTCATTCTTTGTAGAAATAACACTATGGGAGTATTGACAAAAAAAAATCAAGATACTCATATATGTAGCATTATTTTAAACTTCAAGCTTTTTAAAAACACGACACACTCACTTTCAACGATCAGATCGTTGCTCATCATTCGTTATTCATCAATCACACACCCCAAATAGTAATTAGTCAGATTCTCAGAATTTATATATTTACCAGGTTCCGTATTGAATTTGTTATCATAATCCCCTTCAAAGTTTACTTTCACATTCCCCCAGTAACACTTAAGGTGAGTCATGGCCTCACTTTTAAATCATTTTTACTTTTAAAAATTGTGAGGGGATACATGCCCATAAACAGATCACAAGTATTTTTCTGTATGTTACCTGAAAATGATATATGCCTAAGTTACCTTATTGCCATAAGACCCCCTATCATGAGCTATTAATCACTGCGGTGAACGCGAATTTAATGAATAGATCTATTAGAGGCTGACGACCCATCCCCCTTAAAACTTTGACGGAATGCTATTTGCTAGTCGTATTAGTCGCGATGCATTATATTTGAGAAAAATAGAAATTGGCAAATCACCCATTACAAGAGGGCAAAAATTTCATCATTAATTTGATGGACACCTTCGTTTATCGGTACTTTGTTAAAAGTTTGCGTGTCATGAGACCCTTTGGGCAAAATATGAACGCAATATCAATTTTTTTAAACCCATTGTTCTCCAATACAATCCTACTTTTTGTATCGAATGTTTTTTAAACTTCAAAACTCTATGATTTCACCCCAACCCTTTTGTTTACCCTTTTTAAACATGTATCTAGGAAATTAGCGGAGCGGGTCAAGGCATGGAGCAGGCAAAAAACCCCTTAAATAAGGGGTGTAAAATAAAGTTTGTAATTCAGTTAAAATGATGTTTCCTTGGAGGAATGTTTGCACTCTGATGTAACGCTTTGTAACTGAATTCAAAATTATGGACCTATAATAATTAAAAATCCCCTTTTGGGGGTGTTTTCTAAGAGTTTATTTTCGACCCCCACCGTAATCCCCCCAAATTTGACTTCCGCTGCATCTTAAAAAAATTTGGGGGGGGGGTTTTTCTAGTGATTTCCTGGATTTGAAAAATCAAAGGTTTGAGTGTTACAATCCCCAAAAATTGGGGGCACTTTGGGGGGAATGTAGGGGCCTAGAAAAAAGGGGAAAAAGCGGGGGGTCTAGGTCTAGGGGGAAACGGGGAAAGGTGGAATGGGGGGAGTCTTCTTCAAAAGGGAATGGTGGCAAGATGGGCTTGGTTTTGATTGGAGTTTTATGGCGAGGAAGAAGCCCCAACAGAGAAAATATGCTGAGATGTATAGATCACACAGGCCCTAGGATAACCAGAGAAATTGGAACAATTTAAAATCCCAAAAATTAGGCAGTGATTTTGTTATGTACAATAAGGCTTGTAATTTGTGGTAGTTTTAATCATTTTGCGGGTTATTGTGATTACCACGGGGGAAAAAAGGATGGTACGGGGGAAAGAAAAGGTGAATACAATTTTTGAAAAATCTACTCCCCCTTGTTTTAAAGAAATATGGCTCCTAGAGCGTTTTGATGAAGTTGGCCTTAAACCATTTTGTATGGGGGCCCCAAAAAATACTGTTTTCCCCAAGTCAACGGGTTTTCAAGGTGCCAATAACATGTTTTAAAAAATCAGCACAAACCACGGTTGAAGGCCCTTTCGTAAAAAACCCAATTATATAGCCAAACAGTTAAGATGCTAGCCGCAATTTATACTGCTAGACCAGAGTTTTACTAGGCCCAAGAAATTTTGTGGGGTTAAAAGGGGGAAAATGCTTTTTAAGGCCCACAGTTGGGTATGGGACCTATAAAACCTAATGGTGCATCAATCAAAAATGAAGAAATTGATTACATTGATGCACGAGGCGATCCAAGTCAGTAAGGGCTTGGGTCCCCAAAGGAAAAAATTTTTCATTTTGTGCGGGGGACTCCAAAAACAAGATGATGAGAAGATAAAGGATATGATGATAGGGATGTCTGGCACTGATGGGAACATGTCTCCCTCCAGTTTTCAAAGTTTTGGGATGGAGGATATGTTGCCTTTGGGGGAGGAGAAAGATGGGGGTAAGATCACTGGTAAAGGAAAATAAAAGACTGAAAACTTTATTTTGAAGATGTGTTTTTTGTAGGAATTTAAAGTTTAATCTCTTTAGTTTCTAGATGTGTGAAAAAAAGAAAAAATTATTTTTAATGAAATAAATGTCTTGTCCTCCCTTTCTGACTTTAAGTTCCTAAAAAAAAAGTCAAGTATTACTTAAAGTTCCTAGAAAGGGAATATTACAGTGTTGATAAAAGAAAATTATTCCTAAAGAGAGTCTAATTGTCTTGTAGCAAAATCCACTTGGTAAATCAAGCTTTGGCATAGGAGATTTGGTCATTTTAAATTTTTAAAAACCATTAATAAGATTGTAAAAATGGTTGGGTAAGGGTTAAACCTCAAAAAAGTTTTGAAAAAATGCCCAAAATTTTGTGTTGCCTGTTTTAAAAGGGCAAAAACACAAAGCTTTTTGAAGCCCAAGCCCCAAAACTTATTACTAAACCTTTTATTCTGCTTCATATGGACTTTTTTTGGGTCCTACATCTGTGAGTAGTTTGATGCATAAGAAGTATTGTCTTTCTAGAAACGATGTTATAGCGGTTTCTTTGGTTTTCTTTTTGGGAAACTAAGGTAAAAACCAGTAGCATTTTAAAAATTTATCACAGAGATAGAAAACCTATTTGATAAGAATTTAAAATTTTATCAGTGTGAAAATTTGGCAAAATTTAAAATGGGGTTTAGATTATTTTTGTAAGGAAAAAAGTATTAAGAGAGAGTTTGTGTGTAGAACTCCTACAAAATGAGGTTGCTGAAAGGAGGAATAAGAAACAGATAAAAAGCGCTAGGACATGTTGCTGATTCTAAATTGGCCATTACTTTTTTGGGCTGAGCATTTAATATGTTGTTATGTCAAAAAGGGTTTTTTGTGGTAGAACCCCCTGCTCTAAGCTTTATGAGACCTTTTGGATGTATGTTACTATCTTAATAACTTAGATCATTGGGTAGTTTGATGGTAAATCAGTGAGGGATTCTTTTTTGGTTACTCTACAAATAGTAAAGCTTTAAGGGTTACAACATAAAAACAGGAAGGGTAGGGGAAAAACCCTGCGTGTAGGTTTGTAAAAAATAAGCCTACTGTTGTAGGAAAGGCCCTAGTGGCTATTTGACCTTAAAAAAGCTAAAGAATCTTGATTATGTACCAGTTGTTGAGGTAAAAAATCTATGATTTTGCAGGTAAAAAAAGTAGTTATGATGCAGGTAAAAAAGTATGGAGACGGATCTGAAAAGATTTATGTGTTGTAGCTCGGATCACTCTTTGTCAAATATTTGAGGCTTTAAACACAAGAGTTGAATGGGCAAGATAAATTAGGGATCATATAATAGCAGAAGATAGATGTTAAAGCTTTTCTTATTTAGCACCACATAAATTGAACCACCTACAAATGAGGCATTTTGTGCTTTATATTTACTGCATTTGCCTTGTGGGTTTTGATTTGGGCTTAGGGGCTTTTGCCATTGGGTTGGAAAATTAAATTTTGATACAAAATCTATACAAGCCCACTTTAAACACAAAGTTCTAACTAATTGAATGACCTCATTTTAAACAAAAAAAATTTAAAAGCTAAAAATCCCCCCTAAGGGATGGTCATTCAAGATATGCATACTGCTTGGATCTTTAGACTTCGGGGTCCTGAATTTGTGATTCTTTGTTCCTTCAGCATTGGATCTTATCGTTGTCTTTTGGTTTGTTCTTTGCCTTGATCAACATCTTCATGATTTTTAGGCTTTTTTCCAATGGATGTTGGGGACATCGATGATCGATGGCTTTCTTCAGTACTGATAAAACAGTTACAATAAATATCCAGTTTTTCTGGTTCAGATTCATTTTGAACTTAAAACTTATGTTCTTTTTGGTGAACACAAGTGTATTTTTTTGGGAAATTTTCAAGAGATTTTTTGATGAATCTCAGGCTCTAGATAAATTTATGTGCGTTTTTGGTTTTAGACATCGGAGGAGGGGGAGCAGAGTCCCACCTTTTAAATATCAACACACTCGGAGTGAGAGGTCGTGATTATGCTTTGACCCCGTGAGAAATGAAACAAATTCTTTTAAAGATATCTGAGTGGCAAGGGGGGGTTTTTGGCACCGCACCCCTGGGTCCATGGTTTTGTCTTCAATATAGTATCATTGGGGAGTACTGATGCATTGTTTGACCCGGTTTCTTTCCAAAGTTTCAGGGGCTTTTTCTTTTCACCCTACTTTAAAAATTTTTTTTTTTCATTTTCAACCCCTTTTTCTCCTTTCTCCTTTCTCATTTGCTCCTTTTTCAATCTTCCCTAAGGATTTCTAATTCAAGCTTTGGAATTGCCTTTGGGGTAGCCCCTCCGGGTTCTGGCGGTTATTAGACATTACCAAACCCAAAATACCTTTATTACTATTGATTACCCCTAGATTGTTATCATTGCCAAAAAACCATTTGAAAATCTCTCACATGTTTTGGAAAACCATTTAGATCAATTAAAGGTTTTGCGTTTTTGTAACACTCCCCTTACATGTGTCATGCTTTTTTGAAAAAAATTGCACATGTTGGGTAGATTTCGCATTTTCGAAATGACGATTTTCGATGAACTTGCCCTTCGCGAAAAACCGCTTCATCACTAGTTGACATTTAAAATTTTTACCCGTCCCGGTCATATTAAAATGATCATGTCTCGAATTGGTACTTCTACTCAGAAAAGCCTTTGGAGCCGCTTACATCACTGGAAAACCGTTTGAAATTATTACCCGCCCGGATATTTTTCGATTACTGACTTTTTGATTTTTTAAATTCGAGGGTTTAAATGGTTTTTTTGTTGGCCCCTTTTGAGATTCGAACCATGATAATTTTAATCCATTTCTCCCCCTAAAAAAGTAGCATTTCGATGGTTTTTTGATACCATTTGATTAAAATCATTTTTTTTTTAAAAAGCTAAAGGGAGAAAATGATTTTGCATGAACTTTTTTGGAACAAATTTTTTTTGGAATACCCCCCTCAAAACTTGAATTTGTTTTGACTTTTTTGAAAACTTTGGAGAAAGTGGGGAGTAACAAATTTAAAAAAATCTTAAGAAAATTTTTTGAAATTTTTGAAAAACCTTTTAGAAATTTTGAGTAAAATTTTTTTAAGATTAAAAAGTTTAAATTAAACATGCATGAAAAACTTCTTTTCTTTTAGGTTTGTTCCCATAAATTTTTAAAAGGGCCCCCTTTTTTTTGAAAAACGGGTTTATAACTTTTATGTGTCAAACCCAAAAACGTTGAAGCTGGGTTGTAAGCTGAAATATTAAAAGCCTTTGTTTTTTTGGATAATGCTTAAAATTTTTTGATGGGCACTTTCCTTTTTTGAAGCTCGGGTCCAAATCTAATGTATTAGAAGCCTTAAATTAATGGGGTTCCGTAGAAATGCACGAAACCCTTTAAATGAAGCGCGGGTTTTGAACTGAATTGAACAAAAGCCTTTTTGACCGATTATACAACAACTTTGGAACCCTTTTGAGCCCCTTGCACAACGGGTTTTAGCATTTTTTGAAATCCTTTTGTGTTGTGTCAATTGTTTCAGAAAGTTGAATTCCAACGAGGATGGAACAAGTGTTTCATTTGGAAAAAACCTCGGGATCAAGGGGAATTTAAAAAACTTTTTTTCAAAGCAAGTCATTCTTTTTTTGAGCGGAAGTTTTTCAGATTTTAAAGGGGATTTGCTTTGGTTCCACCTTGCCTTACCCATGTAAAGCGAGATTGTGGGTTTGAAACTCGAAGTCTCTTCGAGACAGTTTTTGGCCTTGAAAGCTTTGGAGGGTAGGTTTTTCGAAAATCTTGGTTCTTTGTAAACTTCCTTTCCCCTTTTTTGCAAAGTAGGTTGTAAATGAGAAACCTTTTTGAAAATAGTCTTGGGTTTTGAAGATTCACCCTGTAAACCTTTTTTGAAACACTCAATTTGGGTTTGAAAGTTAAATGGTAAGATTTCACCTACGCCCCTGGAAAATGTGTAACTATTGCATTGTCAAAAACCCGTTTTTTGGGTGTGGTGACAAAAAGTCGCGCCACCGTAGGTTCTTTGGGTACATTTTTTGTTTGTGGCCTTTTCATCGAAAAAGAGTGACCAAAAACCCAAATATGTTTACAAATTAGGAAAATTTTTTGTTGGATTCATCAGTTTGTTGACTTTTTCCCATCCTTTGGGGGGGGGCCACACAAAATAAAATAAATGTGATTTTGTGATATTTGTCACACATCGTGGTTGTTTTTTTCGAGTTGTCACATAAAATTTAAAAAAACGGGGCCCAAAAAGTGTTAATAAGTGTAACCATATGCTGTTTAAAGGGAAAAATTGCTTTTTTATCTTCCAATGGCACATGAATTCTTGTTTGTGGGGCCTTTGTTTTTTTATACACAAGCTGTTTGTTTGGGTTTTTATACATAGAATTAAGCAAAAAGGGGCCAAAAGGTTTTAAATTAAGTGTGCCCATATGCTTTTAAAAGTGAAGAAAGTGTATTTTTATGTGACTATTGATTTCCCAAAGGGTCAATAAATTTCTTGTTTGTGTGGCCTTTTGTAATTTTTAGTCACACAAACATGTTTGTTTTGGGTATTTAGTCACATACAATTAAGCATAAAGTGGCCAAAGTTTTAATAAGTTGCCCATAGCTGTTTTAAGTGAAGAAATGTGTATTTTTTGTGTGACTATTGATCATCCAATGGTCACATAAATTCTTTTTTTGTGTGGCCTTTTGAAAATTTTAGTCCAAAAAGGGATTTTGTTTTGGGTAATAGTCCATAAAAAATAAAGTGGCCAAAAGTTTTTTAAAAGTGTGCCCATTTGGTTGTTTTAAGTGAAGAAATTTTTTTTTTTTGGTGTGACATTATCATCCATGGCCCATGAAATTTTATGTTTTTGTGGTTTTTTTGAATATTTAGTCACACAAAGCATGTTTGTTTTGGTTATTTATCACATAATTAGCTTAAGTGGCCAAAGTGTTATAAGGTAAACATATGCTTTTTAAAGTGAAGAATTTGTATTTTGTGTGATATTGATCACCAATGGCCCATTTAAAATTTTATGTTTGTGGGGCCCTTTTAAATATTTAGTCAAAAAGCTGCTTTTTTGGGGGTATTTAGTCACATAAAATTAAGCATAAAGGGGCCCAAAGTTGTTAATAAGTGTGCCCATATGTGTTTAAAGTGAAGAAAGTGTTTTTGCGTGATTTTGTTCATAATGGTCACATGAATTTTTTTTTTGGGTGGCCTTTGGTACTTTTAGTCAACACGAATTAAAAAAAGAGGCCCAATAATGTTGAGCAGAGTTGTACTGCCAGAGTACTAGGTGTCCTGCTGAAGCAGAGTTCCCTTTGCTAGTATATGCAGTGTGCGGAATAGAAAATATTTTTATATAAAAAACAAAATTAAAAACCAAAGAAATTTAAAATTGAATTAAAGAATGTTTTTAACTGGACAGAAAACAATTGTAATGTTTTATTTAAATTAATCAAATATCTAAAGACTTTTAAACCCTTCACCCCCTTAGCAGTTTCCCCCTTAAGTCTTTTAGCAGATTATTTGTTTCTTCGAGGGTGCTGTGGTACACATTTAGTCACATGGTTTTTGGTTTTTAACCTGTAGTAAAAAAAAGCCCTTCTATCAAACATTGAATTACATAATGAAATAATTTTATGTAGGTAAAAAAACACTGTTGTAAAACTCTTCAAAAATAACTTGATCCTTTGGGCCCATAAAAACAAAACTACTTCAACATTTTTAAACTATTTTTCCCCTTATTTGCTACGCCGGTACGCATGCTGCATCAACAAGTTTCATCATCGACATTTGTAGCAATCACTTGGGAGGGGTTTCGGTTATGCACATTGCTTTCATGAGACTGGTATACGGTACCCAAAGCAACTTTTTGTTTGCTTTATAACCCACGTTTGCACTTAAGTGTCTAAAAAAAAGTTTTTTTAGTATATATCAGAAATTTTTTAAAAACAAAAAAATAAAAAGAAACATGTTGAAATACATATTTTTGGCAGTGCTTGTGTTAGAGACCTCTTGTTGCGATTGGGAATCTGGAGACCCCTTTTTCGTCGCTTCTTTTGCTTTAGTTTTTGGGTCCGACAGTTTTAGCAAGTTCCTATAGATATTAAAACACTTTACTTTATTTAAAAAAAAAGGTAACAAAAAACATGTTGAAATACTCTGTTGGCAGTGGTTGTGTTGGAGCGACACATTTTGTAGGTTGGGGGAATCTGAGACCCGTTTCGTCGTGATTAAAGGTTATGCTTGGGCTAAAAGTTTTGCAGGGGTTCCTATACGTATATATAAAACAGGGTACATTAGTCGATCATGTATGTAAAATTCAAAAATAAAGGGGGGATCTTTTATTATATACTTCCTTTTTTCTGTTCCTTTTTAGAAGTTTAAAGGGCCCATTGGATTTTCCTAAATTCCCCCAATCTTTGGACTTACAACCCATTGCTGAGTGCCTTTGGGGAGTACCCCCTGCAATATTGTCAATGGCCATTGGGTCACCTGCAATATAATTAAAAATACAGTCACTCATCATTTTATTTCAATGCTAGTATTTAGCATCAGGGGTGTTAGCATTAAAAAATGAAATTGTTAACAACAAAAAAAAATGGCTTACAACTGAGGTTTTGGCGATGGTTCGTTGAAAAGTTATATTCATCCCTTTTCATTAATGTTGCAGAATTTGAGAAAGCTTATATTTGTGTTTTCCACCCCCCGGAAATTTTTTGACCTGACCTTTTTCGGTCATCTCGGGGACAATTTTTTGATAAAATTTACTTTTCTTCACCTCGCGTCCTCTTTATCCATTTGAGTTTGAAGAAAGGCAATTTTTTTCTTTGGCTTCTTGTTTTCTTCGAGGAAGGCCAAAATACTTTTGTAGTTCTGAACCCCCCACTCCTTGGCATAACCGCCCTTTTTTCCTTTACAAATACAAATGTCATGGCATCGTGCCATCTAAAAAACCGATTTTCCCTTTCCTTGATTTTGTCATCGTTTCTTTCTGCCAAAAATATGGGAAAATTTTTGGGGTTTAAAAGTTTATTGTGCTGTTAGGTCTGTGGTATAAAAGCTACACTGCTAGTACACGTTAAATGTTGCTGCTTATAAGCAAATATTGAATTAGTATCAAACTTAAAAGTTCATCCCCCTTTTGTTTAATACATCTTTGGTATTCCCCGTTTTGTTTACCTTCCCTTTCACCCACATTACATCACGGGGGGGTTTTTTTGAAAAAAACCCCTAAAAATTAACGTAATCAAAATGACCAAAATCCCCTCTAATTTGAAATTTTAAAAATTTTAAAAATAGAACAAAAGAATTTTATTGTCCCAAAAAGTAATTAAACATTCTAAATTACAAAAAAAATTTAAAACAATAACCTACTTTAATTAAAATCAAAAACAAATTCAATAAAAATTTCGACCCCTTGACCAAATAATCCAATATTTCGGCTAGCTAAGGAGATCAAAAAGAAAGGAAAAGATATCTTAAAATTTAAAAGATATATACCCCCAAAAAGGTCCTTTCCCTTTTATATGTTAATCTTATATTCGGTTCTTTTTTTTTTATACCGAACTTAATGTTTTGCAAACCCAAAACCCCCCACCAAACCAAACGTTGTGTTGCTTTTTTTTCCTGCGCGTGAATTAAATGTGAAAAAAAGGAACCCCCCTCCATTGTGATTATAAGCATGTTTTCCCTGGTTTATGTTGGGATCACTCGTGGGTTTTTTGGAAAACCACGGGGGTTTCTTGTTCTTTTTCCTTCATCTCGTTAAAAGGTATCACCACGAAATACTCTTGCTTTTTTCGTTCCAATTGACACATCTAGCTGCTAATTGAATACGGGGATTTCATCAAAAATTTGGTCATTTAAACACCTTTTTTAAATCTCTTAATTACAAGAATTTGGGAACAGAATTGAGAAATAAAGATGGAGGGCATGTATGATACAGGAAAAAAGGATTTAATTTGGGGTGAATTTATGATAGGACTCTTGCAACATGTGGGTAAAATTTTATATTAAATTTAAATTTTTCAAAACTTGTACATAAAAATTTGGATAAAAGATGGACTGGGGTATATAAGTGATAAGGCAAGGTTCAAATATGGGCAAGATGGGTCGTAAAAGGGGTTTTTTTTTGCGTGTGATTGGGGTCGAATGGGGGTGTTTTGGGTGTCTTAAGGTGGAGTTAATTTTGAGTCAAGAATAGGTGTGGTATGTGTTAAAATGTGTAAATGGGGGTGTTCATGGTTGTTTTGTGTCGACATCAGTAGGGAACGGGAAGAAGTTGAGTTTGTTAGTTTTATTAAAAGAGTCTTATGGGTTTTTTAAAAGAGTAGAGAAAAATTGCTGCGGGTTATTTATTTTTTTTTTGTCTTACTTTTGAATCAAAAAAGCATAGCAGCAGGATAGTAAGCTGGTCTTTTTTTTTGTTTTCTTTTTTCTTTTGCCATGCATTCGTCTTAAATCCATATACAATGGGTGAGTTTTTATGTTGAAAAAGGATGGAATTACACAGGGGGATAGAAGATGGGTTGTTAATTTTGGGAAAAGAGGGGCCTATCCATAATTCTGTTCTTTATTCACCCTTTCATATTCCCCCTATCATTTTTTTAGACCAATAAAACCCAAAACCTGCTTTTTTCATAAAAAGCCTAACTCATGTATGGTTCATTTTTTAAAAATTTAAACTAACAAAAATATAATATTAACAAGAAGGACAATTTTGCTAACTTACTAAAAGGGGAAATTATAAAGTAAGGAAGTTAATAAAAATAAAAAGATACAAAATTTTATGAATTTAAAGTAATGTTTGATATTTAATTCGATAGGTTCCGTGAAGCGGGAGTGATCTTTTGTCTTTCGACCATATTTCTAGTTTGTTTTGCTATTGAATAAGGTACAGATTTTCCCCTTCTTGTAAGGAGCTTTTTTTTCTCTTGATCCTTGTTTTGATTCGTTTAGGTTTCCCCCAAGCCATTGCTTTTCCCCTTGTTTGTAAACCTTTGATTAAAACCCTTTTTTTTTTGAACCCTTCCCTTGATCTTTTTTTTTTAAACCTTCCCTTTAAACCCCTGCTTGAACCTGATATAAACCCTTGTCTAAATTGACTTAAACCTTTGATACACTTGTATTTTAATGGATGAGAAAAACCTTTTTAAAATTTTTTATAAAAATGTTTTAAAAAACTTTTTAAAAAAACATTTTTGTAAAACCTTTTTAAAATATCATTTTTATGGAAACCCCTTTTTTAAAATATTATTTTCATGAAAACCTTTTTTTAAAGACTTTTTCGAAAACTTTTTTAAAAGGATTTTTTCCCAAAATAAAAATTTTAAACATAACTTTTACGTATTTTTTGTATGATCTCTTGTCTTGCCCTTTTTGACTGACCCTTGATAAACCTAAATTGGAAACTTGATTTAAACCCCTTGTAAGATTGACTTGAATCATTAAAAACTTGAACCTGAAACTTGAAACTTGACACTTGAACATATTTTTGGGCCTTGCCCTTTGCCCCAAAATTTTTGGGTTTAGGCCTACTGGGGTGGGGTTTAAATGCCCTTGTTGATGAAAACCAAGGGCTTACTTTTGGGGTGGGAAAGTGATGCCCATCCCGTCCCTCCCTTGATTTGATACTTATTGCAGAGTGAAGACATTGTGGCACCTACAGGGGCTTTGGGATGATCCTAGATTTGTATTGACTTGATTGATTATTGAATTACTAGTGACATGATGGGTGGTGCGATACATCATTCACTTTTGGGACTTGCAACTCCCCCCTTGGAGGTTCCCCTCTTTTGTACTTGGTACCGAGGTCACCCCTCCGTACACCTTTTTTGTTTGATTGGATTGTTATGGGCTCGTAGTGGATTATGTTTTGTTACCAAAAACCCTGACACTTAAATTTGATACTGGCTTGACTTTTTTTACTTGGGTTTGTGGTGGGTTAGGGTTTCCTTTACACCATTTTAAAAAAAACCCATTTCTTGAACCCTTTTCCATTTTCTGTCCTAACTCACGTTACCCCTTGTTTATTTCTTCATTTCCCTTTCCCCTTTATTTTGCTTTTTTATGTTATATTGTTCACTGGTTTTGTAGCTCGCCCATTTTTTTCCTGCGGGGTTTTATTTTGGGAAGGGGATGAGTGGAAGTGCCTTGGATTTAGAAGAACCTTACTAGCTATTGAAGATGACAGAAGAATTTTAATTAGATTTAGAAGTTTATGTTTTGTAACCTTGTTTTTAGATTTTCCATTGTAACCTTTTAAAAATTTTTTTGTTTATTTATGTATATGCTTTTGGTTTTTCTGAAGGGAAAACCATTGTTGTGACATTTTTTTACCCTTGTGGGTCGGGGTTTTCATTTTCTCCGTTTAAATCTCTTTTTTTTCGATCAAAAAAACAAAAAAAGATCCCCAGAAAATTTAAAACCCAAGATAAAAAAATTGAGGTGTTTAAACATGTCAGTTAAACCAAGTAATCGAAAATATGGGGGTTTTAAGCAAATGTGAAAAATTGGGAAAGTAAAAGATTCTTTTTCCATATGATCTTTTCTTAATTGTAAAAAAAAACATTGTGAAAATCAATTCCCTTTTTCTCTTTGAAAAAGCATATCCCCCTCGTCCCTTTTAGTTGATAAAATTTTGGGAACGCGCCATTTTACCTTTTTCCAATTTCTCCTAAAAACAAAAAATAAAGGGCGTTTAGATGCGGTAATCCTGCAAACTGAAAATAATAAAAATGACATTAATTTAAATTTAAAAATGACAAATTTAAAAACCTGTATGCTTTGGTGGTCGGTTTTTAACTACTCGCCCCAGTATTTGATTTCATTATTTATTTACAGTCCGGGATTATTCATTTTGGGAAAGGTTTTTTAGGTTGGGGCAAAGAGTTGAATTTGAACTTCCTTTGAAATTTCCCTTTAGCATTTTCCCAAAGACGAATCTTATCAATTTTTGTTTTTGCGTCAACAACAAAAAATTTTTTTGAAAAGATTAACACTGTTTTTTTTTAGTTGCATAATGAAACTGCATAATAAACTTATGTAGTACTGGGTTTACAAAATAGTATAATTTTTCCAAATTTCACCCCATAGTTTATCTCTTGTTCTTTATTCACCTTCTTCAGTGTAGAATCTTCACACCTATCTGTCACGAGCCAATCCCCTTTTTTTTGGTTTGCGTGTTGTGTTTCCCAAAAGAAGGGGGGTTTTTGATTAGGGTTTTTTTTTTTTTTTGGGTGTGTTTACAAATGCCCGGGAAAAGGGATTAATTGTGGTTGAATATTGAATTTGGGTTTTGGTTTAACTATAGCGACGTAAAAAGATTTTTTTAAAAAAAAAAAAAAAAAAAAAAAAATGGTGATAAACGGGGCCCCTTTAAAACCCGGCTATAGCCGGAAAATGGGGGGGCCAAGGGTTGGGGTTCGGGGGGGTTTTATTTTATCCCTAAAAAAAACCCGTTTATAATATCCCCGTCCCCCCCCCCATATCCCCCGGGAACCCGATTAATATTACCCCAGGGTTTTTTTGGGGTTTTCCCCGGGGGTTAGTTTCCTACGTAGTTAATATTTATGGAAAAAATTGGCGGTATTAAGTTTAAAGGTCAAAAAAAAAAACCCGAAAAAACAAAGAAAATTTAAAACCCTCCCCCCCCAATCATTTTAAAAACTTTAACACAAGCCAGGGTAGTTTTAACACACCCCCCTTTTTAAATTAACTGAGCTTTTTTTTTTCACAAGATTTTTTAAAAAGGGACCGAGTGATATGGTTGTTTCGGTTTTTTAAAACGGGGGGCCCCAAAATTTTGGTTGTTCGGGGTTTTTAACGAATGACCCGAGTGATTTTTTTTAAATACCGAGATTTAAAAAACCCAAATGAGCCGAGATGATATGGTTTTACGAGTTTTTTTAAGAATGACCCGGTTGATTGGTTATACAGAGATGTTTAAACGAAGACCCGAGATTTTTGGTTGTATAGGGAAGTTTTTTAACAAATGACCCGAGATGATATGGTTTTTATACAAGATGTTTAACAAGAGGAGAAAAATTGGTTGTATACGATTTTTAAAATTTGAGCCGAGATTTTTGGGGTTTTTTACCGAGTGTTTAACAAATAGCCGAGATGTTTGGTTGTTTCGAGTTTTAAAAACAAATTGACCCCGAGTTAATTTTTGACTGTTTCCAACACCCCAACCTTTGACCATGTTTCTTTCATTTTTTTAAAAGAGTTTAATTTTCCCCCCAACCCTTGATAGTGGATGGTCTTGGGAACCCTCCGCAACCCTTTCCCCCTCTGGAAAAAAGATTATGAAATTGTACAAAACAGTTATCCACCTAAAAAATTTTTAATCAATTTGAGTTCTTTTTTTTTTTTGCTAATGGGGTGGGGGGTTTCCCTTTTTGAAACCTTGCTAGTTTAATTTTTGTTACCCAAAGTGTTTGTTTTTAAAATTTGATACTTGGGGAAAGGGGGTTTTAAAAAAAAGTTTGTGAAAAACAAAGTGTTAAAAAAAGTGGCTTTGAAGGGGAAAACCCTTTAAAATAGCCGTTGGGGCTTTTTTAAAAAAATCGGTTTAAAAAGTAAAAGTAACCGTGGTTTATTAAAATTAAAAACGTAAAGAAAATTTACAACTTTTAATAACGGCGGGATTTTTAAATTTTTTTAAAAAATTTCAAATTCAAATAAAAAAAAAGGGGGGGAAAAATTTTAAAAATTTATAAATTTCAATTAAAATTAAATTAATTTAAAATTGAAAAAAAAAGTATCAAATACAAAACATTAAAATAAAATAGAAATTTTTTAAAAACATGAAATGAAAACTTTAAAATTAAAAAATTTAAAAACTCGGTTAACTAAACAACTTTGATTAACATAAAAAAATGGGTTTAACAAAAAAAACGGCGATTAAAAAAAACTTCTTTAAAAATTTTTGGGGAAAAACCATTTCAGGGGGGTTTGGGAAGGTGTGAAAAAACCAGACTCCCCCCTTTCCCCCTACGTTTTCTCCCCCCTTTTTTTGCCCCCCAAAACGTATTCCTCTTCTTTTTAAGTGTTCCTTTTCCCGGGAGGACTTGCTTTTTTTTTTCCCCCTTGCCAAAGTTGTTCCTCAAAAAAACCCAAAGGTTTTTTGGGCCCTTGGGTTTGGGGAAACCGGTTTTTTTCGGGTTTGATTTTTCCCCCGAAAAATTTTTCGGTTAAAAAACCCGGAAAAATTTATGCTGGGTGGAGTATGGATTTTTTCTTTTCGTGGGTGGGCTTGGAAATTTTGGGCCCAAAAACCCTTTTTTTGGCGAGGTGGGGCCTATTTGTACAACCGACATGGAAAACCTTCAAAAACCCCCCTACCAAATAAACCCTTTATTTTTTCATTAGAAAATAAATTTCAAATTTCCAATGGCTACTTTTTTTAATTTTTCCCCCAAAAAAAACAAACCCCAAAGGGATGTTTTTCCCTCCACCAAAACCTGAAAAAATAAAAAATTTTGGAAAACCAAATTTTGGGGGAAAAAATTAGTGAAGGCCGTATGGGTTGAAAGTTTGTTAAAATTACAACAAGCGTTTAAAATGTATGAAAAGGAACAAGAAAGATTTAGAGGTTTAAGGGCATCAGAAAAAATTGAGGGGGAAAAAAAAAAGAAGAAGAAAGAGAGAAAATGGGGTTTTTACAGAAGTTTGAACTAAAATAGTTCTTTAAGTTCTTTTCTTTATTTTTTTTCCTATTAAATGTAAACTTATTTTGACTTGGTTTAATAATGAAAGCGTTATTTTAAAAGTTTTGATATTTTAATGTAGTTATTTTTATTGTATGTGGTAAACAATTTTACGCTAGGAAAAGTTGTACTGGGGTATCCTTTTTGCATGGTTGGGGTGCGGGATTTGTATATTTTTACTGAAAACCAAGGGTAAGCGGATGGTAGGGTTTGGGAAGGTTCAATGTTTAATGAGCCCCCTTTCCTTAGTGCCCCGTTATTCCTGTGGGTCCATTTTCCGCTAGTGGCCATTTTCCGCTTTCCTGCTATTATAAGGTTAGTTCTCTAAGGAATGAAGTTAGTATTGCGCTATTTTGAAATGCTAGGATAAAAATTTTTTGCTATTGAAAGGGTTTTATACTCAAGGTGTGATGATATGATTGGTCAAATATTACAAAAAGAGGAGTGCAAAAACCTAAAAGAAATTTAAAATTTAGTCAAAGTCAACAACAACAACAACCCCAAAGATTACAGATAAAATTGACAAGACAATGGTGTCTTGATGCTCAAAAAAGTACTCAAGTAGGCCAAATTCTTTCAGACAAGGGGTTGCAGAAAAATTACAAGGGAAAAAAAAGAGGTTAAAAAACTTATGGTTTAGGAAAAAGGGTCGGTTTGGTGATTTGGTTTGCTAAAATAGAAAATTTAAAAAAAGAAAATAATACTCAGAATGAAAAAGCGGATGCTGAAAGAAATTTTTTTTCAAAAAAAAAAAGTTTGCGCAAAATATATGAGCTAAGAAGAAAAAGCCCCCCACTCAAAAAAAAGAAAAGATTATGTGCAGGTATTTTTTTTTTTATTTTTTTTTTTATTTTTTTGTTGCAAAGGTAAATTTTTATTAATATCAAAACACCAAAAAGTACCATAAAATTTTCATTGCAGTATTTTAAAAATTGGGCCGTTGGAAAATAAAGGAATTTGAAAATTTTTTATATAAAAGCATTTAAGAATTGTACAATTTCCAAAAGAAACAATGAAATCTTCTTGAATGCAGTTCAAAGAGAGCAGGGAAAGTTGGAAAAAAAAGCAGTAAAAAAAAAAAGAAAAAAAAAAGGCAAAAAGTTGTAAAGAACAAATGCAACTCACACTGAAATTCGTTGACTCTGAGGAGAACCTGGATGCAAAACCTTTTTTGTAAAATCCCCTTGTTGATTATAAGTTTGTCCTTTTGGGGGAAAAAAATTTTTTTCGAAAAGAGGATGGGGTTCTTTAGAAGGTTTTTTAAGCTTTTTCACAGGTTCGATTTTGATGACGAGATTGATAGCTTTTGGAAATTACTCAAACAAAGATTTGGTAATAAGACACCAGAACAAGCTTATGATAGAGAAGTCTGGAATTTTTTGAAGGAAATGTTTGAACCAAATCATGAAGATAAATGTTGGAGAAGACTAACGCACAATACTTTTAAAAAGAATGGAAAATTTTTCAACGATGTGGAGTACATGCTTTAACTGTAAAAGAGTTGGTGATCTACATGCTTGTAGAAAAGGATTCCCCTTTAAGTTTCACAAAGACATTCTACATCTGATGTTGCGTGGGAAGAAAATACTCAAGCTTCAGCTTAATTATGATAACATGGCATATGAACTGCTCAAGAAGTGGAAGAGTATCTAGGACCCAAGAACAAAAAAATAAAAATGTTATTTATTACTACTAGAATGTATATTTTTGACTTAAAATGTATATTTTAATTACTGCTTATGAGATAAACATGTGTAGTTATTATGCTAGAATGTTTTAGTTATTACTGCTAGAATGTATAGTTGACAAAATTCTTACATAAATGTTACAATCGAGCCAAAAATTGATATTTTTAAATTTTTGACTATTGATAAGTTATCAAAAATTGTGACCATATGTATCGAATTGTGACTACCTTAATAATGTGTGCCCAAAATTTGATATTGCCTATAGTCACATGATTGTGCACAATTAAATGTGGCCATACACATTAGGAATTGGCAGGCAAACAAACACTTTAAGTTTAGACAACATTTTTAACTTATGTGATTTTGTATCGAATTTTGGTCACACTTAATCATGTATGCCATGGTTTAGTGTGACCTATAACATTTGGTCTCACATCTCAAGTGTGGAAAATATTTTTTGTCACTTTTAAAATGCATATCGTGACTATGCTTCAAACTTATTTTCAGTTGTCACACATTTCAAATTCATATGTGGCTAAATTTTCAACAAAAACTATCAGTCACGCTTAAATAATGTGTGACAAACTTGAGCATATGATTTAGCCACATACACAATTACTTCGTGTGACCATATATGGATTTTGGTCACACTTTTCAATTGCGTGACATATATTTGTCACTTATGTTATATATATATAGTGTGACTAATGTTTCAACCTTATTTGTATCCGTCACACGTCCCAAATTATAAGTGACTAAAAAATCAAAAAATTTTTTACCAGATACGTATAGTCACGAAAATATTCAAATGTGTGGCTGTAGCCTCGGATGTAATTCCAAATGGTCACACAAGTCGGATAAGTGTAGCTGTTTATTTTATTTGGAACATTTAGTCACATAAAAAGGCGACTGTGTGGTGTTCGAAAAACAGCATGTGTGATAAATCCATTTTTGTATAGTGATTTGAAATTGGAGCTTTTCCTTTTGAACGGTTAAGATCATCAAACTTTGTTTTTAAGGCATTGTATGATGATCGCAAATCACTGTATTCTTTTTGAAGAAGATCTTGAGATGCCAATTTAGATTCCAAAGAAGCAAATTTTTTTCAAAAAATGATCTTTTTCAGCTTTTGAGTCATCCATTTTTCGTGCCAATTTTCGTTCGAAAACAATATTTCCTTTTTTAAGCCTTTCAAAATATGTTTCGAATTTGTTTTGTTTTGTTGAAAAGATTGGTTTTTTGGACATCCTCAAGATCGTTTGTTTTTTTGAGCTAAAAGAGTTTCAAAGCGCAAAGTACTTTTGTTTGAAGCACATTTAAATTTTCGTTTTCCATTTCAAAATCTGAAGAATTAGAATCAAACAGAGGATTTGGATAGGAAAAAAATTTTTGATTTGAGACTCATCCTTTTGCAAACCCCTTTTCAAACTTTTCATCAGCGGAATCAACATTTTTAGACTTCAAAACTTCAGTCTCTTTTTTTTTTCATGATTGATTTTTGAGTCTGAACTCGTGAACGTTTGATTGAATCAAACAGGTTTTGTAAGTTGTTTCAAATGCTCATTTTCTTTTTGTAATGATGCCACAGTATGTTCCAATTCAATTTTTTTTTGTATCAAGTTCAACCAAACAAACTTGATATTGACATCAAACACAATTTTCTTCAAAATCTTTTCCTTTTCTTTGAGCCTGTTGTCAAAGGGTTTTTAGAAGAAGCAATTCTTTTTGATAATTCTTCTTTGACTTCAAACTACTTCTTTTTGAAAGTTCGGTGATTTTCCTTTTGAAACAAAGATTCTCAGATTTCAAAAAATATGTATGATCAGAATCCACATTCTCATGCTCAAGGCTGACAGACACCGATTTGAATGACTCAATTTGATTTGTGAAAAATTCTTTTTGAATATCAAGATTTAAGCATTTTGCATCAAATTCATCTTCAAGAGAATGGATGTACTTTAAATCTTCTCTCATTTCAGTGACAAGAAATTTTCAAAATGTTCAAAACTGAAATTGATATTTTTCACAAGAGGTTCAATCTCATCTTTTAAATACTTACAGACTTCCCTTTTTAGCCAAGCGTCTGATGACATGAGACGAGTGTAGTCACTCTCGGTGTTTTAAGACCTTCTGGAGGTCGAGGTGATGCAAAGTAGGCTCGATCCATGGTTGTTTTAGTGAGAGAGTAGAGAGAAGGTGGGGAAAGTTGAAAACCGGATATTATTGCTTTTGATAAGATTTTCACAGCCACGCCCTTCAAGTGAATACTTGAAGGGTATTTATATGCCAAACTTGACAACTATTAGAATATTACACACTAAGTCCTTGCACTATATGCAATCTAGTTGTCTACTTCCAATTCACGTAAATATCGCCCAGCTTCATTTCTAACAATCTCCCTCCAGCTGGAGATATACGTGAATTGGTTACAATGATTCCTAACAATTACATAACAATGATAAAAGCAATGCTGAAGTAGAGCAGTTTCCTTTTGAGGATGATTTCACAGCTCTTGATCTTCTCGTATCTTTCTCAGCTTGCTTGACTTACTTGCAGAATCACTGTAATGACCTAATTGGGTTATAACTCCCTCCCAATTAGTGAGGCATTTTCTTTTACATGCTCCCTCCTAAATTGACAACCCGTTTGATATAGCTTTGATACTTGTAGAAGAAGTTTCTCTGAAATCTTGCCCAAATTGTCTTCAGTCTCTTGCACAGCGGAAAATGGATTATAGACTGATGACTTGTAACTTCTTCACAGGTTTCTTTGGGGAGCATCAAATCGACATCTTCAGCTCACTTAGAATGCTTCCAGTTCTTCAAGAAACAGCCCCGATGTACACATTTCATACATTCCTCCCTCCAGGATGATGACGATCTTTCGGACTCATCCTATATATGTGTACATAGACATATCAACTAGAAGCAACATACAAATCAATACCCCATGAGTTGATGTCGATAACTATTCTCTCTACGATTCTTTTAGGATCAATCTCTTCTCAAACCTCTTGTATCAAAGCAACGGCTTTTTGTAGTGACTGCTGATGGAGAAACCCACTATGACGAACTTGAGACTGAAGTAAAATAACCCAGACTTGTGACTTAGGCTTGCACGATAGTGTGACTAAGAACCTATACTGAGCACTACAATGTAACTCCTTAAAGCATAGGTCGTTTCATATACCCATCCATCCTTCCTTATCAGTATATGAACCTCTCTTGAATTATCCACATCTTTGTGTGAAACTGAGTACTACAACGTATCTCCTTTAAGTGATAGTTAACTAGGTCTTCGTCCATCCTCCCCTTGACCTATGAAAACTAGATAACCCAAGACTTAATCACTGTTCTATAAATGCTCAAACAAGGATCTCGAAGAATCATGCATCCAACCAACCCCGATATCTTCAAGATACTAAGTACACGCACCCGTGAAATTCCACTTCAACTTCAAGTAAGTAATAATGAATCATCCTTGTAGTCACAGTTGATAACTTAGCCATTGTCATTTGATTGCGATTCTTGATCAGGATCTTTTCGGCTATACGTGGTGATGTTTACGGTGTAGGCCAAAAATATCATTTGTGATTTAGGTGTGAAAAATGCCATAAAATGACATTCTAATGATGCTGGAAAATTTTGAATTTTAGAAATTTTTACGCCGAAAATTCCTCGAAAAATTCGAATTTTGGCCAAAAAATTTGAATTTTGGGCCAAAATTTTCACTCTTGTACCAGAATTTGAATCTCGCGTAAAAATTGACCGTTAAGTCATTCCTCAAATTTAAATTTTACTCAAATTTTCCCGCCAGAATTTTCACTCTTGTACCAGAATTATTTTTTTTTTTTTTTTTTTTTTTTTTTTTTTTGCGATTGCGAGATGAAGGTCCAATTGCGAGAGGAGCTTGACTTGCGAAAGATTGTTGAATTGCGAAAGCCAGCATCAATTGCGAGAACAATTGCGATAAAATCCCAATTGCGAGACCAATTGCGATAAAACCTCAATTGCGAGACCAATTCCGAAACTGAATTGCGAGATCAATTCCGACACTGTGAAGCAATTGCGAAGCTGTTATGCAATTTCGAAGAAGTGGCAATTGCGAGAGAGTTCAATTGCGAGGCTGTCAGCCAATTCCGAAGAAATGACCAATTCCGAAGGAATTACCAAATGCGAAACTCAGTTGCAATTTCGAAGAAGTGACCAAATGCGAGAGTTTTGGCAATTGCGAGAATTATCAGCTTACCAACTCTTGAATTTTAGCCACTTTTTCTCTTCCCCATGCTTTGCCATACTGTCTTTCACCAACTTTGACCAATAATTCACAAACCAATGAATATTCTAATTAAAATATCCAAGAACACATCTTCCAAAATCTTGTATAATTTCTGTCGATCTAAATACTTAGAACACAAAAGAAATTTAGCCATAAAACACAAGATGTGTGTGAAGAACAATCGCAGATCCACAACCCAACTCGTTAGAACATCAAAAAACACAACCTTTAATCTTCAAAATGTGTACGATTTCAAGATAAACAACACAAACAGCCACGATTTTTGAAGAACAAAAACATGACAGTTTGGTATTTAAAGAACAAAGATCGAACACAAAAAAAACTTCAAAACTGCTACTGATGAACAGTAACAAGCAAGAACACACCAAAAAATCACATTTTTTACCTCAAACACACCACGATTCGCCCCCGGTTAGCTCTAGATACCAATTGTAACTCGAGATCACTCTTTGTCACACATATATGAGGCGTTTAAACACAAGAGATGAGATGGGACAAGATGAATGTATGGATCGTATAATATGGAGAATGATAGATGTTAAAGCTTTTCTTATTTAGCACACACATACACCTGTGAACCACACATACAAATGAGTCATTTTGTGCTTTATATATTACTAGCACTTTGCCTTGTGGGCTTTTGATGTGGGCTTGTGGGCTTTTGACCATTGGGTTGGACAATTACATTTGATACAAAATCTAATACAAGCCCACATTAACACAAAGTTCTAACTAATTGAATGACCATCACTTTAACTATAAAATTAAAGCTAACATTATGCCATGCTACTTTGGAAGGACGATCCTCTGTTCCAACTAACTTCAAAGAATGATGATCCACCATCTTCCAGTGATGCTGATAAGGAGGATGATGTTGGTGTTAATAAAGAAGGTGGAGTTGGTGCTCAAGAACAACAGGGAAATGATAACAGTACTAATAATGATGGTACTGCTGAGCAGGAAGTTAGTACTGCTATGCTAGATGTTAGTACTGCTGGGCCAAGTGATTGTACTGGTGGGCCAAATGTTGAAACTGTTTTTCCAACAGTTAATTCTGCTCCACATGCTAGATTTTTTGATGACTTTAAAATGGATCTGAATAATGTTCCTAACACATATGAGGTTCCTACAACTCCCCATACAAGAATTCACAAGGATCATTCCCTTGCTCTTGTAATTGGAGATATACAGTCTGGTGTGAAGACAAGAAGGATGCACATGGAGGCAGGTGAACAAGGTTTTGTCAGTGCTATCTATGAAGGGAAGACACATGAAGACCTTAATGCGTGTTTATTTGCTTGTTTCTTATCTCAAGATGAACCCAAGAAAATTGCCAAAGAACTAAGTGACCCATCCTGGGTAGAAGCAATGGAGGAGGAGCTGTTACAGTTCAAGTTGTAAAAGGTGTGGGTATTAGTAGATTTACCTAAGGGTAAGTGGGCAATTGAAACAAAATGGGTGTTCAGAAACAAAAAGGATGAGAGAGGTATTGTGATAAGGAATAAGGCAAGATTAGTAGCACAAGGGTATACTCAAGAGGAAGGCATAGACTATGATGAAATCTTTGCTCCAGTAGCTAGGATTGAGGCAACAAGGCTATTTTTAGCTTATGCTTCTTTTATGGGATTCACAGTATACCAAATGGATGTAAAAAATGCTTTCTTATATGGTACAATTGATGAATAAGTGTATGTTATGCAAACACCAGGGTTTGAGGATCCTGATCATCCAGATAAGGTCTACAAGGTGGTGAAGGCACTATATGGTCTACATCAAGGTCCAAGAGCCTGGTATGAAACGTTGGCCAAGTATCTATTGGACAATGGGTTTCACAGAGGACAGATAGACAAGACACTGTTTATCAAGAGGAGAAAGGGTGACATTTTGCTTGTCCAGGTTTATGTGGATGATATTATTTTTGTCTCTACTAAAAAGGAGATGTGTACTGAATTTGAGAAGCTGATGCATGAAAAATTTCAAATGAGTTCAATGGGAGAACTCACTTTCTTTTTAGGGTTGCAAGTCAAATAGTCAGAAGAAGGGATATTTATCAGCCAAGATAAATATGTAGCAGAGATATTAAAGAAGTTTGGATATGCTGATACAAAGACTGCTAGCACTCCTTTTGATCCAGGAAAACCCTTGCTCAAAGATTCAGATGGTGATAATGTTGATGTTACTCTTTACAGATAAATGATTGGGTCATTGATGTATCTTACATCATCTAGACCAGATATCATGTTTGTTGTATGTGCATGTGCCAGACTTCAAGTTACTCCTAAGGCTTCACACTTACATGCAGCTAAGACGATCTTTAGGTACCTAAAAGACCAACCCAGATTAGGTATGAGTCTTCATTTGATCTGGTGGCTTACAGTGACAGTGACTATGCTGGTGCAAGTTTAGATAGGAAGTCAACAACAGGTGGTTGTCAATTCCTAGGTTGCAGGTTGATATCATGGCAATGTAAAAAACAGACTGTCGTGGCTACTTCTCAAACTGAGGCTGAATATGTGGCTGCTGCTAGTTGCTGTAGACAAGTACTCTAGATTCAGAATCAGATGCTGGACTATGGGTATAATTTTATGAATACCATGATAAATATTGACAATAACAGTACTCTTTGCATTATTAGAAATCTTGTTCAACATTCTAAAACAAAACACATAAAGATTAGACATCATTTTATAAGAGATTGTAGTGAGAAAAAGTTAATTCAAGTTGTTAAAATTCGCATAGATAACAATTGGGCTGACTTACTTACAAAAGGTCTTGATGTTGGAAGATTTCAGTAATTGGTTGCAAATACTGGAATGCTTAGTCTATAAAGTTTTAATCTCGAAGTATCTTTGTAAAGTTTATAAAGGATTTGTACTGTTAATTGTGAGACAGTTGAGTTTTTACTGGAGGTACAAAGTTTGTATTGTTAGTCGAAATTAGCACTGCTAACTTTGTACTGTTAGTCCAAATTAGTACTGCTAAGTTTATACTGTTAGTCAAATGTTATACTGTTATATAGAAAATGCTTTGGTTTGTGTTTTCTTGGTTTTGGACTAACATTTGCAAGAGGAGAAAGCAGTATGATTGGAGTTTATGATGTGTGAGAAGCTAAAGTGGTGTATGGATTGCTGTCATAATTGATTCATGATAGAAGAGGATTTAAGGATTACTTGACAAAGGTTGTACACCTAAGTTGGGAGGTTCCTTAAAATCTTATTCTTGAAATCAATTTATGCTTATTTGGTGGTATAATTGAACATGAATTGATGGTCATAGTTAGTCAGATAGTAACCGAGCTAACTCACTCTATACCATTCTATCATTTGATAGTGTATTAGTCTAAGGACAAATGGTATAGAGAACTGCGAGCAAAAGTGAATCTAACACATTTGTGTTAGAGGCAACACCTGCCACGAGCTGGAAACCCTGTCAAGAAAGCTCTTTGAATGAGTTTATCTGATCACAGGCAGCATTTATGCTGAAAACATTGGTTGTCACACAACCAGAGGTTAAATGCAACCGAAAAAGATTAAGTGTCTTCCTTTACACTTAATCCTTTCAAAAAGTTTGAATGCAGTATTGTTTTAAATTAAAATTAAATTTATACTACTGAGTAAAAGTTTTTCCAAAACTTAGTACTGCTAGGCAAAAGTTAGTACTGCTAGGCAAAACTTTGTACTGCTGGGTAGTCGTTTGTCCTGTTGAGTCATAACTGGTTTTCAAATATAGCCGTTGAGAAAATTTTGGTCAATTACCTTACTTAAGGGTTTCCTAATTTGGATAATTTTTACTTTTTATCTAATTTCTACACTTTCTTCAATCTAAAGAAACCGTTTATTGAAGTCGGTCCAATCGAAACTCTAAGCATTATCTACTTATCTCTCAGTTGGCTATACTCATTACTCAATTAACTCATATACGATCATAACTCATCAATCTAATCAAAAGTTTATCATTTATAATGGCGAATTTGGATTTTGTCAATAAACATAACATGGTCGCTTTCTTGGAGAAACCAGAGGGAAGCAATGACTTCCATTAGATAGTAGAATTTCTCAACTCTACTCACATCAGGTATGCTTTGACTGTAAGTCCCACTATCTATCGTTCTCTCATCACACAGTTTTGGTAGACTGCAACTGTCAGAACAGGTGAAAATGGAGAACAAGAGTTACAAGCAACAGTTGATGGCAAAAAAATCACTTGTTACTGAGTCATCTGTTAGGAGACATCTCCATTTAGCAGATGACAATGGTATTAGTGTTTTGCCTAACACTGAAATTTTTCAAACCATGTCCAGAATGGGGTATGACACAACTACTCAAATATTAACTTTTCAAAAAGGTTGTTTTGCCCCACAATGGAGATTTTTTATCCATACTATCCTTCATTGCTTAAGTCCCAAGAAAACCTCGTTGGAGCAATTCAGTAGCAATATTGCAACTGTTCTCATTTGCTTATCAACAAACAGGACTTACAATTTTTCAAAACTGATTTTTGAAAGTATGGTGAAAAATGTGGATAATACATACAAGTTTTTAATGTATCCACGATTTGTCCAAGTATTTTTAAATATGCATAAAAGACTGCTTCTACCTCATCAAATTATTTATCCAACTCCTAGCCTTACTAAAAAACTTTTTAGCAATATGAGAATGGCTAGGGGGTATAATGGGATAGAAGTACCTTTATTTGAAGATATACTTGCGCGGGTACAGGGTGAAGGCTCAACAACCCCAGTTAAGTCCTAACACATACCCACAACTTCATCCAGTTCTGTATCAACCTCACAACCAACTTCCACATCCTATAGGAGTTCACCCAGACAGGAAACTGAGGTATCTCAGCCCAGTTCTCCTACTTTTACCCAAGTTGCAGATGAAACTGTCATGGACAGTGTATAAAGGGCTATCACAACTGCATCAGGCTTAGAAGTTGGGCAGGCCAGTGGTAACATACATAAGACCCAAGCTATGGCAACACCTAATGCGTCAAGTCCTCATGGTCTTGATACAGGTGGTGGACTCCCCAGCCAACTGGAAACAATGGGGAGGCTTAGTTGCTCCACCTAGTCCAGCTAGGGTTGAAACTGAGTCAATGCCCCTTGATTCACCTCTTGGGCTAGGTAACACAAGCCGAAGTGATAAGGGCAGTGTGACACTAAAGGAATTGATGGAAATATGTACCAAATTGACTCAAAGAGTGACTGACTTGGAGAACGAACTCAAAGAGACTAAGCTATTATATGCTAATGCTTACAAGAAGGTAATTGCAAAGGTGAAGAAACTGCAGTCTAAAGTCAAATCGCTCAAAGCCAAAAGGAGAGCTAATATTGTGGATTCTTCCAGTTCTGAAGAAAATGATGATGCTGATTTGGATGATTCTTCCAAACAGGGGAGGAAATTTGATGCTGAGACTCAGGGAAGGCAATTTGATCAAATTGATCAAGACATAGATGAAAATGTTCAGCAAGATACAAAGCCAGTGAATCTTGATGAAGCCACTGAACCAGTAAACATTGAAGAGCAAGAAAATATTGAAGATACTGCTACAAGTACAAGAATTGAAGTTACTACTGCTCAAGCACTTGGTACTGCTAGTGTCACACTTGGTACTGCTAGTGTTACTTATGCTAGAAGAAGCGTTGTAGACAAAGGTAAAGGGATTACGACAGAGTCTGAGCCATCAAAGAAGATCAAGAAAACGGATCAAGCTCAGAATAGTCATGATGCAGAAGTTTCTCAAAGAATACATGATGAAGAGCAAGCTAAATTAGCAGAAGAAGAAAGAACTGTCAGATTCATGGTAGATCAAAAGCTTGCAAGTGAAGATGCTGAAAGGTTAGCACAAGAGCAAGCAGATGAGCTTTTAGCTCAGCAACTTTATGAACAAAATAGGGCAGCTATTCCAGAAGCAATCAGAGAAGATGCACTTAATGATCTGATTGAGTTGATTAAAAAGAACCAAAGTAAAAATATGGCAGCTGCGAGAAAAAATAAACCTCCAATTCAGAATCAAATGATGAAGTACATGAAGGAATATTTAAAGCATCAAGAAGATTGGACTAGAAGTCAACTGAAAGGTAGATCTTTTGAAGAAATTCAAGGTTTGTACTGCACTGCATATAGGAAAGTTCAACACTTTGTTCCAATGGGAACAGAAGATGAAAGAAGAACTACAAAAAGAGCAGGTTTAACCTTGGAGTCTGAATCTTCAAAGAAACAGAAAGTTGGAGAAGAGGAAGAAAATGAAGAAGAAGAAGCATGATTGACTGAAGAACAACTCCAATAGATGATGATGGTTATTCCTGAAGAGGGTATGCATGTTGAAGCATTACAGGCTAAGTACCCAATTATTGACAGGGAAGTTTACATAGATAAGTTTGGGAAGGCTTGGAAGATCATAAGAGTTGGTGGGCATTCTGAAGTTCACAAGCACTTTGAAGACATGCTTAATGCATTTGATAGAGAGGATCTGGATAAGCTATGGATTTTGGTTAAAGAGAAGTTTAGATCAACAGATCCTTCAGATGATAAAGACAAAGAATTATGGGTTGAATTGAAGAGGCTCTTTGAACCTGATCCAGATGATAGACTGTGGAAGTTTGAAGCAGATAATCTATCAACAAAATGGAAATTATATGATTCATGTGGGGTTCATTACATAATTACAAGAGCTGGTGTTGATGTCCTTATGCTGGTTGAAAAGGAGTATCCATTAAGAGCAGACACTCTCACTGTGATGTTATCTGTTAAACTCATGGTAGATGAAGAAACTGAGATGGCTAGAGAACTACTAGGGAGAATCTATCTACAGTATGAAAGAGTTATAAGGCTGGAAGACTAGCTGCAAGAAGATAAGTGTTTGGAAGAATTCTCACAATACAATGATAATTCATGAAACTTGTTGATTTGGAGGTAAATCACAAGTTTAGGGGAGGATTGCTGTGAATTATTTCACTAACAGTTTGTACTGCCAGGTATAAAGATTGAACTGCTGAAGATATAACTAACAGTACTAACTGAGTTAGTATTGCTAGTATAAAAGTTAGTACTGCTAGTATAAAAGTTTGTACTGCCAGAAGAAACTTTGTATTGCTTATTCTGCTGAAAGAGGAAGGTACTGCTAATGGATAAAGACGTGTAAATAGTTATGTATAGAAGATATTTTGTATATATCTTATATAGTTAGAATGATACGAATATTCTGCATGTTTAGAATATTGATAGTTATCTTGTAAATGACTCCTTTTGCCTATAAAAGGAGATCCTAGGTTAAGGTGTTAGTAACATCTTTTGATATATGTTTTGTTAAGATTCAAGGTTGTAAACCCTAGTAATATTCAGATCACTCGTATTATTTGCTTAATATTATTGAATCATTTTGGTTATATCATTGTTCTTATTACTGTCCATACAAAGTTCACTGCTCCATCAATATTGTTAATTATCTTCTAAAAATTAAAGAGTAGATTCCGCATACTCTTTGGTGTTCAACAAAGTTTCTAACAAGCTCAAGCAAGATCCGTGTATTGGGATCCACACAACCAATTAAGACCAATGTGTTTTCGTATAATTAGATCATTTATATATTGACAATAATATATAAAGCTGCAATCTCGAGCTATTGTGTGTGACCCTGTGAAATCATATATTAATGACAATACTTAATTTCGTTATATCATGGACATCATCCTACAGCGGGTGGTCTTATTACGGGTAGCCTTACTTTTGTGCTATTTTCATAATCTATCTTTAGAGCTAGGGATGAGCACGGTACCAGAATGGTACCGAAGCTGTACCGAATTGGTGGTACCGATTTTTTCCTGAGCATGAAAGTGGGTACAGGTATTGGTACCGTACCGGACGGGATTCAGGTATCGGAACCGGTACCGGTACTCGGTACCGAAAAATCGGTACCTAAATGGTTCTTCCCGTTTTTTGTTAAACCAAAAAGGAATCCAAGAAAATGCAACAAAAAATAGGAAAAAACAAGCATTTTCAAGTGATTTAAAATCACGACGTGGCACAAAACGCAACCAACACTTAAATAAATACATCACCAAGATAGTCGTAACATACAAACGTTCCAAAACTTTTAAAATAGGTCCAGGTTTAATTTTTGGGAGGGTTTATGAAGGATCTATATTTGCCACAACAAGTTTTTCGAACGTTTGGTTTCTTTCCATATGTTTTACGTGACTATTGTTTGACATAGACCGGGCCAAATGGGTGTTTGGATAAGTTATTTAATTCAAAAACATGACTACTCTAATTTCGGGATTTTTTTCAGTACTTCCTGCTTTGGTACCGGTACCGTATTAGTGGTACCGAAATTTTTTTAGCTCGATTCATGGTACCAGTATCGTACCGTGTATTAGGAGTCGGTACCGTTTCGGTACGGTACCGGTACGGTTCCGGTTCGATACCGCGATTCGGGTCTAAATGCTCATCCCTACTTAGAGCATTAGGTGCCCCGGAGCTATAAGGCTCGTGTTATAGGGAAAAAGTGTGCCAAATCATCACTTTTCCCCTTTAACTCAGCACAAAAACATCATTCCCCCATCACTCAAGTTATAAGACATCCCTGGACCCCACAGTTTTTAGTTTTTTCAATTATTCAAATAAAACAAAACATTTCATTAAATTAGAAATAACCATACATTAAAAATTACGATATATTGAAAAAAATACAATTTAGTGATTAAGGTTCCATAGATGCTCCACAATATCTTATCGAATGTCGTTGTGCACTTTCCTATCCCAAAGTTTTTTGTTTTTCCTTCGATGTATATCGCATCTTTTGACCCAAGTACGTTGCAAATTCGGTTGTGAATAAACATACAATTCGTTAAATTCACTAACTGCGAATTCTAGATATTTCAATATCATGTTATGTAATTTCATGTAACAATACATGATTCTTCGTAGAGTGTTGACTTTGTAAGCACGTGCGGGTTGTTGTAAAATTCCCCAACAACCTTGTAGGACTCCGAAAGCTCGTTCAATATATTTTCTTGCACTTTCTTGAACTCTTTTAAACTTCATTGTTTATTTATCCCTTGCAATTGACAAACATAGACCATTGAAGATAAATTCCATACGTTAAAGAGTAACATTTTTCGTATGTTTTTTTCATTTACTTCAAATTAAGCTTTCGGGCTATATCATTAAGAAGGTCATCAAATAAGTATAAACTATATAGAACATTGAGGTCGTTATTTGCCCCGCAACACCAAAATATGCATGCAAAATCCACAAATCATATGATGCAACGGATTAATGAATTGCCCGTGTAATGCCTTTTCACATTTTGTCCATTCCCAATGCATACAATCAATGCTCCTAAGCATTTTCGGGATTCTATGTTTTTCTTCTTGTAAGGAATATATATTTTGGATGTCATTTAAATCGGGCTTTCTTAAAAACTCCTCTACGTATAAAGTATATATGCTTTTAGTGAAGTTTTGTAAACAATCACGTGAACAATGTTCACCAATTTGCATGTACTTGTCACGTGATGTGCCGTATGCCAATTGGCGTATGGTTGATGTGTATTTCATGATAGAACTAGTACTTAAACGACACAAAACATCCGACTGTTGTTTAAAAACAAGGAAGTGTTCGGGAAGAGGTTCAACATTGTAATTGGTAATATCATTGACTATTTATTTAAAAAGTTTTGAACTCATACGATACCTTCGCCTAAAATTCCTCTCCAGGTATTTCGGTGGATTGTTTTCGTCGCCAATCCAAAAGTCGTTGTTCCGCAACCTCTCGTTCACGTGGTATGTTTGTCATTGTGTGACGACCCGAACTCTCGGCTTCATGATCACCCAAAGCTTGAAATTGTTAATAAGCTTGAAAATACTGCATATACTTATCCGGGTTGTTTTGAAAGTAAAGATCATAATGATCAAAGTTGGTGGGGTCGATAGCATTTTTTGAAGGTAATAAAGAGAATTGTTGAGTTGTGTAGATAGAAGTGTGTAAAAATTATAAGATTTAAATGATATTTATAGGATTTTTAAAGGGTAAAAGAACAGGTAAAAAGGGATTTTTTTTATTTTTTTATTTATTTTTTTTTTTTTTTTGAAAAAAACGGCTAGTATATGACCTCCGACGACTCTTTTTTAAACCACAAAACACCCGTTGCAGTATTGGAAAAAAAAAGTTACATACAACATGGGCCGGTCATCATGGCGCGAAGCCCTATGGCACCATGCACGGTGCGCGTTACTTGCCTGCGTTATCCGTCGCCTCGAAAGGCTATCACCCCCGGTACCAAACACTCTTATGTAGTTTGACGTACAAACATTTGCTATTCATTGAATATTTTCAATTTTGATTCGAGAGTCGTATTCGGATTCTGCTTCTTTCAACTTTATTTAACATTCAATTTTATGCTTAAACTAATATGCACCATATGCTCTAACTTTTGCTCTTTCGATTTTGCATAGCATTTAACACTTAGGCTGGCCACAGTCCAAGGTCGAGGAGCATCGGTCGACCGAGGTCATGGTAGGTCGTCTCGACTTTGGCACCATCGGTCATGCTCGGTCGTCGGTCATGAATTAGGAGAGAAGGGTCACAAATGTGACCGATATTTCACTCACACAAATCCAAAAAATCCGAACATTTAGCTATTTTATTTATAAAAAAAAAAAAATAAATAAATAAATAACTGTTCTTTTTTAAACTTTACAACCTTATAAATACCAACCTCAAACACACTTCTAATAACACAATTTCAAACATAATTCAAACAACTTCTCATCCATATTCATCATGTCAAAAAAAAACTCCCACACCAAAAAACCGACGATCCAGACTACCCCAAAATGCCCCGAATTTGAATTTCTCGCCGAATTCAAATTTCAAATTAACCGGCATAACACCACCACAAAATTGAGGTATTCGCTTTCGTCCACCCGCTTTTGAATATCCAACACGACTACCACAACCGAATCAAAATCAAAACCCGTTTTACGTGAATCGTCCATATGTCCCACCGTATCGTCCTAATATGGATTTTCACCAAGAACCAAGTGGGTCGTCGTATCATCCTAACATGGATTTCTCGCAGCCTTCCCAATCGTATGAAACGTATTCCCCGCTTCGGGGTGTATCTTGATACGGATTTGGAGGATTAAATGGCAGACTATCCGACTAAAGATGCTTCGATGGGTCACAGTTCGTACCACGGTTCCATGCCTGCTGAAGACGATGACGATGTCGAAGAGACGTCACCCGTCAAACCAAAGAAGCCTTTAAGACGTGCTACAAAGGCGAAGGACAAAGGAAAAAAGCCCGAAGCAGTCAAAAGGAACGAACCATGGACAAAGGCGGAAGAGATCGCGCTTTGTAGAGTTTGGGTTCATGTGTCGGAAAATTCTGAGAGAGGAAACGCTATCAGCAGGAATGGGTTTTGGGAGGAGGTGATAGCGTACTTTGTGAAGGAAACTGGTTCCAAAAGGTCGTACGACTCGATCACGACCAAATGGAAGAATAGGATTCGTAGTATGGTTGGGCAATTTTGTAGTATTATGGATAATATCAAGGATAATCACGGAAGTGGTGAGAATGATGCAGACGACCTCTCAAAAGCTCTTAGAGAATACCGTGTGATTTACGGTCATGAGTTTACATTGAAGGAGTGTTGGGAAATTTTGAGGCATCATGATGCTTGGAAGAAGGAGGTGCCGGCTTTCAGAACGAAGAGTCATAAGATATCAAAGGTTTCGGAAACCACTTCGGGATCAACACAAGTTCCTTTGAATTTCCAAAACGTGGATGATTCTGATGATGAGGAAGAGACTAGAGAATCACGACCACAAGGTCGTGATGCAGCCAGGAAGAAATCATCCTCCTCCTCTCGTGATCCACCATCATCATTTGTAAGTTCGTTAGCCCAGTCCTTTTTCAAGTTCAAGCAGTCAAAACCGGGGGAAAATAAGGACATGGAAAAGGCATACATAAAGTTGAGGGAAAAAGAACTGGAGATGAAAAGAGAGAAAATTAAGCTCCAAAAACAGCAAATGGCATTCATGGCCCAATCAAAACGGGAGCAAGACTTGATTTTCTACAATTCAGCAATCGACCCAAATTTTCCCCCACGACAAATACAATAACTTTTGGATCTTAAGGCTGCAATCAAGGTACGCTATAACTTATATTATTAGTTTAAGTTTTTAATAAGTATTGTAATGTTTAAGTTTTTAATTAGTATTATAATGTTTTTATTTTTAATGAATTTTAAATTTGTTGTTTAAAATATTTGAACTAAAAAAAAAAAAACTTGATCACCGACTGTGGCAACTTGGTCGTTGGAGAAAGAAAGCTGATGTGGCAGGGTCATGCTGCGTCACGACTGTGGCCAGCCTTATATTTATACAAAGTATAATTTTGAGATAAGTACTAATCTAGGACAAAATCTTTTTTTTGGTCCCCACCATGGTAAGCTTTTGAGTAAATTCCCTAAATGGTCATGCGCATCTGCGCAACTCCGCAACCTATCTCAGAACGTGACACGTGTACATATTCTGGGGCCCACACCAACTACTAGAATTACTCAACCGCCGGCTACTCAACCGGCGGCTACTCAACCCAACAGCTAAAATTTTTGCATCGTTAGTCTTTTGTTACGTTTTCGTCTGTTTTTTTACGTTTTAGT